>OZ020308.1:6212365-6531531 GCA_963971305.1 Arcuatula senhousia | reverse complement strand
TCTGGTCGTTAGATTTGTCCGACACGAAATTAATGAATGTCTTTTTTCTTATAGCTGAAACTATTTTTTCGATTGTCTAAATTCAAAAAAAAACAACACACAAATAACACCGGAGTATTTTCTTTGTAACACATGCAGAGTCATGCATGATTGATATCCAAGATGCTAGATTTGGCTTCCTGTTTGAACGTTATGGGTTTTAGGACTTTTCCTTTTCGACCTTCCAATGTCTTATTCAAATGCTACTTATGAGAGGTGACTCCTTGTAGTATGCATAAACAGCCAAACCCATTAGCAGTAAATTGTTTTTGGTTGATGTGTGTGTCTAATTAGCTGTTACATAAAAAAATATACTATTATAGTTAAACATGTTAAAACTTAAATAATCACAGATTTCATACAATAGGTTTATCATTGTGTGAATTAAGTAAAATAAACAAGTCGGTGGTGTTCAAAAAATTTAATGGTATCATATTTTAGTTTCTAATTACACTCATATGTTGATCTTTCATAACTTGACAATTTGGTCACATTTATTATCAATAGTGCTTGGATCAATGTGGAGTTAAGTTTGTTGTATTTGTCTTCGAAACTATGATATAATAGAACGAAACCGAATATGTTAAGTTTAAGGTTTGTAATTGGAATAATTATTCCATATTTAGCTAACGGTCTACTGTTGCCACCAAACAGCGAAACAACTACGTGTTCTTGCTCCGAACAAAGTTCAAGAATCGAGAATTTGGCGGGGAAAATTGACATGCTGCAGGCGTCGCTGGATAAACTTTTACAGGCAAATAACATAACAAAAACCGAAGCGTGCCCGGATGGATGGACTAAATACAATCATCATTGTTACTTTTATCATATTTTCAAGCAAAAGTGGATCGAAGCTAAAATGACTTGTGAGAATTTAGGCGGCCATCTTGCGACCATAGAAAACAAAATGGAGGACCAATTCATTGGAAATTTCATTCGAATTTCTAGAACACTAGCAAATGATTGGTCTAACAACTACACGTGGATCGGTGGCGCTGATCTATTGGCCGAGGGAAACTGGGTTTGGGTTACGGGAAAACCAGTCGGAATGTCGTTCTTCACAAATTGGCGTGCAAATATGCCAGATAATGCCGGAGGCTCAGAAAACTGTATGGATTGGTCACATGGAGGGTGGAATGACAATGTTTGTACCGCTGCCTATAACTTCGTTTGTCAGAAAGCTATTCTATAAGACATTGAATTCATCCAAAAACATTAAAGAAGTAATAAAGATCTTATTTTTACATGGTGTAATGTTTCCATACGTGAATTTATTTCAGAATTCTTGTGAATTCACGTCAACTAATAAAAGTATATGCCAGAAAAGGATTATGTTGTTCTTTGGATAAGTACCTTTTTCTTCAATTTTCTACGCAGTATTTGTCTGGAACAGAACAGGTTCAAACCAGTACTCAATTTGAAATTGCCTCAGTTGAAGGTGCCAACGATTTTATTTCCAATGGGCTAAAGGGACTGATTAGATATTGTGTTTCGACTTTCGTACCGATTTTTTGTCTGAAAATTTAAATTGTACTAATACTTTTTTCATAAAGCCTTTAAGGCTAAAATGATTTGGTCACAACCATAACATTTTTCTCTACTCCAAAATGTACTTTTGCGTATATTAAGCACTTCATTGATCAATGGTCCGTACATTTCTTACTTAGGCAGGCAATTTTGTTGAAATTTGTTTGGTATAATATGATTTTAGTTATAATGCTCATATCCTGACATATGAGTATAGGTTTCAAGTTTCAGGACATCATACTTCGTTAGAATAAGAAGCTTCGCTTAACCCCATGCGGGGGGGGGGGGGGGGGCTATGTGACCGAGTGGTCTAAGGCGCATGTTTAAATACCACACTATAACTCGAATAATTCTGCGCCCTCTAGTGGCAAGCCAACTGAACGAGGGCTAGGCGTTAATGAAGCGATCGATAGCGAGTTTAATATAACGACTGGGTTATCCGGGTTAAGCACACTATTGATCACTAGCCGATCATCTCTCAGCTGGTGTTCGAGTTGCGTTTGAATATAACAAAAGAGGGACTTCCCACGCTGTATGTGATAAGGTTTGTCAGTTACCTGCCCAAGGTCGATGGTTTCCTCCGGGTACTCCGGTTTCCTCTACCAATAAAACTGACCGCCCTACATGACCCAGGTGCGTCGATAAAGGGCGTTAAACACCAACACACACACTGAACCCCATGCGCCGAACGTAGAATGATACGACCGCAACATGTCGAACCCTGTACGTTTTAGGCCCAATATGGATATATATAGTCAATTGCTCTGTACACATGCAGCCCATGGTAGACTGACAGTGTTTTTTTAGACATGCGGCCTTTCCACCCCCATTTCACACTTTGTTATCAATTTTTAATCAAAAGCAGACCAAAACTAGAAAAATGTAAGCAGCAGCTCACAAATAAATACCCCCGCCTCCAACAAAAAATCATTCTGATTAAGTTCTAACAAATGTAACAAAGGTGCTTTGAAAGTATCACGAAAATCCATCTAAGGCTTTAGGAGGAGTAGCGGATAAAAGATGGGTACCTCTTGTCGTCAAAATTTTATGGCTAAGTCGATGTATTGCTTGTTTCTACATTTGGAATACAGATGAAGTCAATGGGTATGAAAACAACTTTGTAGTGAGGGGCGGATATACCCGTGTTACTGAAAATGTTGTGTATGCAATAAAATGCAAAGTCTGCTCTATGGTCTATATCAGCAAAACTTATTTGCGACTGGGTGACCGACTTGCAAGACATATCAACCCTGTTAGGAACTAGAAAATATGTCTATGAACCACAGGATGGCCCTCCCGTTCTCGAAATATCATTGACCCCCAGTGTGTTTCACCAAAGCCGTTCTGCATCGTTCATGCACAAAATTTAGGTCACATTGACCCAATTTCTATTGATTGGTATCATGTTACCCAAGACACATCTAGTGGTGAAAAAATACCATTGACCCCCAACATGTAGAATTCTAAGTATTCACAGTGACCCAATTTCTATTGGGTGGTGTCATGTTACCCAAGACACAACTAGTGGTGAAATATCATTGACCCCCTAACATATAGTATCCAAGTTCTGGACCTTAACCAAAGTCGTTCATGCATAAAATATAGGTGACAGTGACCTTATTTCTAGGGGGTGGTGTAGCCCTACCCATGACCCATCAAGTGGTGAAATATCATTGACCCCCAACATCTAGAATTTGAGTAATGGAACTTAACGAAGAACTTAACCAAAGTGTTACGGACGGACAGACGGACAAGGGTAAAACTATTTGGCCGATCCACATACGTAGTGGGCCGTAAAAATGAGGATTTCGCAGTCGCTCAACATCCCTCTTCATAGTCATAGTGACATTTTATTTAAAAGCTTACTGTGGAGAAAAAAGAGACATTTCCTAAAGCAGAGGATCATACGTTTTCTTGGCACCCTAGAGCGGCATTAATGTAAAAAAATAAACAGTTTAGTATGTTTTCTTGGCACCCTAGAGCCATATAAATGTAAATAATAAACTTAACACAGAGACATGTCTCGCCTGTCGCCGCGGGACACATTATAAAATGAAGTTATAATAAAAATGCAAATATTTTAAGATACTATAGTACTGAAAATTACTCATAATATTGATCTGTATTGATGCAAATGAAGCTGTACACCAAATACCAATGGCGTACCATTACTTATTCATATAAAACAGACATAAGAAAAAAAACATTTTAAGCCAAATGAGTATATCATCTCAAAAGTCTTTAGACCATGACTGTAGGAGCCATACAGATAAAACCCTCCTTAAACTGATCTTAACTGATGCTTAAGCAACTGCATACCAAACATAAATGGTGAACCATAACTGCTTTATATATAACAGACATAAGTAAAAAGTTAAAAAAGTGTAAAATCTCAGTCAGTAGACCGTGACTGCAGGAGCATACAGATAAATACTTTTGAAATTGATCTGTTCTGATGCTAATGCAAGTGCATACCATATTTCAATGATGTACCATAACTGCTTCATGTTAAACAGCCTAAGAAAAAAGGTTTACCTCAGACTGTCCTCAGCCCAATCAGTGTAAAATTTCAAAGTCAGTTGACTGTGACTGCAGGAGCATACAGATGAAATGCTTTTCAAATTAATCTGTACTGATGCTAATGCAAGTGCATATCCAATATCAATGGTGAACCATAACTGCTTCATATTAAACAGACATAAGAACAAGAGGCTCCCAGGAGCCTAAATCGCTCACCTGGTCTTGATGTCAACCCTATATTTTGTAGAGCTAAATGAGCTGAACATTTAAGCAAGCAACAGTTTTTCTTTAACTACTATATTAAAAACGAAAGAATATGGAATATGTGCCAGAAAGACACGATCCACATATTGAAATGATTTTGATAAATGTACAACAGCCAAATTTCACTGCGTGTGAAGCGTTTTCATTCTATAGGCCAAAAACACGAAAAAACGTTATTTTAGGGGCCGTAACCCCTATAAGGGGTTATATGACAACTTCGACCCTATGGAGACTTTTGAAGAGCTTTATGCGCTGAACATTTAAGCAAGAAACAGCTTTTCTCTATCTGCTATAGTTTTCATTCTATAGGCCAAAAACATGAAAAAGGTTATTTTAGGGGCTGTAACCCCTATAAGGGGTCATCTGACAACTTCGACCTTAAAGAGACTTTTGTAGAGCTAAATGAGCTGAACATTTAAGCAAACAACAGCTTTTCTCTATCTGCAATAGTTTTCATACTATAGGACAAAAACATGAAAAAACACTATTTTTCACCTTTAAGGGGCTGTAACCCCTATAAGGGGTCATCTGACAACTTGGACCAAATGGAGACTTTTGTAGAACTTTTGATGCTAAAGCAGTAAGGTGGCATAAGATTCCATCTTTCTCTTATACTTTTTGATTTACAAGCCAAAAACAGTAGTCTGACCCCCCCTGGTCTATTTTTAGCAACGGCGGCCATGTTTTTTTGACGAATCAAAAATCCCCACGCAAGTTTTGTGCAGGATACCCTAAAGTACCAACAGACCTAATTTGGTTTGAATTTGTTCAGTAGTTTCAGAGGAGAAGAAGTTTTAACAAGACCAATCGATGTCTGGCCCTGCGTCGCACGGCAAAACGTTGAGCCCTGTACATTCTAGGCCCAATATGGACAGTCAAAATATTTTGACACTTGCATCCTATGGTGGACTTACAAAGCATATTTGTCACATGCCACCCAATATTGTAAAAATAGACCCAAAAAAATAGTTTCAATTTTTTTCCCCTTTTGGTCCCCTTACATCTAAACAGAAAATGTGGGTCAAAAAAAATTGTATCCTCCATTTTATGTCCAATATATGACCAAAATAAACTTGTAAAAAAAAATTCTAAATCGGACCATAAATAAAAAATGTCACATTTTTGCCCCCTTTGGGTCCCACGTTCCTTAACAAAAAGAGAGGGGACACCCAAAATCATCCCCATCTTTAATTTATGGTGAGTAACACTACTGTAAAGTTTCATAGCATTTGGTCTACCAAAACAAGTTATTGTGGAAACAAATTAAAAAGTTGCTTTTTTGGCCCTTTAGAGCCCTTAGTTTCTAAACGAAAAAAGAGCAGACACCCAAAATCAGCCCAACCTTTCCTTTTATGGTAAGTAACATTACTGTAAAGTTTCATAGCATTCGGTCAACCAGAACAAAAGTTATTGTGGAAAAAATTTAAAAAGTCACTTTTTTCCCCCTTTGGGCCTCTAATTTCTAAACGAAAAGAGAGGGAACACCCAAAATCAGCCCAACCCTTCCTTTTATGGTAAGTAACATTACTGTAAAGTTTCTTAGCATTTGGTCAATCAGAACAAAAGTTATTGTGGAAAAAATTTAAAAAGTCACTTTTTTGGTCCCTTTAGGGCCCCTAATTTCTAAACAAAAAAAGAGGGGACACCCAAAATCAGCCCAACCCTTCCTTTTATGATAAGTAACATTACTGTAAAGTTTCATAGCATTTGGTCAACCAGAACAAAAGTTATTGTGGAAACAAATTAAAAAGTTGCTTTTTTGGCCCCTTTTGGGCCCCTAATTTCTAAACGACATTATAAAATGACCCCAAAAGGGGAGGTGCACATCTTCAATATATCTGTTATCACTGTTTAAAATTTCAGAAAGATCTAATGTTTGGTTTTTGAGATTCAGATTACACAAAACAGGCACCCTATAGCGGGACGGACGGACAGATGACGGACGGACCCGGCTACTAGACCTGCTTTCGCCTTCGACGACACAGGTAAAAAGTTTACATACGACGACGACGATGGACGCCAAGTGATGGCAATAGCTCACCTGGACCATAGGTCCAGGTGAGCTAAACAAGAGGCTCCCAGGAGCCTGAATCGCCCACCTGACATATGTGCCTGAAGTAAAGGTTATAAGGCAAAATCTATTTAACGTTGAAAGGGTTATAAGATTAATAAGGGGGTCATCTGACATTATGGTGGATCTAAAGGTGCTGGTCACTTTTGTTTTCAATCAAAATCTAAAAATCTGTCACCCTTTTTGAGTTATTTGCAAAAAAATGCAGTTTAACCTAATGTTCTATTTTTAGCCACAGCGGCCATGTTTTACAACCAATCAAAAATCCCCACAACAGTTCTATACACCTAATAATAATAAACAATAATACCAAGTTTGGTTCCATTTGGACTTAAAGTGTCAGAGGAGTTAACATTTTCAATATAAGGAAATGCAGTTAAAATGCTCAATTTTGACGTTCCAAGGGCAATAACTCCTCAAAGGAAAGGTCCTACAACGTTGACCCTGTTACAAATTTTGTAGATCTTGATGCGCTTAACAATATGCAATTTAAATTTCTCAAATATCTTGTATAGTTTTCAAGATATTGAGCTAAACAGGTGCAAAATTAGCAAAAAATCCACAAAAAGGGCAATAACTCCTACTTGGGTTGTTGGATTTTCTTCAAAATTTCAGAGCTGGTAGATCTTGAGGTGCTGATCACTTTTGTTCCCAATCAAAATTTTGAAATCTGTCACCGTTTTAGAGTTATTTGCAAAAAACTGCCATTTACCCCTATGTTCTATTTTTAGCCAAAGCGGCCATGTTTTACGACCAATCAAAAATCCCCACATGAGTTCTATACACCTAATGCTAATAAACAACTATACCAAGTTTGGTTCCATTTGGACTTAAAGTGTCAGAGGAGTTAACGTTTTCAATGTAATGAGGAAATGCTGTTAAAATGCTAAATTTTGACGTTATAAGGGCAATAACTCCTCAAAGGAAAGGTCCTACAACGTTGACCCTATTACATATTTTTGTAGATCTTGATGTGCTTAACAATATGCAATTTAAATTTCTCAAATATCTAGTATAGTTTTCAAGATATTGAGCTAAACAGGTGCAAAATTTGCAAAAAATCCACAAAAAGGGCAATAACTCCTACATGGGTCGTTGGATTTTCTTCAAAATTTCAGGGTAGGTAGATCTTGACGTGCTGATCACTTTTGTTCCCAATAAAAATTTTGAAATCTGTCACCGTTTTAGAGTTATTTGCAAAAAACTGCCATTTACCTCTATGTTCTATTTTTATCCACAGCGGCCATGTTTTACGACCAATCAAAAATCCCCACATGAGTTCTATACACCTAATGCTAATAAAGAACTATACCAAGTTTGGTTCCATTTGGACTTAAAGTGTCAAATTAGTTAACGTTTTCAATGTAATGAGGAAATGCTGTTAAAATGCTAAATTTTGACGTTCTAAGGGCAATAACTCCTAAAAGGAAATAAATTTCTCAAATATCTAGTATAGTTGTCAAGATATTGAGCTAAACAGGTGCAAAATTTGCAAAAAATCCACAAAAAGGGCAATAACTCCTACATGGGTCGTTGGATTTTCTTCAAAATTTCAGGGTAGGTAGATCTTGAGGTGCTGATCACTTTTACCCTATGCCAGAATTTTGATATCTGTAGCCGTTTTTGAGTTATTTGCAAAAAACTGCATTTTACCCCTATGTTCTATTTTTAGCCATGGCGGCCATGTTTTACGACGAATCAAAAATCCCCACATCAGTTCTAAGCACCGAATGCTAATGAACAACCATACCAAGTTTGGTTGCAATTGGACTTATGGTGTCAGAGGAGTTAACGTTTTAAAAAGTTTACGGACGACGGACGGACGACGAACGCCAAGTGATGACAATAGCTCACATGACCCTTCGGGTCAGGTGAGCTAAAAAGGATAACTTCGGCCAAATCAGTGTAAAATTTCAAAGTCAGTAGACCATGACTGCAAGAGCATGCAGATGAAGTCCTTTGAAAACTAATCCGTACTGATGCTGACGCAAGGGTTTTACTTGGCCGTGCTAATGATACCTTTAGTCCACTATTTAGCAAACAGGAAGTAGACAACCCATTGACCTTGAAAGGGGATGCATGGAACAACTTGTCATGCTAACTTGAAATAAATACCTTTAGTTGAAGCTGAAAAATTTCTCATTGTTGACCCTTATGACAGTTTGCTAAGAAAACAGTTAGATGACAAAGTGACCTTGAAAGGGGAGACACAGCTCCCTCTATTTAGAGTGGGCAAGTTCACCACGGGCTATTTAAAGGTGGGGTTCGCCATGCTTGATTTATACCCAACAAACTACAAACTTGATGCACCTGGTTAAAAAATATCATAATTGTACCCCTCTGTGGATATAGAAATTTATTATTATGTACAAATAACAGGAGACAAAATGATGTTTGGTGTTATAATGTATTTAAAGTCAAAAGGTCAACAAATGCTAAACTGGACTTTGTATAATAGTTATACAACCAAAAAAAGTAAAGTCTGCATGCATAACATGTATAAATTACATTTTTTTTCAATCACATATTAAATGCGTAGGAAAAATGCTTTACATTGCAATACAATTTTACATGAATAGAAATTAAGAGTACAAATAAAAATTTACATTTGATTTATTCTATTTTCAGTTAATTTAAAAAAAAATGAACATTTATGCTCCTTGTTACCTTTAGGGCTGTTCAATAATTTTACATGTGGGGGTCGGGTGAACTTCTATCACATATATATATGGTGGGTGGTGGGTGTTTGAGAAAGATTTTGTTCAGAAATAATAGAAAAAATTAATTATTATTAGATGGGTGGTGGGGTAAAGAAAAAAGTGCCTCCTGACCCCCCACATTTAATTCTGGAACAGCCCTTAGAGAAATATCATACATTTGGCAGCAGAGAATAACCCTTAATTTCAAATAATATTTTTTCTTAAAAAAATTGCAATAGTTAAAATAAAATAATGTGACCTGCACAGCTTAAATAAAATACAAAAATAAAACTGAGAATTGTAGAATGGCAAGCTTAACACACAGTGTACATACAAATGATTTTTTACAACTAGAGGTATTACTCTAATACAACCCTTATTCAACATGTTTAAAAATCCTAACTTTTAGTGATAAATAGTTTAACTTTAAAATTTTGTACATATCTAAATAAAAGACTTAATGTTTTATTTTCTTTTTTAATTAACCAGATAGGATAGAGAAGTAAATAAATAAAAGCAAAAAAAAACATACATACATACATGTATTTGCAAATAAAATTAAGAAATCATGTCATTTCAATTACATGCACAATAACAGAAATATAAAACATATTTCATGTGTTTATTTGCATTATAAAAAAACGTGGGTTTCTAATCAGAAACTGAACACAATGAATTTTAAAATTTTCATCCTATTTTCTTATTCATACAATTGAAGTTAAAAATATGGAGGTACATGTACATGTAACTAGAATTTTCAAGTTGTTGTACATTAATCTATGCTTTAAAAGCAGAGAGAGGCCTAGTATTAAGATAGGGGTATACAAAAATAACATGTTACAAACTGTATAACCTTTGTAATCATTTATACATACTAATGTATAATAATCGAGTAAAACAAATACATAACGAGTATTGAACAAATAAGCACCATCATTATAAAATACTGAATATATGATTAAATGAGAAGAGAAATGGGTTGATAAACAAGAGGCTCCCAGGAGCCTGAATCACTCACCTGGTCTTGATGTCAACCCTATGAAGACTTTTGTATAGCTAAATGAGCTGAATGTTTAAGCATGAAAAAGCTTTTCTCTATCTGCAATAGTTTTCATTCTAAATAATCAAAAAAACACTATTATTCAACTTTTAAGGGGCTGTGACCCCTATAAGGGGTCATCTGTTAACTTTGACCCTATGAATACTTTTGTAGAGCTAAATGAGCTGAACATTTAAGCAAGCAACAGCTTTTCTCTATCTGCAATAGTTTTCATTCTATAGGTCAAAAACACTATTTTTTGTCTTCAAGGGGCTTCCACCCCTATAAAGGGTCATTTAACAACTTCCACCCCATGGAGACTTTTGTAGAGCTAAATGAACTGAACATTTTAGCAAGCAACAGCTTTTCTCTATCTGCAATAGTTTTCATTCTGTAGGCCAAAAACACTATTTTTCGCCTTTAAGGGGCTGTAACCCCTATTAGGGATCATCTGACAACTTTGACCTTATGGAGACTTTTGTAGAGCTAAATGAGCTGAACATTTTAGCAAGCAACAGCTTTTCTCTTTTTGCAATAGTTTTCATTCTATAGGCCAAAAACACTATTTTTCGCCTTTAAGGGGCTGTAACCCCTATAAGGGGTCATCTGACAACTTCGACCCTATGGAGACTTTTGTAGAACTTTTGATGCTGAACATTTAAGCAAGCAACAGCTTTTCTCTATCTGCAATAGTTTTCATTCTATAGGCCAAAAATATTCAAAAACGTTATTTTTCACCTTTAAGGGGCTGTAACCCCTATAAGGGATCATCTGACAACTTCGACCAAATGGAGACTTTTGTAGAACTTTTGATGCTGAAGCAGCAGGCTGGCATCAGATTTCTTCTATCTCTTATACTTTTTGATTTACAAGCCAAAAACAGTAGTCTGACCCCCCTGGTCTATTTTTAGTAACGGTGGCCATGTCTTTTGACAGATCAAAAATTGAAACACAAGTTTGGTGCAGGACACCCTAAGGATCATTCATACTAAGTTTCATTAAATTCTGTTCAGTAGTTTCAGAGGAGAAGATTTTTGAAAAACTGTTAACAGACGAAGACGACGAAGGACGCCAAGTGATGGTAATAGCTCCCATGGACCTTCGGTCCAGGTGAGCTAAAAAGACACAGAAGAAAAGAAAAGAAACAAGTTTTAAAGATCTAAAGATGATTAAATAGAGTATGATTTTTTAGTATACAGCTTAGCTTTTTTTTATAAAACATTAAATGGTTGATATATATAACTTGCACTATCTATGCCTATATAGCATATATGTACAGCAAAATATGTCGCATAAAAAGCTAAACATGTTTTCAAATAAATAAAATGTAGTAGAAATATAAGATTATTGAAACTTGATAATGCCCAACTGACATAGTTAAACATATTAAATATTAAATTTTTTTTAATTAAAAATTTAATTTAAATTACATAAATAATTAAACAAAAGGAAACAAAAGGTTCTAAAGGAATTTACACTCATTTTTTTTTTTGCTCACATACAAAATATAATGAATCAATATAAGAAATTAAAAACCTGTTGGTTTGCATCTCAAATAAATCAATATGATACTAGACTAATTTGGTTTCATGTGAATAGTGTCATGTTAGGGCTATTCTATTGTACAGGTTTATTTTGGACTATTTATTGCTTTTATCATTAGTTTTATTCAATAATAATTTATAGTGGTAATCTATGCTAATAAGCTGGAACTTGCCACATTAGCACATTAGATACATTTCAATAATTATACTTCATAAACTACAAGCTTTTCTCAGTAATTGTCATATGACTAAAGTGTCTTTGTCTATCAAATGCCTCTTGTGCAGAAACCTCGAGTTATCTTTCTTTACACAAATGTAGTAATCTGTTTTCTTACTGGCGTGTTTCTGGTCCTTACTGTTCTGGCTCTCAAGCTTCCATTAGTTATAGGTGATTTCCTGTATAAAATAGATACAAATGTTCAGGTCTGATTTCATAGTATTAACATGGTGCACATGGAACTTTGCATGCATCATTTTTTAAAAGAAATATTGTGTGTTTTCATCTTTAGTATTATGTTAATGGAAGGAAATCTGATGGCACAAAAAAGCCTGTACTGATGCAAATGACCACTGGTCACATTGAAGGCTGCTGGCTGTTTTCCATTGCAGATTTTATAAAACTGTCATTAGCCATTTGTGTCACTTAATCTTATTCCACATCTCATTGTCTTCTATATTCAGAAAAAAAAACATATAATATTATTAATAAACTACCTTCTTGCTGCTCTCTCTTGTAACGTATTAGGTGTAAGAGCTGTCAATGCCTGCATGTTAGCTGTTAATGCTTCTACTTCCCTCTTGAGGCGAGTGGGGGTTTCAAACTGTTCTTGCCTGTAATAAAGAGATAAAAATTTAATTCATGTATATTTTGATTTCAAAAAGATACATCATTTTCAATGTTGCATGCTAACATTTCTTGTACATAACATGTATTTATTCTTTTTTTAATTTACTCTCATCCTCACCCCTTTGTATACATTGTATAATCACATATATGTAATGTACATGGTTTATGTGTACGTATTAAATAAAATTTGACCTTATTACATGTTTAACCTTGTAATTTTTAACATGTCATATTTCTATTTTACCTATGTACTGTGTGAGACTTGATGTTACAAATGTTATATTAAATGTAATAGAAAATAATTGAGATGTGTAATTTCCATAAATATGTCATTCATTGTTCATCCAAATGTCATTTTAAAAATTTAAGTACAAAATTGTTTCCTGTAATTACAAAGCATACAGTTCTGATACCACAGGGGGCTATTTTACAAAAATGGGTTTCTATTGTGAATGAAGGGTTTGTGAGGAGTTATATCTTACCAAGGTCCTGCCTTTGTTTCATGTAATATTACATGTATAAGAGTCCTACATGTAATTCCGCATGTTCCAAGAGAGGGTTCTTTTATAATTAGAAACAAGGGTTTGTATTGTTAAAAGGAGTTGATTGTGTGGTCCTTTATTTTACTAAGTCACTGTAGTGTGTGTCTGTGCTACTGTCCTGATTCCATCAGGTGTTATAAAAGTATAAACAGGGGCTTCTATTGTAAATGGTGTCACTGTGGGTTAAGAAAGGGGGTCTACATCTTACCAAGCTTGTGTCTGTGTTACTGTTCTAATTCCACGTGGGGTTCTCTTAGTAACTGGGGTTTCTATGGTGAAGGGTGAGTACATCTTCACCTCCCTGTGCTGTTTGGTTGGTGTCTTTCCAGCACCTTTATTTGTCTTCTTTGTTTTCCGTAAACCTGTTGGAGCTTTCTCATCTTTCAATCTTTTTCTTTGTCTTGTGGATGATTTGAATTTCTATAAAGTTGCAAAATATGTTTATTAACATGTACATGTATCACTTTTATCATCTTAAAGAGTGCTTACAATCATGATTCACATCATCAATAAATAACAATAATATAAAATGTTAAAGAAAAGAACATCTCTACATCAGATACTTGAATACCAGATTAAGAGCATCATAGTTTATCTTTGGGAACACTTTAAAATTTGCAGATATAGAATATCTTATTATAAAATATCATTATCTAGACAATGCATTTTTCTCAACTTCTTAAGTTTATAAATTATATGTCCTACAAGGCTACCTCATGTATATTTAGCTTACAAACATGTAATTAAGTACTATTAAGTCATATAACATTTGCTACAATTTGTATATCCTGCTGTTATAATTGATCTGATTAGCAGTTAATTGGTTGACATGTAAACAATTCTAATTATCTCCAGGTGTTATCTAAAGACATAATAAAAACATGATAATTTCAGCCCTGCAGGGTGTTTACTTAAGTGTGAATGACATAACAATATCACTTATCATTCACACTCTTCTATAGATCTCCCATTAAGAAAACATTTAATATTATCACATCATACAATTACCAATATGACAATCATTTACATGTAAATAAAATGCATGTTATAGAACAGAACAGAACAATTTATTAATAAAGAAAACCCATATAGGGCATACAATTATAAAAAGTTTGACTAGAAACACAAAGAAGATTTCATGCATTTTTGATGTTGTTTGAAATTCAAAGCTAAATGAAAAATATTTTTTATATTTTTTCCTTCCTTGAACACGTTGAACTGTTGAATAGAAAAAAAAACAGAATATATATTTACATATTTTAAATTCATGCATTGGAGAACTACATGTAACATATGCATGTGTAATCCCTATTGCAGAGATGAAAAAAAATCGTCAACCCTGTTGGAAATTTTTATAAGGGGCAAAAAAAAATCTGACAAAATAGAGACTTAATTGTAGTTTTTTATGCTAAGGAAAGAGGGTTGCAACAGATTATAACTATTTCTGATTGTTCAGTGTTGAAAATAAATCTTAAGTAAAGAACTATCCCTTGCTGTTGTAGTCGGATATCCTAATTTTTGGTCATCAGCTGGGCAGAAAGATTTCCAGACTCAAATTATACAAATCTTGCGTATTGAATGACATTGTGCAGGTTGGGTGAAATAGTTTCTTTGCATTATATACATTTAGCCCACTCGATTTTCACTGTACATGTATTTAGTATCAAATTTGAAATGGACAAAAGTTTTCATGAACATGATGGACTAAAATTTAGTAAAAAAATTGAATTTTTTGTTGTTGTACATGCCTTTACATCATTTATTCATTCTTACTGCACTTACCTGTCTTAGAGTACCAACTGCATCACGAACGGATCTCGTAAGACTTGTATTTCTTCGCAAAGTAGTGTCTTTGTTTTTTGTTGCTTGGGATATATTTTGAACACCGTCTATGCTGTGCGTTCGCTTGTGTGTGGGTTTTGGTGTGTTGTAGTAAGTGTTTTCTTTCCCTTCCAGAACATTGTATCGTTTTCCTGCTTTCCATGGTAATCGAAATGATTTACGTAAAGTGTCCATTCTAGTTTTAGAGTTTGAGATAGACATTTTCTTATTTAAACCAACCGCCAATATTTAACCTACTTCTCCTATTGGAATTTAAACCGGAAATGACATGCATGTGTTTTCGCCACAAAGGACACTCGTACCAACTTGTTTCGTACCCAATGTAAATCATTTGTATTTACGGACCTTATTGATCAGTTCATATTTTGCCATTTATTTTGTTGTTTCCTTTCTTTATAATCTATATTGTGTATTTCAAACTTGGAATTTAAGCTTTATTAGACGTTTAGTTAATCGTGAGACTGGTTAAGAGCCAATCTGTGAGAAAACCATGCAATTTTGTTCCAAACCAATATTTTCATTTCAACTTAAGGGATGGTTTAACAAAAAGACCTTCATGAAAGACTTATTTTGGCCAAATATTTTTTCCGGGAAATTCAAGATGGCCGACCTACAGGGTTCATCAGTATTCCTGGGTTTCTTAACAAAATCAGCTTGAATAATTACAAAACCTCATGTATTTCAAAGTTTCTTTTGGTCCATTTATCTTCATATTATCAAAAATTGAACAGTAAATATTCAAAGGATAATACCTTTGCCTTCAAAATAGATGAAAATTTTAAAAATCTTAATAACCATTACCCAGCGTCCCTAGGGGGTGACATGGGCAATTTTTCAAATTGTAAAAAAACATCAAAATACTTGAATTTTAGCCATTGTTTTATGTCTAAGGCAGGCTCTTTAAATCAAATTCACTCCCATATACTTTAACAACAGGCTTTAATGTCAATTGTATTAAAAAATAGAGCTCGGCTCATGCTTTATGACATCGCTACAAGTCAGAGAAGTGGGTCAGTCTCACATTTTGGTAGAAAATTTCCTATTTTTTGACAACATTTGTAAAAACATGCTTGTGTTCAATTTTAAACAAAGTGCATTTTTAATAAGTGACAAGATATGTTGTTACAATAAAAAAAAATGTAACTGTCTTTGAGTTGCGGAAAAAGTGCAATTCAAGAGTCAAATTGGTGTATTTTTCAAGAATAATTGATAAATTGAAGAAATTGTCAATTTTAGATGATGAAGGCAGACCCATAATAAATCCAGTCAAAAGTTCTGATTATTGATCCAAAGGAATGCTCCTTTGGCTCTTAGAAATAATGTTTTCAAGTATGTTAGCTGTCATAATTTTCAAGATAGTGGCATCCAAAAATGGCATTTGGTCATTTTCGTCATAGTCACAAAACGTGCTTCTGTACCATTTTTGGGACATTTTTTTTTACAGAAGTTGTTGAATGAATAGTTAACAGTTTGATTATTTCTTCTGTTTTGCTCTTGTTTGCACTCAACCAAAGAATTTCAAATGAATCTATCAAAAGGTGCCTGTTAAATATTTGTTCAAAATTGGCAAAAAGCATTATATGGTCAAAAACATCACGAACCCCCCAAAAAAACTAAGTAAAAAAAAAATTGTTTTCTGAAAGGTATCTGAGACGATGTCTTATAGTTTTAACCACATGAAAAGAAGTGTAAAAAATTGCATTGCCTGGTACACATTTTTTTTCAAAATTTTTTTCGGACTTACATTTTGTAGTTTTTTTAAAGGCAGATACATGTAGCAATTTCAGCCACATAACACATTTTGTCCTTTTTTACCAAATTTATCTAAGTCAAATTTATACAGATTCTTTTGATATTGATTGCTGGCATGTACACATAAGCATACTTTAGAATAAATAAAAACACTTTTCCCTGCATAGAACAACTTTAAAAAAGAAATGCTACCAAATGGGCCCAGGAGCTCATTTTGGACTATGACGATAATGGCCAAATGCCACTGTTTGAATGCCTCTATCATAGAAATAATGACAGCCACCATATTTGTAAATATTATTTCTTAGAGACAAAGCAGCATTCTTTTGGATCAATAATCAGAACTTTTGACTGGATTTATTATGGGTCTGCCTTCATCATCTAAAATTGACAATTTCTTCAATTTATCAATTATTCTTGAAAAATACACCAATTTGACTCTTGAATTGCACTTTTTCCGCAACTCAAAGACAGTTACATTTTTTTTTATTGTAACAACATATCTTGTCACTTATTAAAAATGCACTTTGTTTAAAATTGAACACAAGCATGTTTTTACAAATGTTGTCAAAAATAGGAAATTTTCTACCAAAATGTGAGACTGACCCACTTCTCTGACTTGTAGCGATGTCATAAAGCATGAGCCGAGCTCTATTTTTTAATACAATTGACATTAAAGCCTGTTGTTAAAGTATATGGGAGTGAATTTGATTTAAAGAGCCTGCCTTAGACATAATACAATGCTAAAATTCAAGTATTTTGATGTTTTTTTACAATTTGGAAAAATGCCCATGTCACCCCCTAGGGACGCTGGGTAATGGTTATTAAGATTTTTAAAATTTTCATCTATTTTGAAGGCAAAGGTATTACCCTTTAAATATTTACTGTTCAATTTTTGATAATATGAAGATAAATGGACCAAAAGAAACTTTGAAATACATGAGGTTTTGTAATTATTCAAGCTGATTTTGTTAAGAAACCCAGGAATACTGATGAACCCTGTAGGTCGGCCTTTCTTGAATTTCCTGGAAAAAATATTTGGCAAAAATAAGTCTTTCATGAAGGTCTTTTTGTTAAACCATCCCTTAAGTTGATATGAAAATATTGGTTTGGAACAAAATATAGGATTTTGCATGGTTTTCTGGCAGTTTGGCTGTTAAGATATTATTGACAGATCTGAACGCCTTTGTAGATTTTGTACACAGGGAGAAGTTGAAGATCTACGCCATTTTATAACTGAATGTAATCTTTATGAATATTTGAGAAACAATCTGTATTAAGAATTAGATAACTTATGTATAAAATTTAGAACTTTGAATAACTCCTCCAAATTTTTATGGCTGTTGTCAAATGAATATATAAATATTACAACTCTAATAGGAAATTATATACAAGAATGTTTTGAACTCAGAAGAATTTATTGTTAATTTAATATAATACTGGTATGGCTCTGAACAGACTATATATTATATTTTTTTTTTGTTTTGTCTGATTTGAATGTCATTGTGTATGAAGGCATTTAGGGACAGGCCATTTTACTTGAAGGGAGGGCCTTGGTCTTTCAAAAAAAAATTCTGAAAATTATTTTTGGTGAAAAAAATATTTTGACAGCAGAGAGTAAAAAAAATATTCTGAAGAAGGATTTCTGCCATATGAAAAAAAAAATTCTAGCTTTTGAAAAATAAATATTCAGTTTTCCGCGCTCTTGGAAAAAAAAATTCTGATCAAGATAAAAAACCAAGACCCTCCTTCAAGTTAAATGGTCCATCCCTTACAGAAGCTTTAATATTAGTTTTAGTTTAAACATATTTTATTGTAAAACAAAATCCAGACAAATGGATAAGACACAAGTTTTGCAACTTAGGATGTCTTCTCCGCTTTAATATTGCAACTGTTCCAATCGAAAAATGTCAAAGACACACAAAAAGAAAGTGAAGGAAAGATTAAGGTGAAAAGATCAGGATGTAACAATTAGCTCAAAACAGATAACATGAGAAAAATCTGTCAGAGTCAAAAATGGCCGGATTTCGTTAAACAGGAAGATGATGCAGAATATCAAGTGGCTGTGATTATAGTAGTCGCTGAGAAAACTGTTACGAAAATTTCTTTCCGTCGCTTCACAGATATGACACTATTGTCTTTCTTGCCATCAAGTCAAAGTCTTATGAGTCATAACGTTGCAAGAAGATCATGACAATCCTGTCATATGGGGACAATATTGGAAAATGGCCTTTCACCTTGTATGGAATTAATTAAGAATTAAAGTGTAGTTAATGTCAATCATTAAAAACAAACATCAAATACACCGTGATCATTATACACTGCATGGCCTTACGTAAGAGCATGTATAACAAACTCAATATTTGGAGGTAACCTTCGGTATTATTCTACGTAAAATACAAAAAAAAAACATATTAACTACATCTGTTTATAAGACAAACCCAACAACACATTAAGGTTGCCTTCGGTGGCATCTAAACATCAACTCTAAGGCAATTTAATCCACAAGGGGGAAAAAAAAACTAGCAGCCATCAATGTGACCAGTCCAGTCGATGCTGCTTTGTTTAGAAAAGCCATCTTCAATGTGGGATATACTAGTTTTGTGGGTCATTCCCACTCCTGATTATCTTTAACAAAGCTCAAAATAACACAGATGGTTCAATGTAAACATGATGGTTCAATGTAAATCATGTAAAAATGATTGAATCTATTTTAGATGTCGTTTTAGGGTCATTTGGCACAAGTATAACTATTTCAAGCAACATTTCACTTTTGTCAAATCTATAAAAGTATACTATGATTTCTTCTTGCTATCTATCGCCGCCTTGTAATATCCTATAGACCTCCTAGTACTATCATCGTAGCTATACAGAGGACTGTAACCCAGCAGTCTCTGGGCCTTGGACCCATCGTATGTCGCTATCAGATTGGTATATATAAGGGTAGACAGAGTTAATGGAAACTGGACCTTCTTAAACGGACTAAGTAAGTACAGGAGCATTTGAATGACGACAACCAAAACGTACAGTATCCAGTAAGGTACATACGATCTGTAAGTCACGATATCAAACTCCTCGAAATAAGTCTTACAAAATGAAAGCATAGATTGGTCAGTGGTATCATCCTTCAATATGAATGCTTCGCCACCTAATTCTGGTTTGAGTTTCATAGCTTTGTAAGCACAAACAAACGACCAGGCAGCGTTACCAGCATATATCACATTGCACTTCCCCTTGCCACAGAAATCGATCATAATGTTCTTGTTTTGCAAACCAGTTTTTACAGCACTCGTCACGAAGTGTTGGTCTAACTCGCCATATAGCACTGTAGGACGCAGAGCTGCTGTTCTTATTCGCTTACCTAAAATATTCAAACAACCATACTTAACCAACATACCAGGACCCCATTTTACTAAAGAACTTACGACCTACGACCAGTCGTAAATGAAATAGAATGTTAAAGAATTATGACCAAACCTAGGACTAACGACCTTTAGTAAAACTAGTGCCAGTGTATATTAAAGAAAGGACATGTTCAAAGGTTCTTTCATAAAGAATATATGTGATAAATTTGAACATGTATAAACAAAATCAGACTGTATACTGAAGTTGAATTTTTTGCTGCTGTAACTGTATTCTGATTTTGTTTTCGTTTTTTTGTGCTGTTACAGTAGTGACTTTTTTCTTTTTTTGTTTGTGCTTTGGTGATTGTCTTCTCATTTTGTTTGGTATTGTGATGACTTTGTTCTGATTTGGTTTTGTGCTGTGGAAACTCTGCTTTGATTTTGTTTTGTACTCTGATGACTGTATTCTGGTTTGGTTTTGTACCGTGATGTCTGTATTATAGTTTGGTTTGTACTGCAATGACTGTATTCACATTTTGATTTTGTCTGTGATGACTGTATTCTGATTAAGTTTTTATGCTCTTGAATTTGTATTTTGATTTGCATTCTGGTATGGTTTTGTTCTGTGGTGACTGTATTCTGATTTTGTTTCGTGCTGTGGTGACTGTGTTCTGATTCGTTTTGTGCTGTGGTGATTGTATTCAGATTTTCATTTGTGCTGTGATAACTGTATTTTAATTTTGTTTTTGTGCGGTTGAAATTGAATTTCGATTTGATTTTTGTGATCCGGTGACTGCATTTTGATTTTTTTTCTTGTGTTTACTGAATTCCGATTTAGTTTTAGTGCTGTTGTATTTGTATTTTAATTTGTTTTTCCCTATGGCAACTGCATTCTGATTTTTTATGCTTTGGTGACTGTATTCTGAATTTATTTGATGCTGTGATGACTGTTTTCTAATTTTTGGGGATGCTCTGGTGACTGTAATTTGATTTTTTTGGCGCTTTGATGACTGTAGTCTGGTTTGTTTTTTGCTGTGATGACTGTATTCTATTTATTTACTTTATTAATCTGTTTCATGACGATGCGATTCAAACCTAAGTATCCGTTATCAATATACACACTCAATTTTTCGTCAATCCATTTTTCTCATAATTTTGCTTATAAAATCTGTTTAAAATTTTGATAAAAACTGATGCACATAGATCGTTATAATGCATTTCCAGGAAGCCAAAAATTGTTTGAGCTGTGAAAAATATGTTTTCGTAAGAACAGTCACTAATCAAGAAAAAAAAACTTCAAAACTGTTTATACATAACTGTCTTGTTTTCTTGTAAATCATCTAACAAGATTTATTTTTTATTCAGTTTCTACATATACCCTATATGTATAATTACCATTTGATAGCGTGTTATTATTTGCGTTTAGTACCATCTTCTCAGCGGCTTGCTTAGTTCTCGCGTACTCGCCAAACAAGAGGTTTTCAGGGGCGACAACTCTATCTTCTGTAGCATTGACTGTATCAGTGTATCCTTGTATCACATCTATGGTACTACAGTACAGAAATATCTCAACGTTGTTCTGTATACAGGCATTTAGCAGTAACTCTGTACCTAGAAAGATTTCAAATCATCTTGTGAAATTAGATGGTGTGCACTCAAGACACATATGCCAATATAAATCTGATAAGAATTAAAAGCCTTAAATTATATTCATCACCCACTTTTAAAATACGCAAACAAATTAAAAATATATTGCAGACAAAATGGACTCTGACTAGCCTTAATGCACTGCCTATATAGTACAAGAAGTAGGTTATTTGCGATTTTTTCTAGACCCGCTCTGTCATCTAAAGTTATGATATTATTTGATTACATGAAAATATCTTTAGCTATTTAACAATGTCATTATGAGTAGCAATCCCTAAGAACAAATAGGGAAATTTATATGTTTCTTTTCCAAAGGAAAATTCTTCTGTAAAAAAAGTCTTCTTAGTCCTAATACAGTATCAATCGATATTTGATCATAGTTACATCATACAAAGGATAGGGTCTTGTCAAGTACGAAGGTCTTTTTAAATAATAAAGCATCCTCGGAAACCCAGGGTTTCTTCTCTCGC
This sequence comes from Arcuatula senhousia, assembly GCA_963971305.1. Taxonomy (NCBI): domain Eukaryota; kingdom Metazoa; phylum Mollusca; class Bivalvia; order Mytilida; family Mytilidae; genus Arcuatula; species Arcuatula senhousia. Next base: position 6,509,384 of record OZ020308.1, on the reverse strand, counting down.
TTACTCATTCATCACCCCTGGGTCGTTACAGATGACAAACATTGCAATTTGTATCGAACCTTTTGATTGGTCGCATTACATTTTACTAATGCGATTAAATCAGTAAATTTTATGAAGTTCAAGATCAGACCAAGAACGTGCAAACAAACGTACAAAATCAAACGAAATGACACAGGGGTGATGAGTGAGTAAGCGAGAGAAGAATCCCTGGGTTTCCGAGGATGATAATAAAGTTAATATGCTGAGATATGTGTACGTATAAATAAAAAAAGAACAATGAGAATGAGGATCAGATAAGTGTAATGCACACAATTCACAACCCCCCCCCCCTGAAAGCAGATGGACGGGACAAACACGAGCAGATATATAGCTGACCTTGTCTATTCACCAAATCCAGTCTACGTTTATCCGGAAAGAGACGAACATCGATATAAGCGGCGACATGTATGACAGAGTGGATGCCTTTTGCGACCTCCTGAAGACAGGCTGAGTCAGTGATGTCTCCTTTATAACTGGTGACGGGGATATTACTCTCATATTCTGAAATAATCGTGCCATGTATGATAAATGGGTAGTGATTCAGCAAAGGGTGTGTCGTGCAACAAGCAGGAACTTCTTTTCTTTCTTGTTTTTTTTCGCCGGCTCGTGTAGTTAGTATCAGTTGTTTGTTTGTTCCGTTTTGTTCTCGTCCCCGGTGTTTCTTGATATTTAACTTTTCTCTATCAATGTTATTTTTATCATGCTTTGTTTAATCTAGTTTTCATCTGTTTTATCAAATAAAGATAAATCAATATAAAAATAATTTTGGGGGGAGGTTCTTTATTGTACTGTTATACGTTGTGATCATTTCGGTTTATTAATTGTGAAGGCTTTCATTGCCAATTTAAGGAATGAGAGCGGTTCGTTTACGTATTGCATATTTGAGAAGACGACGAGTGGAATCACTACCACTGGTCATAGTGAAGGCTGTTTATGATTTCCATAATGGATTTTGAACATGTCGTTTATTCATAGAAGTTACTCATTCCACATTTTAAGTTTTTAATATTTTAGTCTGTCTAACTAAAACCCATTGGCATTTACCAAGTTGCTGCTCAAACTGCTGTAGATCTAGGACCCTTATTTCTGATATCTCCTCTGCCATCTTCTCCTGCAACAGTTTAATGATATGCTGACCAAGACAACCATTCCCTCCCGTCACCAGAACTGTAGCCATTCCTTGTCCTACTTAAATCCTAAAATAACACATACAATAAAATAGAAAGATAATCATGTTAACTTTCTGGACTACAATGGTTGAATTTGATGTTAAGATCATAAAAGACCATGAAAGAGCCATGTTTGATCCACCCTTAAATGCTCGCTTAAATTACTCGCGCCAAATCAAAGATTTGCACTAGAAGATAACAGCTAGCTTTAAAGTGTTTTTAAAAGCCTGCATACAGGCGATGTAAAGTTACAAAAGAATTAGCATAGATCGCCACCCTTCGTACACAATGGGTTGTGGGTTGAACCTCCATTAATTTTCCAAATTGATCTGGATTCGCCCTAGACTGTTGGTTGAACGGTTCAACCTCCATTTCCAAATTGATCTGGATTCGTTCTAGACTGTGGGTTGAACCCCTATTTCCAAAATGATCTGGATTCGCCTTGCAAAGTGCTAGACCAAATTTTCTGTGTATAATAGAATGTTTACTGTAAATTTTAGAAATTAAATATTACTGATAAATCGTCATTGTTGTCATTCTTAACAGACCCTCATGGTAGCACAGCAGGTTGCAGTACAAAAAGGAGGAAAGAAGCAAATCTTTGGTACGTAACAAACATTTTTTTACCTGACTGACGAGGACGGCTCAGATACAAAGGTCCATACTTAGTGACTAAAATAAACATCCGGAATATTTCTAAATATAACATCTAAATTTAAACGTATAAAGTTCATAATTGTGGGAGATTTAATTCATTTTAACTTAAACTAGATTATTTACAAACTAGATGATCTGGATTTTGCTGATGATCTGGCTCTTCTTTCCCATACTCATGACCAAATGCAAGATAAAACATCCATATTGGTTGAAAATGCAGCAAAGATAGGACTTCGTATAAACAAGGAAAAGACCAAAGTTATGAGAATAAATACAAATAACATCAATAATATTGAAATAGAAACCACACAACTTGAAAATGTAACATCATTTGTATATCTGGGAAGTGTAGTAAATTACCTTGGAGGAACAGAAGATGATGTGAAGGCAAGATTAGCAAAAGCATACACTGCTTTTGGCATGCTAAGAAAAGTCTGGAAATCAAGACAGATAACAACAAAGACGAAGCTTAGAATATTTAATAGCAATGTCAAGTCGGTCTTGCTATATGGTTCAGAAACATGGAGCCTCACAGTCAACAACATAAACAGGCTGCAGATATTTGTCAACAAATGCTTGAGATCCATCCTTCAGATATGGTGGCCAAACAAAATCTCGAATGAAGAACTTTGGCAAAGAACAAATCAGACACCTATTGTTCAAGAAATTAAGAAAAGAAAATGGAAGTGGCTGGGTCACACTCTACGCAAAGGCAAGTCAAACATCACTTGCCAAGCACTTCAATGGACACCTCAGGGAAAAAGAAAAAGAGGAAGACCAAGACTTACATGGAGAAGGGTACTGGAAAAAGAAATGCTAGAGAAGGAATATACATGGAACAACATTCACCAACTTGCGAAAGACAGAGACAGATGGAGAAAGATTGTCAGTGGCCTATACTCCACAGGGGAGTGAAGAAGGCTTAAGTCAAGTAAGTCAAGTAGATTATTTACAACGGATATAATTGTATAAGCTCATCCTGTAAACAGTTTGCGAGCATGGAATGTACCGAGTCCTATTAAGCAAACTTTTATCGAATTACACGTGCTTGCACAAGGAGCAACCTTTTTCGTCCCTTCTGGACTAATATAAATTGATTGAAATTTTACCGAGCCACCATCGGTAATGGTGTAAAAACGGTTGTAAAATACCCGGTAGTATTCTCTGCAGTTCAACATTATCAATAAGCAAATATTCACACAACAATAAAGCCAATTCAATTGGTACATCAGTCTGGTACATGTATGGCGTCACGTAAGAATGTGCCTGTTTTTAAGATAATTTGGGTTATTTTGAAATCAAAGCCGAAAGGTGCACGTCTGTTTCCATCAGTTAAGGAAGCTTCCCCGAAGTGGGAACATTTATCACAAGATCTTCAAGGTTGCGCCTGAAGGAGGTGTGGCAGCAACCCTAGACCTTCAGTTATTAAAATGGTCACTAAGCGGCTTCTCTTAATGGTCAAATTTTGGAATGGTGGGTCATGAAATCTGCTACTCGTGGACAGTGGACACGTGGCACACAGAGAGTCATTAAACATTATTAGCAGTTTGTCTGCCGTCTCACTTCATAGCCATGATAGCGGTTATTTTAAAAAATCACATGTTTTGTAAATTACATAAATAAGAAAATGTCTTGATAGAACTCTCGAGGACGACTGTAGAAAAATGTCTCGGTTATCTTTCTTTTACTATGATAGTAATTTGTTATATGGATCAAAACGCAATGTCATATATCGAGGTTGAACTATGATAGTAATTTGTTATATGGATCAAAACGCAATGTCATATATCGAGGTTGAACTATGATAGTAATTTGTTATATGGATCAAAACGCAATGTCATATATCGAGGGTGGAGTAGAGGGGCATTCAGTTTTCGTCATTTCCGTCCGTCTATAAACATGAATCTAGGTACAAATGTACGTTCGTTTGTACGAACGCTAATTTCCGTCAAGCTTTTCTCAGATAAACATGTGAATGATTTGAAATTTTTTAATATAACAAACTTTTTAAAGACTTGTCGTACCTTAGAATTGTGCTATTGTTGTCAAGTTTTTTTTTCATCTGAACTAGAGTGCCAAGTGGTTTGGAAAAAAAAAACGAAGTGATTTTCAGACCCTACATACTTCTCCTTCCCGGATGTAAAAAATCCCTAAAAGATTTAGTCAAAATCTGTATATGAGAATGAATTGAAATTAAACATGATGATCGGGTTTTTCAAATGAACATCTTAAGTGATTTTGGAGATTTTATGTCAATAAACTAATTTTGTCGAGTTTCGTTGAATGATGTGAACACTTTGATGTGGAATTTTGTAGTATGGTTAAGTGATAGTTTGACAAGCTGTACGTTGGGCTCCTACACAAGGACAGTCGTATCGCCTGGATGTCATACATTCCTCGATGTTGACATTGTGCATTAAAGAATTAATAATGTAACGTGTGATGTATATATAAAGATAATAGTGAAGCAGAACTAACCGACGTGCCAAAAGAAGCAAAAAGTAATCAATGGGGTATCCGAATGTCTAAAGACCGAATGAGCAAAGACAAAACCAGTTAAAACGAACGACAACAATACGAAAAAAACGATTGTTTACTGAGAAGTCCATCAACCTGAACAAACATGTTGTCAGTACTAATTTTGAGCATGTCCACATCACTTGGTCCTCTGTAGATTTGTTCTTTTTCTTAGTACATATTGATGAAAAAGTAATATGTCTTTGTAAAATAGACTATTAAATAGTTGTACCTGCGTTTTCCATTCTTTTTTATAGATAAAAATACTTATATCAAAGACTGTGACAAGTGATACGAGATGCTTTTCAGCAATTCTATGATATTCACAAGTCATCACAATACAGTAAAATATCTTCTTTTTTTTGCTAGACGTTATTTTTCAAGAAGAGGGTCTTTGATTGACACTTTAATAGGATTTGGCTTGAAACATATGTAGTTCATTTTCAATCCAGCTAGGGCCAATTGCAAAACAGCGAGCAGCGACCGCTGGTCACATTGAAGTCTGCTAGCTGTTTTCCGTTGTGGATTTTTTGAATTGTCGTTTATATTGTAGGTTGTGTCGCGTACACTTATTCCACATCTCATTATCTTCTACATATAGTTATGTCACGTACATTTATTTTATACTGTAATTTTACAAAAAAAACATAAAAAAAAAGAAAAAAAAGTATATTCAGATACCGGATATGTTCTGAATATTTTGCGTAAAACTGGTAATAAGTAGACATTTACAAGACGGCGAACATGCAGTACCACTGGTCACATTGATGGCAGCTGGCTGCTTTTCTCTGATTATGTTTAAATTTTCATTGTCTTCAAATTGTTGTGTCATGAACACTCAACCTATCCCAAGTAATATAATCCATCCTTAATATAACTAATTCTGAATCCAATAAAGACTAATTTGGTTAATGGCCGTTCATGGCTTCTGAGTGGTTGTTTACCTTAACGTGACGGGCCAAACTCCTCACAGTTCCAGTTCCCGTCCATAACGGTCCGTACACTAATCAGGGCCTACTTTGTTGGGAAGGATAAGACTACTGCGAAGGAGTATGGTGACGGGTCTGTTAAAATAGTCAGGATATACATTCAGAGCATCCGAGTTGGCTGTCGTTTCGACTTCGGGTCGTGTTGGGGTTTTCTTTTTGTCTTGTTTGTGTGTATTTTTATTTTTTTTTTTTTGGGGGGGGGGTGTTAGTTGGGCTGAGCCTTTTCGGACTTACTATATTCGAATCAATGCCCAATGGTTTTTGTTTGCTTCTTTCTATAATTCGACGATAAAGAGATGTGGAACTCTTTTATGAACATTTTTGTCGTGTATAAGTATTTCACTCCACATTTCAACCTTACAAAATCATTCAATTTCAAGTATCTTCAAGTACTCATCGACATGAAAAAATGATAATAACACTTACTTAACAGTCATCTCAGAAAGAAAGCCATATAATATAGTCATTGAGTTTTTGTATTTTTTATTGTAACTCCAAAATCATATCATGGTTCAACATATTCTATATATAATCCCTTTTCGATAGCGACTTACAAAGTTGAACCATCTTTTACATCGTCATGAATTCATAATACAGAAACGACTGACCGGTTAATCGTATTATTGTTAAACAAAGAATATTTTTTTCGGATTCTGGAGGTTCGGTTTATTGACCGGTGGTAGTGTTAAATAACATCACTAATAAGAAAGGCCTTGTCCGCTGTGTGAACTCATCTATCTTCTCATCTATTTACATAATGTGCGTTTTTTATGCTGACTAAATGGCTTAAATACAGCAAGGAGTGAAGCATAAAAAAAGTGATTTCGTTGTTATCATCCACATTTTTTGAGTTTGTTTGTTTTTTGAAGGTTAAGATTTTGAATGCGACTTAGTGTTTGTTGTTTGTTTCTTCTGCTTTTAATTTGTCTAGTTTAAATTAAATGATATTGAAAATAACAAGATACATCAAGGGAAGAAAAAACGTATCTATGTAGGTAAGAGAGGGGACTGAATTGCCGTCCGTTTGTTCTTTGATCATACTCTCGTATACAGGTTTCGTAAATATTTTGAGAATACTGTCAATACAACAGATAAAAAGATTATAACTCACGTTATTTTAAATGATCTTCTCTGATGAGTTATTACCGCTTGAAAAAAATGCAAGCTATTTTAAATCGCGCACGAAGTAAAAGGCCAAAGATGAAAACGTGTTAACTCAAATCATTTCGCAAATCATTGACATTTGATTTTAAGAGATAGGTTGTTCCAAACATGTTAATAATACTATATTTTGAAATGATAGCTGATGGGATATTGCCATTTCAACAAGCAACTATTAATTTTTTTTCAAAGGTAAATATCAACAAACTTTTAGAAGTTTAGCTTTGAAAAATAGCACAAGGTACAAACATTTGCTTTAAAAAAAAACGTGGAAGGAAACATTTGGTGAAAGGGTTGGCTTTAGTAGATCAAGAAATCAAGGTTCTTCTCAGTGATCAAAATTGAATTCATTATTTGAGACTCCTTACGCCCTAGAAAATTTGTGAACTTTGCAGTTTCTTTTAGATTTAACATATTTTATTTGCCAAATTATACAAATTGGATTGGACACAACTGCATGACGTCCTCTCCATAAAATAAGTACAAAATGCATGCAAGAAGCAGAGGTAGCAGTGGGGCATCCGTATGTCAAAAGTCCGAAAAGGCAAAGACAAAACCAGTAAACACGATCGAAAGAGAACAGCATAAAGAAACCGACAACACAAAAACACAAAAATACGAAAACAACTAAATAGCAATCATCAATGGAAACTCAAGTCATTACGAAAGTGAAATCAGGTGCTCCAGAAAGATAAGAAGTTACTTCTTGCTATAGCACACCCGTCGCGCTGCTACTAATGGTCAATTTAGCGTGTCGAATTCGAAACAAAGTGCCATGACAAATAAACATCTGCACTCATCTGAGATAAAGAAACTGACGGCATAATGTCTTCCATAGAATTTCATTAGTGAACACATCATCCGAGCAGCAACGTAACCCTGTGTTAACAATTTTTGTGTAAGACGCGACGCTCTACCTATGAAATCGATGAATAACGAATAAGCTCTAGAATAACGAATCATTTGTGATATATGACAACTCTATTAGCTGGAACGAGCGGAAAATTGCTGTAAACGATTGGAAAGTTGAAGTCATCGTGTTTGTTATCGAGTTTTGTTGAAAGTCTTCCTTCAATGAATCAGACTTCCCGGAATCAAAGTTACCAAATGAATTGTTCAGTGAAAGTACATCATCAATATATAACGGAAAGTATAAGGTTAAAAGAGGGATCTTCTTTGAAAGGTAGTATTTCTAAGAAATCTGCTTCATATGAATGAACTAACAAATCAGCAAACAAAGGTGCACAATAAGTGCCAATTGAAATCACAATGTTTGCTGAAAAAAAACACGTCCGCCAAGCTGACCAGATATGTTGTCACTAAGAAAATTGAGCATCTTGATTATTAGTTTCAAAAATGAATAACAAAATAAAAGTTAAACACAATTGCTGAATAAGAATAAGAAGAAAAAATAGGAGTTTTAAAAGAGAAAAAAAGAAATGTGCAGCTTTTACAATGATTTTTTTAAACATCTGTTTGTCCATTTGATAGTCGCAGATGAGCACAGATGTTGGTTTGGCATAGAGTTTCGTAATGTCATCCTTTCCGAATTTGACCAACACTAAATCGATCTTTGGCAATGTGACGGGTGTGCTATAGCATGCAGGAACTGCTTACTCTTCCGGAGCACCTGAGTTCACTCTGGTTTCGACTTGGGCTCACTTTGCTGAATGCGGTTTTGCTGTTATATGTGTGTGTGTTTTATGTTGTTATTTGGTTTGTTTTGTTGTGATGATTTTTGTCTACCGATTTTGTCTTTGTCTTAACGGTTATATGATATTGCTTACCCCTCTGGTACACCTTTGCTTCTTTCGAAAGAATGTTCAAGCTTTGACATGTAATTTGATTTTATTCGTGTACATATCGTAGAAAAATTCACTTTCTAGATTTCATTTGAACTCATTTACCCTATTCATTATATGCAACTACCTTATTGTATTTTTGCAACCGACGTGTGTGGATGTCTATGAAGTAAGTAAGCACCTGTCGTTTGAACGTTTCTAGACAGGGTTTCCACACCTTTAATTGCGTTCATATTCGTCGAGACCAGTTAAATAGGTCTACCAATTAAGGCTATGTCTATCTGTAGCAACAGCACAAATCAACATTACAGATAATAAGTCAAAGAGTCAGTTTCGCCACTTATTTGAAACGTATATTGTAGAATTATTTCGACATTTAGATCGAATATAAGAGACAATATAGCAATTATATGATAATTCAAACAGAATATAGCATAGTAATCAAGAATGCGATAACTACTTTTGGTAAAGGTGTCGAGCAGTACTCCCTGACTAGAGCCTTCATTTTCATGAAGCATAAGGCTCCAAGGTAAAGCATTCAAAATAAATACTTTAAAATTCTAGATCTGCAATGAAACAACACCAACAACAAAACCATAAATGTCAATGTGATCGATAAGTTAATGTTTTCATACTTATCATGCTTGTGTTGCATCATATAGATCGAGCTTTAACCCTTCACAGCATATAACGTACAATCTATCCGAGTGTCTTGGAAGATGTTTTGTATTGCATGTGAAATATTCTCTTAGTTTCGCCTTTACGGAAAAACAACATCAGATAATTGAAACTACAAACCCAGAAACAATCCTACCAAACAAACAAAAACCAGACATTGAAAACAACACCGGAAACAGCTACACCAAACAAACAAATCAACAGAACTAGAAACAACTACACCAAACAAACAGCATTTTTTAACTATATAAATGCATTCTTTTTATTGTCCTAATTTTTTATGAATCATGATTCCGAAATTAAATCATTTCATTATTATTTAACAAAAAAGCAAAGAACTTTTGAATCTACGGGTATCGGCCGCTGCATTGACTGATTGGTTGTACATGATCACAGCGCCCCTGATGAGTCTTGGACAATCAAAACCCGCGTTATGGTTAAACTTCGTTTCTAACTTTGATTTGAATAATAATTATTTTTTTTTAATTATTGAAACATTGTTACATGCCCAACAAGGCAAAGGATAAAGAAAACGTCACTATGAAACAATCAACATCCCAAACAAACACACACGCACACTAAATAGCCGAACCGACGTTATCATGGGTAAACTGAGGTGACCGGAATGGTTGTTATAACACGCACACATTAACGTTGCCAAAGATCATTTCAGCGCATACCACATGGAAAGGGCGATACTTATTATAAAACAAATTAAAAAGTCATTTGTTCAGAGAACAAATGTGAGGTCTTTCCCATGTTTTTGTTAGTTTTATGATAACGGTTATGTTTGGTTAGGCTATTTGAGTCTGTTTTTGACAATAGTATTTAACTATTAGTTGCGAAAAATGTTCCAGACTAAAGAGCAGTGAGCCTGAAGTCAGAAAAGGTATGGTCGCTAAGGACTTTTATGACGGTTGCTATGGACTAAGGGTTACTTCCGGTTGAAAAATTTTAACTCTAAACTCAGAAAGTAGTCTTGGTTAAGAATATATATGGTTGCTATGGACTTTTCATAAATGTTACCTTGTTGCTAGGGAATGACCTTGACCCATGACCTTTGACCTTGGACTCAAATTGTAGGTCTTGGCTTTCTGATTCATTTAAGTATACATGTTTACTATACTATCTGTTATGGTTTTCAAGTTATTGGCAAAAAACGTGTTTCGCGAAACTTGTTTTGGCCGCCATTTTGAAACCGTTAAACCGAATTATGTACTGTTTGGGTTCAAATTGTAGGTAATTTAATCCTCTTTCAAATGAACCCTATGTTTCATTCATCATCTTTTATGGTTTAAAAGTTATAAACAAAAAACATTTTAAAAATAAGAATCAAGGGCGATAACTCAAAAACAACAAGTTTTACGGTTTCACACCTGAAACATTTTTTGTAGATTTCGACATGGCGAACATTTTTTTCATGTATTGTCTGCTTCAATTTTGTACGGTTTAAGTGTTATTTCATAAAAACTGTTTACGGTGTCAGCCATTTTAAAAATGGCTGCCCATAACCATTCGACTTTGGTCTTAAATTGAAGGACATGTAATGACGGTCACAAAAAACCCATATGTTTACTATATTATCTCTGACGGTTTAAAAGTTATAAGCCAAAAACAGATAAGCCGAAACGCGTTAAGGGCCATAACTCGAAAACGGTTTGTCGTACAGTGTTCGACCCTTTATATCAAATAAAGGTCTTAATGAGACGAGTATTTTCCCCATTACATGTCTGCTTCAATTTTGTATGGTTTTTAAGCTATACTGCAAACAAGGTGTACCATGACCTCTGACCTTGAGATTTGACCTTTGACCTTGACATTTTTAGATGTAACATATGTCACCTAGGATGATTGGTGAAGGTCCCAAGTCTCTAGGACTAACCGTTTTGAAGAAAAAAATTTTTCACGAGTCGCGACACTTTTCGAGTCAAAAACGCGTAACCAGGAAGTTGATCGAAAAAAATTTTTTTGCGTGACGAATGATGACCATGAGTCTAGCAACATTTTCCCTGCTTCAGATTTTTGATAACGGTTACGGTTATTGAGTTAATTTGCAAACAAGGTTTTTGGGTTACGGGCAGATAACTCCGTTACTAAAAATAGATCGGTTTCGCAGGGTTACTCAAGTCATGCCCTTATAGTGTCGGTTAATGGTATGAAGTTTCGTAATGTTACGTTAAGTATTTCTTCTTTTTTTTTTGTGGCGGAAAAAAAAAAATAATAATAATAATAATCATAAGAAATACAGTAAGGTCTTTCCTTCTGTGGAAGGGAAAGACCTTAATTATTAAGCCAAGCAAATATTCATCTATTCGGCTTAAAATGACATACCTTGAAAATACAATAAAAACTGCCTCATGTACCTGCGACTATTAAAGATATGCAAAGAAATCTACTTTGAAGTGATCTTTAAATGGTCTTGTGACCTGAGAGGGGCAACTTGTAGGACCCCCCCTCCCCAAATTGCATCAGTACAGATCTGTTTGTTAAATGTTCGCAAAAGCTATACATTATATCTGTTCTTGGTCACGATCGGACATTGATCTAGACAGATTCAATCATTTAATTTGAAATTACAAACTAATTAAGTCAGAAAACGGTCCGCTAGGTTGTATCCAAGACAATTCAATTACATTAGACTTGAGCTATGGTTACATGTGAATGCAATTACTCTGAATTGCAATGAGAATATTGGATTCTTAGAAAGCTTTTCCTGATAGTCTAGATTATGTAATATCCGAAGGATCTGGGTTCATTAAGCTTCTCTCGTACCAGGAACCAGGAAACTTCTTAATTAGGTTTATACTTCCTTGTCATCCCGTATCTTTTTTACACCTTATTTAGTTATTGATTAAGGTTAATAAACTTCCGTGTATTGATCCTAAAGTAAAAAGGTTGCAGGGAAAGAAATCTAAAAGATACAAAATACTGCATTGGTTATTTTTGCCATTTGCACATTTGAAATGTTAGCATTGACGTGCTTTTAATATTATTTGAAATGGAAATCTGAACTTTAAAAAAAAATAAGATTTCATAAGCCCGGTGTACAATATGGCAAAAGCAGCCAGAAAACGGTTTAAAGCATGGTGTTAATACTGCATGATACCAAGGCTTCAGCCGCTGAAAACCTAGTTGTTTCGCTATTCCTTGGGCTTGATCGGATAATATGCACCTTCAATTGGCGATGAAACGACTAGTTTTTAGATCTATAAAGTCTTCATTGCTTCGTGTCACTACGATTGGTCGGACAAAAAACAAATCGACGACAAACCAACTAATAAAGTTTGTATGCATACGTAACAAATAATAATTTTATTAAATTGTCCTTGAACGGATTTGACATTTTCAAACTCAAATTTAGAGTACTGAAATGTGATAGAAAACAAGGCAAATATGTACATGTAGGAGAGAAATTGAAAATCGCAAAGGTCCTGACTTGGTACAGGCAATTCAAATAAAAGATCAGCCAAACCAGGTTTTATGGCATAAAAGCTTGCTCTCCCATTGTGATCGTAGGGTATGGTTATACATTGTCTATTGCATGCCAATGCGGCGAATGCAACTGTTTCTTAAGACCACCTGAAATAAAATTCTTGCTCTCGTGAAAGAAGCAGAGGTACAAATGGGGTATCCATATGCCAAAAGTCCGAAAGGGCAGAGACAAAACCAGTAAACACCAACCAACGAGAACGGGACAAAAAAAACAGACATGTAAAACACAGAAACAAAAACACTACTGAATATCATCAATCAAAAATGCGAACTCTAGTCGTAACAAGAGTGAACTCAGATGCTACGGAAGAGTAAGCAGTTCCTGAACAAGGGTGAACTCCGATGCTACGGAAGAGTAAGCAATTCCTGCTTGCTATAGCACACCCGTAGCGTTGCCAACAGTCAATTCAGTGTGTCAAATCCGGTAAAGGAAGACAAGAAAAAGCCCGTCGACAAACCAACATCTGCACTGTGAGTATGTTTTATATTTGTGTTTATATATAGTGTTGTGTGTTTTGTTGATGTTGTTTTGTTTTGTATTTTTATGGGTTTTTTTTGTTTTTGTTTTTTGTTTTTTTTTTTCGTTAGTTTTGTTTTCAGTTGTTACCTCTTTGGAATACCATTTTAATAACTGGTAAGTTGGAAACTTCTGTGTAGTTAATTTTTTCAGTCACACTGACCCATATTCATCCATGCCAGACTTTGGTATAAACGACAGACGATAAATGTCACCCAAAAGTTGAATGTCATGTTATCGGTCAACGTGACACGACATTTCAGTGTAAGTAAATAGTCGAAAGTTTATTGAACTATATAGGTATGTTTATATACAACTGTAAGATGAAGACTTATTCTCTAGTGTTTTTTCTGGTTATTTTGATCTTGTACATTGACTCTTGACATAACCCGAGGAACATCCTATATTTTCTGACTTTTGGGTTCCGTTGAACTTTTTCGGTTTCATACCATAATCATCAATGGTTTATTGACATCGGTATCCAGTCGTCTCTTTTGATATACCCTTAGGTATACAGCTGAGTTTTCAGTTTTTAGTATCGGGTCCCTTTGAACTTTTTTTTTCGCTTTTATATCATAATCAATATTTTTCAAAGGTTTATTGACTTTGGTTCCTAGTCTTCTGTTTCGATATATAAGTTATACATTTTATTTTTTGTTGTCGGGTCCCGTTGAAAGTGTTTTCGTTTAATGCAGTGTTTTGATGAAAAAATTAAAATTATTTTTTTCTTTTTCAAGTTACCACCCTATGTATAGGTTGCATTTGGTTCTAGATGTAAATTACATAACATCCATTTCTTTCGAAACGCCTGTACCAAGTGACTATTACGATCAGTTGAAGGCTGCTGGCGGTTGTCCATTGTGTTTTTTTTCTAAACTGCCGTTTAGTCGCGTACAATTATTCCACATCTCATTATTTTCTAGTTTCTACTTACCCTTCCGGACCACATGAGTTCACCCTTGTTTCGATTTTAGTTCAAGTTGCTGATTGCGGTTTAGGTGTTATGTGTTATTTGTTTGATTTGTGGGTTGTTTTGTTGTGATGATTTTATGTCTACCGATTTTGTCTTTGTCTTTTCGAATTTACGGTATTTGATTGCCCCTTTGGAACACCTTTTGCTTCTTTCAATTTTTCCAGTATGTCTTTCTTGTTTTGTCTTTTCTCTCGGACATTGAGATTGATCCTGTAAATTTGGTAGTTTGTTATTACCTTTATTTATGGGTTATTTCTTATTCTCTTGTTTTTCTTGTGGTCTTCATAGCTACCTTGATTTTTTTCTTTTATAGCCTTCTCTTTTTCATGTTCTAATCTAGTTCAGTTCGGGTCCTTTTGAACTTTTTAGTACTAGTATTGTGGATTTCAAATGTTCATAGGCATTGACATAGTTTTAAAATGACCCAAAGAATATGTGTTTGTCCTTGTTTTCTTCTTCCGGGTCTTGTTAATTTCTTTTTCGTTTTTTCGTTGTCTTTTTATGACTTTTGTCTTTCCGATTTCCTGTTTAAATCTCACAAGATAAATCTTTAGGTTTGTCATAACTTTCAGATACTGTTAGGTCTACTTGGTTAATGGGTTTCAATGACTTTAGCTTTAATTCTCTTGCGGCTTTCAGAAACACTCGAAATACCTTTTTTTCTTAAGTCTTAGTTAAGCTTGTTTCTATAAGTACTCCATTTCATTGAGGAAGCCCCAAAGTTTGATTTGTAAATAATCCGGAAAAAGTTAAAAGCATAATTTCTGGTTTTCTTACATTTCCTTGCATGTTCTATTCAGTATTCTTACTAAGGGACCACCCATTAACTCAATTCGGGGGCTCAGTGTTTTCCTAAAAATATTCCGAATCTGATTTGTAATAAAATATAATATGGCACCAGATGTTTAAAAAAAATTCTGAAGCCATATGAAATAATGTAATAAATATTTTGTGATGACCCTAGGCCTTTTAAACAGTTTTTTTCTGACCAAATAAAAAAAACTAAGGTCCCTTAGGCAAAAATTCTTTCAAATTTGCAGCCGCCAGACTGTGGAATGACCTTCCGAACCATTTTAGAACTGAAAACAGTTTTCAACATGTCAAAAGTTTAATTCAGTCCTGGAATGGATCATTATGTCGTTGCTCAGTGTGTCGATAACTTTTTCTGCTTTACATGTATAACCTTTCGTTTTGTCTTGTTTTAAGTTATTATTATTTATTAATTTGTGCTTTGCATGTTCATATATAGCTTGTAGCATTTTAGTACTTGCCTGTGCTTTATCAATTGCTTAGTTTGATTTTAGTGCTTGAATGATATATGCTTTTTATGTGCTTCTTGTGTTTTGTCTTTTGCATGCATGTAGTCTTTGTAAATGTATATTGTATTGTGCTCTTATTAGTTATATGTATTATTCGGAAAAAAGCTCTTGAGAGCTTGTGTTTATTGTTAATTGCAATCCGAATTCAAATAAATCTTTCTTATCTTATCTTATCTTACCCTTAACAAGTTAAATGGTCGGTCCCTTAAATGACTTTCTCTGAATGTATTGTCATCTTTTTTTCAGCCTTATACACATGATTAATATTCTTTTTATTCCATTACGGGGCGTTCGGCCGGATACTTTTTTTTTCACTGTTATAAGATGTACAATTAATTTGTTACTTATTTTTTTTTTCAATGTTACATAGTAACAAATGGTAATGTTACTGAAAACTTGACCGAACAAGCTTTTCACATATCGGGTTGAATGACTTTTAGGTTGTCGACCTAGGGCAGACTAACCTTCCTTGATTGATTAGTGGGGATGTTTGTGTAAGGCAAAAAAGTGTCCTGTGATAAAGTGTCCAGGAGGACAATATTTTCCAGAAAAGTTGCTATTTTCAAGTGTCCCTTGCTATTCAATAGTGTCCATGAGTAGGACAGTTTTTACCTTCTTATGCCATTTAGAATTGTCCTTTTAAGAATGACAGCTCTAGTAGACATTATGCAATATAACTTTATTCTTTCCTAAACTCAATATTAGTGATTTCATAACTAAATTCGTTATTATAATTAAGGCTCAATACTATACACTGGAAACAGATTTTTATTGTTAACATCAAAATGAAAATATTGTAAGAAAAAGGAAGAAACAACAGCAGGGATTGGGAAGGAATTTTAAGCAAAATGTCATTCGCCACTTTCATGGAAATTCAAAATTTCAAGAGGCCATTTCTTTATATTCTACATAAATTATTGAGATAAGAGAGGGACATTTTATAATGTCTCCCCCCACTTTTGTGGGGAGACATATTGTTTTTGTCATGTCCGTCGGTCCGTCCGTCTGTCCGTCACAAAGTTTGTCAGCGCAACTCCTCTAAAACTATTGAACTGAATTCAATGAAACTTAGTATATAGGAAGGACACCATATGTAGTTGTGCATATTACCAGGAAATTTTGATCCTAAAATTTTTATGGGAGTTATGGCCCTTTGAACTTAGAAAATTGCTGAAAATCCTCATTTATCATCTTGTCAGCGCAACTCCTCTGAAACTACTGAACCGAATTCAATGAAACTTGGTATATATGAAGGACATGATATGTAGTTGTGCATGATACCAGGAAATTTTGATCCTCAAATTTTTGTGGGAGTTATGGCCCTTTGAACTTAGAAAATTGCTGAAAATCCCCATTTATCATCTTGTCAGCCCAACTCCTCTGAAACTACTAAACCGAATTCAATGAAACTTGGTATGTAGGAAGGACACCATATGTAGTTGTGCATATTACCAGGAAATTTTGATCCTCAAATTTTTGTGGGAGTTATGGTCCTTTGATCTTAGAACCTTTTGGGGAAACGGGGGGAGACATCGTTTTTGTAGCCAAAAACAAACTTTAATTCTCAATTTGCCAATGGCTCATGGTCATCTGCCTTCCAAGTCCCTACAACATATTACTTGAATGCTTAATCATTAGGTGTAATTTATGAAAAGTTAATAAGTCTTAGAAAATAACCTTTTATTCAATGTTTACTTTTTGAGTGTAGTTATTTATATGTCTCTCCTTGACTTGTAAATGCTACTTAAATAATACATGTACACTAATATTTGAGAAAACATCTCAGTCAATTGACTATTCCCACATTATGATGGACAATTTTTCATAGACATGGACATTATTTCATAGATTCAGGATGGAGATTAAATAAGGTTCCCCATTTTGATATATCAGTATATTATTACAAAAATAATGAATTATTATCATGATTATATTGCTGAGTAAGTATTCAGGTATAAATAGAAAAATTGTTTGTCTATTCTTGCATTCAATATGAAGGACAATCTTTCATAGCTATGGACACAATTTTATAGATTTAAAGTGTCCAGGACATTATTTCATAACAAAATTATGTCCATGGACAATATATACTATTTTAAATAGTCTGAAGGACATATTAAAATGAGGGACAATATAAAATCTTACATTTGTTCACGTGTATTTACCCGGTTAGTTCATAAATCAAAATCAGTAAAATCGCCTATAACGGAAAACATTATTACTTCTTTTACTTGAACAATAACATAGAAATGAACATGATGATATTAATAAAATGAGTTTTCGAATCAAATGTTCGGGTGAATGGCCGACAGGTTATAACCCCAGATTACGACCTAGGGCGGTGTAACCTATCTTGATAAATAACAATCAAAGAATGTGTTTTATTTACCCGGTTATGAAGTCAGTAAAGCTTGTAGAGCGCTCCGGTTTAATAGTTTATTATATACCGGGGTCAAAGACATAGGTGCAAACCTTAACAATCTTAGACGAGTTCAGCATTGTAACCTATCCAGTGACGGATTCAAGAATGTCAAAGAGACATCTTATGGGGCCCGCTTTGGTCGTGTCTCAATAATTTCCTATATATCCAACCAATTTTTCTGCTAAAAGTGGGGAGGCTGCTACCAAATATGAAATTTAAATTTTATATACTTTTGTACATATTATACTTTATTCTCAAGTTATATTCATTGTAATCAATTACATTTCTATAAGTCCCGTGGCTAGATAGTGGTTTGATTTTTATCATTTATCTTTCAGTTCTTTAAAGTTATGTATAAGTTTATTACCAGATTTAGTAGTTGAATAAGGGAGAAAAAATGTACAAGATTTTAAGGTCGACGACCTCTGCCATTGATCTGTAGAAAGATAGTTCCCAATAATAACTGCATTTTATTTCATCGTTTCTTAAAATAGAGTGCATAGGGCCTTCTTAATGATGGTATCTCCGGAACTTTTACACCATAGATGGGAATGATAGAAAATAACCCCAACAGACTGGTCTATGGTAGTTTCAAAAGTTCCAAAGAAATCACACAGTTTTAAGGTTAAACGTTATACAATCAGACAATAAAATAACAATAGTTTCCAATAATTTAAAGTCCACAATCTAACTGAGACCCTGAGACATGAAGAGTGACCACCCTTAACCACCCTATCAAAATTTGAATAAAATCAAAAGTCAAAATAAGATGTAGCTTATTAGGTAAAAATGTAGAAACATTGAACAAAAATAGAAGTATATAAGTTTTCGGCTATAATACAATGTTACCAGGGATCTACATGTAAGTGAATTTGTATTCTACTTTTAAATATAACATATTTATTTCATGTTCGTAAATGTACAAATGTAACAATTGTAATAAAATGCTTTTATTACACAGACAAATATAGCTTTTTGTTAAAACTTCAGTTTTTTTATGAAGTGATCAGAAATTAAACGTGACATTATGTGACTTGTTAATTAATATTGCATTAAAATTTCATTCTCTAAATTTATTTTCCCTTTTCATTGAGATTTTTTCTAAGACCTATTATCGGATTGAACCAAATCTAATATTTTTTCTTCTTATTTTATTGGTATTAATTTTCTTTCCAGATTAACATTGATGAAGGTCAGCAACCTTCACAGCTCATATGGAACTGACTTTGAATATAATAATTCAATTTCCTATGATTTGAAGTCAATAACAAGTTTTTTCCTATTTTAGGGTCAATGACCGATAGGTCACGACTAGGGCAGCGTAACCACTACATCTTTTACTTTCCTACTTCACTTGTATTGGATCAAAATCAAGGTGTGCGTGGGTTCGTTGACCTTGTATTCTCACATGTGTCTTACCCAGTTAGAATGACACAAAACCTACAATAATCAGTACAAATAAGAAAACAAATCTAGAGATATCTCTCTAATCACAGGACCAAACAGGAACCACTGGATTAAAATTAGATCAATCGTTTTTGCATCAACCTGATGAAGACAGTCAATAGTAAAGCCGTTCTTGTGTTAATTAAACTTCATTGACATCTATGTAAACCATATCAAAATACAAAGAACCCATTCCTCGAGTTGTTACATCTCATTAGCAGGTTTTTTGATTCCAAAAAACCAAAGGTATCAAAAGAGAAGTTCTCGCTTTCAAGAAGTAAGAAATAATTCCAACTTACAAATTATTTAATGCATGCTCTTCAGGTATTTATCTTGATATTTTTTTTAAAGGAGAAGACTTCATAAGTTAGATGTATATGTATTGATTATTATATTTATGCTAAATGTAACTTGTTATATTGTTACCAACTTGTGTCTGATCCTTGTTTGCAGTTTAGAGCAAATAAAATAATTCTAAATCTAAATCTAAAAGAAGTAAGATTAGACAAATCGTCAATGTGACTAAAAGACCTTCATGTTTTTTTTTCTAAATTGATATTCTAAAAAATAGTTTTTGATAAAAAAAAATATATTGGTAGCAGAGGGTTAGAAAAAATATTCTTAAGGAGAATTGCTGCCATATTAAGAAAAAAATAATAAGAATGAAAAAAAAACTGTCGCGCCTTCGAAAACTAAATTTTTTCCGCGCTCTGAACGGAAAAAATATTTGGTCAAAACAAAAAACCAAACACCCGTTCAAGTTCAATGGTCAGTCCCTTAATATACAGAATATGTGCATGTAAAGTTTGTGTTGTTAACTACAATTAAGTTGTTTTCTCTGTGCTTTCATGCTTTAGTGTACGGTTGGCTCCAGATTTGTCAGACCTCTTAGCACTAATGAAACTCCAATGTCCCGTTTGGTAATCCTCAGATTCTATTGTCTTCATTAATAAAGCTTCCATCGCAAAACACCGATAACTTCAGCGATCCATTATAGTTCATGTAGTTCTATAAATTAAAGATACCAAAGTCATGAATTTGTTTTTATTTAAAAAAAATAGCAGAGTTCTCATTAATATGATAATTAATTTATTGAGGTGAATAACCAATAGAGCATCGACCTTCAAACAATGTCATGATAACCTATATTCCCGTTCGTTTAAATCTATCTTAAAATGGCAAACGAAAACTTTTTTTTCATAAAATACAAAACAGATATAAAGACATAAGAAGAATCTTATATTTAATTTACATCGTATTTAAAGGCAAAGCTGTTTTCTTTTTGACAAAAAGAAAAAAGTTATCCATTTAATTTTTTCCAGTTCCTGTTTTTTAGTTTGTTTTCCTTTCTTTTTTGTTTGTTGTTTTTTGTCATTTTTGGGAATTCCAGGGAAAACTGCCTACATTAGACCACTAATACAAACGAAAACCAAACAATTAAGTAATTAACGTGCACAGCATTAATGGGGCGTTTGCATAAGGTTAATGCAACAAGTCAACAAGACATAATAGACAAAATAACCGCACAACATACAAAGACAAAACATTTAAACTGCAATTAGTAACGCCAAATCTAGTCAAAACACTGTTATGTCGAAACGAGAGTGATAGCGATGCCATACACAGTTTCGTATAAAATACTTGTGGTGCATGGTAGCCTAATAAATTGACAAATGAGTGAAGGGAGTCCTGTTTATTTTTATACCGGAAGTAAGAATGACCATTTATTTTGCACTCTTGTGAATGTTTAAACTTTAAATAAGGTCTGCTTTTGTAAAATAAAGTATTTTATGTTGATATTTGTATGAAAGGGTTAACTACAGTTATATTTTATGAGACATGCTCTTTTAGATATTCTGTGTTCAGGTTTTGGCATATTTATAGAAATGATGAAATTCAGGTCTTAAAAATGTGATTGCACCTATTGATTTTCATTAAAATCCCCCCCTCTTTGTCAGATTTTGGCACTTTTTAAAACAATTTCTGTGTTAAATATGTTTATTAGATGAAGAACACCAGTAAGAGGGTTGTTTTATCTTTTTATTGCTATATAAATGTCCATAGAACAAGTGATAGCCAGATTTTGTTCATTGAATGGAAGTGACATTGCTTTTGTCTGATGACGTCATTTGAAAAACTATTTCTTGCACCCTAGGTTAGAAACTTCTGCTTGTAACACACACCTGCAACGTTGCCAACGTTACTCAGTTCAGTGTTGGTCAAAGGACAATAAGACAAACAAACTTCCTAAGGGGGAAGTTGGGTCCAAAAAACTAGTTTAACCCCGACACATTTTAAATTTGCCTTCCTGAGCCAGTAGTCTATATCAAGGCTTATGTTTGTATTCATCGAATTTATGTTATTTGGGTTTTTTTGTCAAGAAGGGGGTCTTTCATTAGCACTTTAGGATTGGGTTTGAATCATATGTAGGTTTCTAGTTTATTTTCAATCTAGGGTCAATTGCAAAACAGCGAGCAGCGTTCGCTGGTCACATTGAAGGCTGCTTCGGCTGTGTATTTTTTTAATTTGTCGTTTATAATTGAAGGTTGTGAAGCGTATACTTATTTCACATCCCATATCTTCAGCTTGTACCACTATACGAGAAAAAAAATCCTGTATTTGAATATACATGTGCGCATGATATATTCCGTAAAATTTCTGCAATGAACATACCTGGTAAGCCCTATCTGGAGAAATAAATGTTAATGAGAAATGAACAAAACTAACCAATATCAACGTACCAAAACCATTTTTACGTGAACTGACCTTACTACATGTAAGGGTGATGACGATAACCGCCTAGGAGGAAAATAACTTTTTAGTGTCACACGAGACGTTTTATAGAATTATTAAGAAACCAGTTGCGAAAGCTAGAGCGGACGAAATGTTGCTACGCGGAAACCGGAAGTTGCTAGTGGGGAGTCATCGAGTTTGTTAAAAGACTCTCTTCGGTGTCATTTCAAAAGGTATCAATATATATGTATACCCTAGCTTCGTTTCATTACAGGCGTTTGGGTCCAGGATCTTATTTTAATCCATTATGTGTATTTAAATAGTCTTACCCTCGATATATTGGAAATAGTATAGAGGCGAGATGAAGATTTTTGTAAACACGTTACTTATACTAAAAAAGAAAATCCTGGACCCAAACGCCTGTGCGTTTAATTTGAAAAAAAGTAGCAGAGTTCTCATTAATGATAATTAATTATTAAAGTGAATAACCGATATAAGACCGACCTTCAAACAATGTCATGATAACCTACATTCCCGTTTGTTTAAATTATGAAAATGACATATATCTTGAAGAATAAGCATTTTTAATGGAAATGGCACACATTGGTTTTTCAAAGTGTTAGGGTCTCTACTCTATGTAGATCTTAATGCATGTCATAGAAAACGACACAGGAAGAATCTTTTATTTTATATACATGAGGCAACATGGTCAAAATAGTTTTCTTTTTGACAAGCAGGTTTAGTAATACATCTTTTCCTGTTTCTGTGTTTGGTTTGTTTTGTTCTATTCATTTATTTTATTTGTATTTTTTAAACACTTTTTACTACTGTAAAATTGCTTTGTAGTAAAAATAGTAAACATAAACAGGGAAAACTGCTAACATTACAACACTAACACAAAACACTAAAGGTTAAACCAAAAGTATTGAGGAAAAAGTAAAACCCCAAATGAAAAAGTTCGAACAAGGAAGCCAAATCCAGCATCGAATAACAGAAACCCGAAAGTTATTGAAGAACATCAAGTATGTCACATATACCTTTAAACAAAGTCTTCCTTGGTTGCCAATACGGGATTTCAAATGAAAAGCAGATTTCTGTTCGCTTATGTTTCCTCTTGCTGTTCTTGTTCTTGTTTACCGGTTTTGTAGTTGCCCTTTCGAACTTTGGACACTCTGAATGCCCCGCCCCATTGGTGCATCTTTGCCTCTTTCCTAGAATCGGACTGATCGTGGTGTCTTTAATCACAAGTTCATGAGGATATTTGAGATACAGAAAGTAACAAATTCGAGGATTGTTCATGCAAAGAAAATGACAATAAATAAAGAAATAAAGAAAGTCTACGATATTGACCAGCATCAAACAGACCTCTTTAACCGATTTTAACTATATGAACTGATTCCAAGAGCAAAAATGTGATTTTGTAGATTTAATTTGCGACAGATTTCTTAAATCATATCTACTAGTTTTATGACTGTTGGTGTCAATAAAATGCTGTATATAATCCTACATAATAACACCAAACTGACACATTTAGCCTTATTAACAGAAGCATATAGCACTAAACCTCATTGACTTCTCTGTACTGACGAATAGCCTCTCCTTCCAAATAAAGTCAAAATAACCTCGTTATCTGAATAAAATACATCTCTTATTGATCAACAAAAAAGGACAAAGTAATAGAAAAATCTTGTATGTTGATTAGATAATTGTTCCACTGATGATAAAAAATAATTCAGTTCTTAAAGGATACAAAGTACAATTATTGGTGTCAAGAAAAAACGGTTAATTTGGTTTATACTGATTCACATCCCTTAGAGGAGTTGCTTGTAGTCAGTCGAATCAGGATCAAAGCAACTTTAAGAATGAAAACAACAAACTTATGTGTTTTCATTATCATTAGTACAAAAGGGCGACTTAAAACATTCACAAACCCCGTCATCTGAAGCTGAACTTGTTCACTAAGATTAAGTAAGTAGGTGATTGCTTTACCCCCAGGTATTAGGCTATGCTGGGGAGATGTACGTGATAAAGGTTATGCCTGAAAACGAAATTTGAAATTCGTTGGAAAAAAGATCAAGAAGTTGGAGGAACAATAAGCAGATGAGTTGTGGTCTCCTTAAAAATCTTTCTAATATACTTATGTGTTCTGGCAAACACAAATATATGACTTTTTCGTTTATTCTGTAGTCAGTGTCTCAACACCTGGCTTGTCTTTATTTTGACTTATTTTTTTTTATTGTAGGGGGTCTGTTTTGATATTTATCTAATTTATTCACATCAGTTAGATAGACTTATATTTATGCTATTAAGGTGAACTACTAGTAATGATATCTTACATTAACTTAAATTTAACAACTAAACCACTGTACAACATAAATTTTTCTTCTTATGATAATAGAAACTTTTTCAGAAACCTTATCTTTTAAGACTAATGCTTTCGTTGTTTTAGAGCTTGCAGGACATACAGTAATTTCCTTGCTAGTCACGTCTAACACAAAAATTGCTAACATACGGTAATGTTGCTCCTCAGTTGTTGTTGTATTTTCTTTAATATGACATTTTATGTAAGAGAGCATGCACTCAAATACAAAAATGGGGGTTCTATCTCTATCAGATGAGTGCAGATCTTTGTTTGTCATAGACTCTAATGGTTTTCTTTTGTCATCCTTAACTGAATTGTACACGCTGAATTGACCGTTAGCTAAACGGCTGTACTATAGCAAGGCATCATTGCTTTTATTCGCAAATTATTGTGTTAAGTCGCATTTATTGCGTTAATTTGCATTTCTTTGCGTCAGTCGCAAATTTTTTTTCCCTTTAAATCTGGCCCGAATGCGCTTCTGGAAAACTGAATACTCAGTATATGTTTTTAGTTGCAAAGATGTGGTGTTTCACGTCGTTTGAAAATTAACAACTAATACATACGATTGCATAATAAACTTCTGAACTTCGGAACTTAGCTATAGCTTAAAACTTTGGTATTGTAAGGGGCAACTCTGTAGATTTAATAATGGTGTTCGGGAAAATCTTAAATGTCCAAAGAAGAGCAAACAAAGTTTTGAAAGAAGCAGAGGTACCAATGGGGTATCCGAATGTCAAAACTCCGAAAGGGCAGAGACAAAACCAGTAGACACCAACAAGAACGGGACAAAAAACAGACAACATGTAAAACACGGAAACATAAAATAACTGAATATCAATCAACAACGCGAACTTCAGTGGAAACAAGAGTGAACTCAGGTGCTCCGGAAGGGTAAGCAGTTCCTGCTTGCTATAGCACACCCGTCGCGATGCCAATAGTCCATTAAGCGTGTCAGGGAGGGAATTTAAATGAGGGAATTTAGAGGAAGTTGTTTTTTTAAAAGTAAGACACAAACAGTCCTCCAGTAAAATGGTTGTCTCTGGTAAGATAGCAAAATAAACATAATAAAAGAGAAAATTCACAACGACACCTATAGAGAAGGTGATGCATGGTTAACTTGGAACAGAAAAGTTGGGTAAAGAAAAAATTATCTTACATTTTGTTATCAATGTATCACAAAAAATTAACTTGCCTTTTTTTTCTAAATCGGACCATAAATTAAACAGTTGCATTTTTGCCGCTTTTGGGTCCCTCATTTCTCAACAATAAAACGAGTCACCTCAACAAAATTCAAATCAATAATTTTTTGGTAAAGAACATTTTTGGAAACTTTTTAGCAATCAGTCAACCAAAACTAAAGTTAGTGTGGAAAACAAATATAATATATTTTTTGCCCCTTTTTGGGCCCCTTATTTTTTAAACGAAAAAAAGGGGACACCCAAAATCAATCACACCCATCCTTTTATAGTAAGTAACATTACTGTAACGTTTTATAGCATTTGGTTGACCAGAACAAAAGTTTTTGTGCAAACAAATAAAAAGTCGCATTTTTGTCCCATTTAGGGCCCCTTATTTCTAAACGAAAAAAGAGGGGACACCTAAAATCAGCCCCACCCTTCCTTTAATGGTAAGTAACATTACTATTAAATTCGTAGCATTTGATCAACCAGAACAAAAAATCATTGTGCAAACAAATAAAAAGTCGCTTTTTGGCCTCTTTTGGGTCCCTAATTTCTCAACAAAATTATTAAATGACCCCAAAATGGGTGGTGCACATCTTCAATATATCTGTAATCACTATTTAAAATTTCAGAAAGATCGTGTGTTTTGTTTTTGAGATTCAGATTACACAAGACAGGCACCCCATAGCGCAACAAACGGACGGACGGAGTGACCCGACTACCAGACCTGCCTTCAGCGACGCAGGTAAACATACAAAAAAACTAAAGTTCTATTTATTGGCGAAAAATCAATTGTTTAATCCAACTGCATTCTAAATTTAAATCAAAACCTTTATGTCATGGATATTAAAGACATAGAACCTATCATTTTGGCAATTTTTAAAAAATAGTAAAACTCACACTATTTGAAGAATACATTGTAAAACCTTTGAAGAAACTGTTAAATTTTCAAAAAAACCTGCCAGAAAGTATTCTTTTCGACGGAAAACTGATGAAAAAAACGCTGTGTCAAAAAAGAGGACAACCTAATTATAGAATGTAAACACTTGCGGGTACTGGTAAACTGAGAAACAAAAAGTAACCAAACGAAACGGAGCTGCACAAAAACGATATCGGTAAAGAAGGAAACGTAAACAGTAAAATTAACAACTGAAATATGTATTTAGAAAGGAAACGAAATCAAGAGAAACTGGTAAAAGGAAAATTGAATCGATTTTAGCCGTTTTTCTTAATTTACCGATTTCGTTTTCTCTTCGCTTCGTTTGGTTACATTTCGTTTCCCAGTTTAACAGTACCCAGTTTACCAAATGTAAATATTTATGATGGACAATACTTAATCAAAGCGAATAATAAAAATAGGATTATTTTATAGAAAACTGCAAAACATTGACTTTTTATGTTGGTAAAGGAAAGTTTTAGATAGTATATTTTTAATATATGTACTTTTTATTCAATGTGAAAAATTGCGAAATTGATAGGTTCTATGTCTTTAAAGTGCGATAAGTGGAATAACAATCAACTAAATATTTATGTTTTTGCTCACGTGTTTTTTTGTGTGTTTTTTTTTACAAAATATAGCAAAAAGACAGATTACTTTTTATGTCATAAGATTGACTTATGGATTTAAGAACATAAGAACTAAGCGTCATCTGCGGCTTTTTGTTTTGTACAAACTGACACTCAAAGATAAATAATTATGTTACAAAAGCTGCATTTATACACAAACGAAGAAAACAATTACTAGTAATTAAAGTAGTTTCATTTTGAAATTGGAAGCCGAATATTTTCTACCATTGAACGCAAGACCTGAAACACCAAGCAAGGTTTGTTTTATAAAGGTGGGGATGTAAATAGGGAATATCAAATTTTAACATAGACTATTGAATACAAAACACGCAAAAAGTCTTTAGCCCATTGCATTGATGTCCATAAAAACGCAATACAGATAGAGACCATTTACATTTATAGTAAATCCAATGTATTAACACGTTGACAACTAGATATCTTAATACCAGAGAGCTAGTTTTGAAATTAATCTTTAAAGACACATTCTGTATTGGACTAAGAGATGACTTAATAATCTAGAAACATGAAGAAATCGTATCAGTACTATAGATACGATACTTTATTGCAACCATCGATGAAATGGCGGTTGTTTATGTCTCAAGTTCTTAAGGACTTCGAGGACTCTAGAATCTCTGTTTATATGGAGTAAAAACACACTTGTTATATAATTAATCCATCTACGCCTTATATATAAAAAACCGATTGTAAGTGTGATGCGTGTAACCACATTCTTTAGTCAAATAGAGACTTTATTTTCAACATCTGTGGTTTTCTGTTTACACCGATTGAAATCAAATCGAATAAAAAAAAAACGGATAACTTGAATTTCATAAGATTGCTTAACACATTTTAAGACTTACTTAGTAACGAAGCTTCAACTGCTGTTTAGATTTAATCAAGATATTACCAAATTTACATTTACACCAAAAACGGCGCCGAGGATGAATCTTCAATGTCCAAAGAAGAACAAACAAAAAAAGTGACACAAAACACAACGCTTCTGGATATGGAGAGCATCTTAGTAAAGTAAAAGGCAAATCTCTAAAAATACTATCGGACAAATTTGCACACAAGACCTTGCATATCGAATAAGTTGTAAAATACAAACACCATATACATGTAGGAAAATTGATAATTTGAAATTAACCCTTTGAGTGCCGTGGAAGAAGCAAGGGTGTACCAAAGGGGTAATCAGTATCATAAAACCGTAAAGACATAGACAAAACCGGCAGACAAAAAATTATCACAACAAAACAAACCACATAACAACATAAAACACACATACACATAACAACAAAGCCGCATGCAGCAACGCGAACTCCAGTCGAAACGAGAGTGAACTCAGGTGCTCCGGAAGAGTAAGCATGGCTTTTTCCCGTACTTTTACGTTCAGAACCAATGACAAACAAAACAAAATAGGCACATGTAGTCACATTGAAAAAGGAAGCCGAAAGTCACCTTAACCATGAACGCAACAGCCAAACTTTTCACACAGAATTGTCGGGGGAATGGGAATAGAATAAATGTTCTGAACAAAGAATATCAATCTTAAACCAGAAATCAACGCTTAATAAAGCATGCAATTACATTCCGAAGATGTGTGCCTATTAGACAAAAGTATAAACAAAACTTGATTGCAACCACGGATAAAATGACATCGGTACAATCTGTCGTATTTTACAAACATAAGTTCATTCGAACTTAAACTAAAGACTGAAAATTCTTGTCTATGAATGTAAGGCATAAGAAACCATATTCTTCTGCGATAAATATATTCCTTTTATAACCATTTTCGTCATGAATTTAAGTGCGATTAGTGGAAGCACAATTTATGAAATTTAATATTGTTGTTGTTGCTCAGATGTTTTGCGTTGCATCGTTTTTAACAGATAACAAAGGATTGGCAGCTCACAAAGAGATTTTTTATGTGGAAGCAGAACGACACTCTTCAAACGCATTGGTCAACTAGGGTCAGCGTTAAGGCTTTCTGTATTATGACCTCATGACCTCCGCGGATGATGCCTTCTGCAGCCATAGCCTACTAGGATACACACCTTGGTTGTTCTGTGGGCTGGGCATTTCCTTCAAATCCAGAGACGCTTAGTCGCCGCTTACTTACACTAATAAACGAAAAGCAAAAACTGTTTCAGTACGATGATTTTAATAACTGGGCTTAGATTCATTTGTGTGTAAAAACTGCATTGAATCGGCAAATGCGCAGCTGAAGCATTGGTTTCTGATTATTTCACGATTGATCCCTGTCGCCGTTGTAGTGTACAAGCATTAACACGCTGACAACAAAATCTATAAACAATATATTGAAATGTTTTTGTAAAAAAACGACCCCCCCAAAAAAAAACAAGAAAAAAAAAGAAAAAAAAACGCTTCAGAGTTATAAAGTACATGTAAGAACCTACATTAATCAAACCATGTAAAGCTTCGTTACTTTAAGCAACCATTGATGAAAATGGCATGACATTTAACCTTTAAAACACAAGTTCTATAAGTTCTTTCGGACTTAAATTAATGACTGAAAATCATTATAGGAAATTATTTATTGGAGATATATTATTTTGTGTACCAAACTTCACACTTTTAAAACATTCTTTGTCACGAAGTACTAGTGCAAATAGTGGAAGCATAACGTGACAACAGTATTTAAGAATTTTTTAATAGACAAAACTAAATTATTACTGAATATATGTGTTTGTTGAACAGATGTTTGTTAAACAGAGTATCAAATCGATGATGTTTTATGACCTTAGTTTTACCTGAATATTTTTTTTTTATAAGAGCTCATATAACCACCAAATGGTGGTAGGGATACAATGCCCACAAAAAAGACACATTTTGAAATTGGGAATCCAATTACCTTCTGTTCTTTGAATGCAAGAACTATACAATACACTTTCATAAATCTTTTTATTGAAAAATGAAGAGCAAAATGAAACGAAAAATCTTTATTATTTCTAAACCTTCGGAGAAAGCAACACAAATCCATGTAGATCAATAACACAAAACCATGTAGATCAATAACACAAAACTATGTAGATCAATAACACAAAACCATATAGATCAATAACACAATACCACGTAGATCAACAACACAAAACCATGTAGATCAATAACACAAAACCATGTAGATCAAAAACACAAAACCATGTAGATCAATAACACAAAACCATGTAGATCAATAACACAAAACCATGAAGATCAATAACACAAAACCATGTAGATCAATAACACAAAACCATGTAGATCAATAAAACAAAACCATGTAGATCAGCGCCGAACACAACAAAGTACTGACCAATCGTTCCTAACCTTTACCATAAAATTTGAAAGAAACCCACGGATTTATGCAGCTACATACCAGCAATTATAGTTGAACAATTAAACGTAAGTTATTATATAGATATAGATGAAATATCGTGATTTCCGAGTTAAATAAATTTATAGATTTTCACGGAGTTAATTACAGGATTTATCTAACTCGCGTGCGAATTTATCTTACCCCCGTGAAGTTTCCCGCGAAAAATACGTAACATAGATTAGTGCGCAATACACAATTCATCAATCAATAATTTATTTTTTCATTATTTTGATGATTTAATTGGCACGTTTATCAATATTATCTATATAATAAATAGTATAACTAATTCGGGGTGACGAATATCAATTTTAATGTCACTCGTGTCGAATAACGCTTGGGGATTCAACTCGTGCGCGGAAAAAGTTCCGCGCACTTGTTGAATCCTGGCGTTATTCGAGACTCGTGACATTAAAATTGATATTCACCACCACTCATTAGTTATACTATAATTATCTCAAATATATATATCTCTTGATATAAAGGACACTGTAGCTACTAGAAAGTCTGCTTTTAACCTGTATTTAGATTCACATCCTGAAATTGACACTCAATGAAGACGTTTTACAAAGTTTTATGACAAACAAGATGACTTCAAACGACAACACCAACAATACCGACAAATGCGCACAAAAACCTAAGCTTTAGTCAGCAATGCAAACACAAGTCAGGATGAAGGAAAATTTGGTGCTTCGGGTGGGTGTTGTAAAATTGTTGTAACACATCATTGTGGTACCGATGACCAATTTAGAGTAGTTAAGTTAAGATAGAAAAGAAATACTTACAAGGGCATTCTAATGTCAAGAAGGCAAAGTTCAAATAATTAGACATATATTTTAACTCAGATACAAACATGAACAAAAACTTTCCACAATAAGAACAAAGACATAGAACAACTGATCTGCAGCGCGATCAGCTTTTCAAAATAATGAGAATGAATCCCAATTCCGGTAACGGACAATATGAAAATAATATTTTAAGGAAATTCTAATACATAACGCCGTACCTGTGTTGTTACATTCGTGGACCTGAACACACGAAACGCTGATACACATCAAAGGATTGATTTGGTAGCTCATTGCCTCTTTGAAAGACATCATTTGTGAAAGACTGGTTAGAGACACTTTTGTTCCAGCTAAAAAAGAACGAAATAAACAAGGGCTTAGTGATAAAATCATGCTTTTCTGGAAAACCAAAACCAAAAATTAAATAGACATTAAGGCATATGTTATCAGATCTTGCTAATTGGGCAAAAAAAAAAACGTCACAGCATTAGCGGCATTTTTATACTGATGAAGGAAACAATAATGTCCGAAATAATGTCTACATTTCTTTAACGAAGATCATTTTCGATTCCAAGTTCTCTTGCACTACAAATAGGGACTTGGTTACATTTGAATATAAATGAAGCTTCTAAATATTTAATGGTGATAGATATTTCTGTAAATCTGTCTATACCATATATTTATGGCTTTGTATAGCTATCATTTGCCTTGGTTCTGAATTTAAGTTGCTATCAACTTCTTCATCTTTGTGAAACCATTTCACGACAGCCCTTTTCTATACGAATAGAAAGCAATAGATGTTGACATTCAGAATTTTACTGAAACCTAACGACAAAGACCGGATTACAAAGATAATAACTCGCTGGTTTGTCACGTACTTCAGAACATAAGAACTAACATCTCCAGCTGTCAACTTTTTGGTTTTTAGAAAAGATACTTAGTAAACAGATTTATGTTATTGATAAAATGTATATCTTAAGGTAATGTTCATCTATCGTTTGAAAAATGCATTGCGTTCTTTAAGAGAAACTTATTAGGGAAAACAAATACAAAGATTGGCAATTTAGGACCCACTACTTTTCAAAATTTATTTCATTAAAAAACCCAGCAGCGTCGAACAGATTGACCACATACAACACTACTGTGTTTGCAGACAGGTTGTTTAAGTCTAGTTTTTCAGGCCAGTCTGGAAAATTGAAAAAATGGGTTACCTTTTTAGTACTGAGCAGAGACTACTTCTACCAGCATAGCTTACCTGTAGATATGATGGATTACCGTCGTGTGTACATGTCAAATATGACTTAATTAGTAATCATAGAGCACTGAAAGTGTGCCAAAGGTAAGAGAAAGGTATCTAAATTTGGGGTAAATCTAATGATAAATGATATTTTTTTTTGAATTAGAAATTTTTATAAAGATTTTCGTGAGCAACATTAGCATTATGACATGGCGACTGTTAAAGTATCAAAATATGATAACTGTAAAACATGGAAAATTTGCAAACTGACTGACAGCTCAGTCCTTTTTTTATTACCAATTTTAAATACACCACACAAAATGAAAGCCGTTGAATTTCTAAACACTCAAAATCTTTCTTTCTGAAAATGAGTCTGTTTTATTAACCGCACATTTGCTTTTGCTATTACAAGTGTTCCTTGTAAGTAAAATCCTGGTACAAGTGTTCCTTGTTAGTAAAATCCTGGCACAAGTGTTCCTTGTAAGTAAAATCCTGGTACAAGTGTTCCTTGTTAGTAAAATCCTGGTACAAGTGTTCCTTGTTAGTAAAATCCTGGTACAAGTGTTCCTTGTAGGTAAATCGTGGTACAAGTGTTCCTTGTATCTGATCCTGGTACAAATGTTCTTTGTTAAAACAATCCTAGTACAAGTGTTCCTTGTAAGTAAATCCTGGTACAAATGTTCCTTGTAAGTAAATCCTGGTACAAGTGTTCCTTGTAAATAAAATCCTGGTACAAGTGTTCCTTGTAAGTAAAATCCTGGTACAAGTGTTCCTTGTTAGTAAAATCCTGGTACAAGTGTTCCTTGTTTAGTAAAAGCCTGGTACAAGTGTTCCTTGTAAATAAAATTCTGGTACAAGTGTTCCTTGTTAGTAGAATCCTGGTACAAGTGTTCCTTGTAGGTTTAATCCTAGTACAAGTGTTCCTTGTTAAAAGAATCCTGTACAGGTGCTCTGTAAACAAAATCAAATAAAACTGTTTTACTTTATTGAAAAAATCATAAATGAGTTTTATATGTACAATGAACAATTAATTATTTTTAAAAATCCTTGAAATTATGGATGACAGTCAGTATTTCTTGCAAATTAAATATTTTTATAAGCCGGGGTAATTGAGCGACGACTGACATACTGAAGAAAGTATTTATTGTACAATGCGGTTCAAACTTTTACTAAATAATGTACATGTAAGATGCACAGTATATACTTCCCTAATAAACTTCAAATCGGTACATGTGTTCTGAGCGTGTCAAGGTAACTTTTTATGTGTCATCATTAAGAAGACTATTTATTACAGATACATTAACATAATAAAAGATGTTCTATTTAGAGGAAGAATTAATCGGTTATTTTTGTTCCTATAAATGCGAAAAACCCTATCTCTGATAATTCTTTTATTATGAAATCAAGCAGGAAGAAAAAGAAATGACTGAGAGGAAGAATTAATCAGTTCTTTTTGTTCCTATATTTAGAAAAAAATGCTAAAAGCGCAGACGCTATCTCTGATATTTTTTTTAATGAAATAACAGAGTTACAAGGCTACGCCTGACGCACGTTATATTCATTGAAGACTCTAGAGAGGCGTTTTACCCGAAAGACACTTTATGAGAACAATTTAACCAAAATATGCCGAGCTGGAACCCCAATTGTAACTGAGATAAACCTTTGCCTCGGGTAGGGTGGAGCTGAGACTTTTGACCATTTGAAATTTACACAGATATGATATTATGTTAGCTTTAATGTGTTCTTCCGCACAAAGTGTTATTGCCGAAGCGAACGCTAACTATCAGAGCAAGAAGCAGAGGTACCAATGGTGCATCCGAATGTCAAAAGTCCGAAAGGTTAAAGACAAAACCAGTAAACACCAATGAGAACAGCTCGAAAAAAAAACAGTTACTGAAAAGCAATCAATAAAGCAAATTCAAGAGGAAACCAGAGTGAAAACCCTATGACAAACGAACAGCAACATACTTTTTATTCGATGTTTTTGGTTTTTGATCTTCCAATGTTTTGATTCAAATGCTGCTGATGACAGATTACTCCTTGAAATATCGATATGCAGCATAACCAAATTAATCATTTCAAACTCGTTTTTGGCATTGCATTTTGCACTCATCTAAGAGATAGTAATCACATATATTTCTATGAGCGCATAATGTCGTCCGTAAAATTTCTTTAGTGAAGACAACAAATTTGGAGCAACATAACCATGATAACCTTGTGTTTGCAAATAATTTCTCAGACGTCAGCGAAGAAATCGACAAAAGTTCCGCAAGCTCTGGAATTTTGTTGGAAATCAGTAACACAACATCAACGGTTGGGAAAACCTTGGCGCTTTGACAATTTAGGAATTTTACAGGGAAAATGTCAAAGTTTTAGTGGATCTTTATGGAAGATCAAACTCGCACCTTTTTCAAATAATACGCGGATAAATGTGTATTTGAAATTACACCCTATTAAGCTTTTCAGATATTTTTTTCTTGTTCAACATTATCAATATCAATAGGGTGACAATTATACAAAAAGTCCACAAAACTTCTGTAGGAAAACAAATCCAAAAACATTTGTTAAAGCTTTTACTGAGTTCTTAACGTCTGTTTTTTTTATTCCAATTTCTTGGTAATTCAATGACTAGTTTGACTCGGATGCATTGCATTTTTGATTATAATTAAGGACCGATTGAAAAACGGTTAGCAGCGACCACTAGTTGTGAAGGCTGCTGACTGTTTTCCATTGTGAATTCTTATATTACCGCTGATCACACTGATGTAGGTTAAAACTCCAATTCCCCATAAACCGTGTCATGGTCTAGAGACAAATTTATTATTCCGAGGGAAAGGTATTTTTTGGGGCACATAGGAACAGTCTTTATAACCCTTACCCTTTTAAAGAACCACAACGTTTTTCGTTTGTTTATCACCCACTTACTTGTTCTTCACAACTAACTTTCAATGAAGCAGTGTTCAAAGAAGTTTCAGCAAAAACAACAAGCTAGCCATTTTATTTTCCGTTTTGTTTTTGTTTGGTTTTTTTTTTTTCTGGCATCCTGTTTTTTATTGAAATTTCACCATTGTCCCTCTCTCCCGAAAAAGGGAATCAAATGGTTGCTTCTTCAAGCTTTAAAATAGATTGCTGTTGATCTCAAGGACCGGGGGACACATTCGTTTTATTTCAATAATCACAATATTGATAAAAAATGGAGAAAAAAATAACTGTGCTGAATATAAGATATCTTTAACTGGTGCATGTGTTCTCAAAACAAAACAAAATGTTTACACAAAGGAGATGTAATAAAACGCTGGATAGAAACAACTTATTTGGAAACTAGAACACTAATTTATTATGTGAAATGTCCTTGAAATCGGAATAATTTTCAGTTTTGTACATAAAAAAATAATTTCAATTTTTATAACTAAATTGAGACTGCTATTTATGACATTGTTCATTTATTAAACATAGAATTTGTATGACATTGTCATTTATTGAATGCAGAATCATCTTATTAGTTCTTTAATATTTTTATTAGTATCATTAGTTTACTTTCATGTTACACAGTTGAAGCATCTTCTTTTATGACCATTTTTTAAATTGTTTCATTAAATAAAGGTAATAACAAAACTACCGTACTTGAATGATCAATCTCATAGTCCAGAGAAAATGACAAAACCGAATCAGTCATACCTGAGAATTGGTGGATTGCAATGGTCCTGACTTGGTACAGGCATTCCAAACGAAATGGTGGGTTAAACCAGGTTTTATGGCACCAAACCTCCCTCTTCCATTGCGATCTTCAAGTCTTTAATATATATAGTTCCATAGAATAGTGTGATACTGTAAAATTTGCTTTAACCCATAATATATAGTTACGTAAAGTGTAAGTTTACTTATTGTGACATTATGAGTGGGATGAGTATTGTTTTTATTTATGTATCCATTTATATATTGGTAAAAAAAAACTTTTAACACTCAAATGCCCCTTTGGTGCTTCTTTGCTTCTTGCTTGACTTGGATACAAACATATTTAGGTCTACATCTTGAAATAAACTTGCACAGAAAACTTTCAACGAAGCTATATGACAAACGTGATGACTTAAACTTTCCAATTGTCAACTTTCCCTTCTTGTGTAGAAACACTACGTCCGCTACAGCTTATGGAGTTTCTGTATTTCAATTGATTCGTTACCAATTTCTTGACAGAGCGTCACGTTTGACACACAAGATAATGTTGCTCCTCAGTTGCTGTCTTCACTCAAGAAATCTTACGGTAAACATCATACGCTCATAGACAAATGTGTGATTTCTATATCTCAGATGAATGCATGCAGATGTTGGTTTGTCGTAGGTTTTTGTTTTGTCTTCCTTAACCGAATTTGACATACTGAATTGAAAATTAGCAGCACGACGGGCATGATATTGCAGCTAGGAATAGCTTACTCTTCCGGAGCACCTGAATACACTCTCGTTACGACTTGAGTTCGCGTTGTTGTTTTCTGTTTGGTTGTTTTTATGCTTCCTCGTGATGTTCTTGTTTTTGTTTACCGGTTTTGTCGTTGCCCTTTTGGACTTTTGAATCTCGAATGCCCCAATGGTGCATCGTTGCTTCGATGTACTTTTTGTTCATCCATAAAGGCTTAATTGAATTTTAATCATTTAAAACTGCTAAAAGAATTTTATCACTGCGATTTAGATGAAAAAAAAGAGATGCGAAACTTAAGCACATAAATTTGCATTTATATATATATATATTATTGGTTTACCTGGAAGAAGCAAAGATGTGCAAAAGCAGCAATCAAATATCGTTTATCCGAGCAAGGCAAGAGCAAAATCAATAGACACATAAGATCATCACAACAAAACTATCAAAAACACTTATAAAAACCAAATCGCAATCAGCAACATGAACTCAAGTCGAAACGAGAATGACAGGTGCCCTGGAAGAGTAAGCAGTTCCTGTTTTGCTATAGCACACCCGTCATGTTGCCAAGTATGCATCAAATCCGGTAAAAACAACAATTATACTAAATCCTTGTGTCAAACCAACATCTGGGTTGCTTTCCATTATGCGGTTCATACCGGTTTATTTTGTGTTGTCACCGGTTCGTCTGGTTCGTCTTTTGATGCAAACCGCTTCTGCGCCGAACCAGGTAATGGAACACGAATCTAAGGTTCAACTGGTGCAAACCGCATAATGGAAAGCACCCCTGAACTCATTATAAAAGATCAAAATACAAAGTACCAAAGCGAGTATCGATAAAACAAAGTCAATATGGATTTATTGTTACCCGTTAAGCTCATGAGGTTCACCAGCAGCGGATACTTTGGTTTTAAAAAAGTTCCTAGATAAATTAATAAGAATACTAGTAAACCACTTAGTTTAAGCAGTTATCTCTCCAAACCAATTAATTATTATACTTACGACTGGGGTCTATTTACGATAATAAAGATATGAAAAATCCCTAATATAGAAATATCGTTTTGGAAAAAATAAACACGTAAACAATTGTGTGTTTAATGTCCTTGATGGGATGGATGTCACTTATTGCACAATAAGCATACCCGTAGCCAGAAGTTTTTGTAAGGGGGGGGGGGGTTGTTGTAGGGTTCAATTTTCAAAATATTCTTTTTTTTAATAGAGCTTAACCACCTTTCTGCTTGTTTTTAACTTATATTTTTCAATTTTTTGGTCCGAACCCCTCGAACCCACCCCCCACCCCACGTGGCTGGTATATTAAAACTAAAAAAATGAAATAACAAGTAATCACATCTATTTACGGGCGTTATCTTAAATTCTTGAATTTGTCTGTAAATTTTTCAATCAAAAACACAATCGTGGCTTTTCATTGCCGTTTTGCTTGTCCTAGCTGCATTTTTTTTCAATAAAACATGCACTGTATACTTACTGATCGTCTCTTCTCTAACTTACATGTACAAGTAGCAGATAAAAAACAGCTGATTTTTCATTTTCATAGCTCATAAAAACTGTATTCAATCAACGAGCAGTATTAACTCATATATAACATTTCAAATTTTAGATCTTTCCTGTAAAAATTTAGAAAAAAGGGTTTCTTCGCTTATAAATTCATCTAATGAAGAATATACTTTTGCAAATTTTTGATATCTGATTTATCTTGCTTTTTTGAACTTATGACATTCTCAAGTATATTTTTTTAATGCTATATTTAGCCAAAATGTTCTGCTAAAGGCAGTTTATGAGTTTAAAAGAAAACCCCACATTCCTGTGACCTGGGATAAATCTAGTATGACATTTTACAAAACATTAATTTGCATGAATAGCAAATTTATCAAAAAATCAATTATTTAATAGGTTCATCTTTATCTAAGGCGACAGTCTAAGTGTTTAATAGAAAGCTGTTATGTGTGTTTTGTATCAAACGTAGTACAGTGAGCATAAACTTTTATTTGTATGCAGCATTCGAATCAAATTGTTAAAAGGTATAGGAAACTCGAGCCTTTAAAAGAGAAGTACTCTAAATTTAACTAATACAAATACAACACGAAAAGATACATGTATGGGCAGTCTAATTAACGACCATGTATATTACAATGAAAGAAACCTTTAGGTTTCCGTGAATTATTTTGAAAAAGTTCTTTTAAAAATCACCAGTAAAACTCATATTTGGACAAGACAGATCAGTAGACAACAATGACCGTCGGTCGAGGACAACCAGCAACAATATTGAAAATTAGCAAAACAAAACGGGTAAATTATATTCGAATTCTAACCAGTAATCAGTAGTATTTAATTTCAAAATTATGCAAAGGTGAGAAACCAGGAGTTACAAATCAGAAGCACCGTAAAGTTTGAACAAGAGAGGAAAGTCAAGAACCGAACATGTGCATAACACTGCATGTGTTTTTAACGATTTTAAATTCAAATTAAAAAAAACCCAGTTTGTTTGTTTCTGACAAGTCTGATGACCATAATTGTGATTACCTCGGAGGAACTCCGCTTCACATGCAAATATCATTCACCGAAGGGCTTCAAAATATATTACTTAAAAAGGTGATACTGATAAGGCTAGAGTTTATTTAGACACCCACAAAATAAAAACAAAATATTTATCTACATCATGTACATGTGCATCACTGTGCTCAGATCACGTCCATTGGTGCAGATGTTCTTATGTAGAACCTTTTTACGGAAGGGCAAAAGAAAACATTATATAGATGTCTTTAATTTTGTGGTAAAAAATAAAACACATCAATAAGGTTAAGATGTCAGTGACGAGAGGATTGTCAGTTAAAGCATATAAAGTTACAAAACGGGAAATATTGAATATATCATGCATGTCTATAGAGACCAACCATTTGTTTTTTCGGGGAGGGACTATGGTGAAATTTGATAAAAAGGCTGGATGCGAAAAAAAGCTAGAAAAAAGACTAAGAATAGCTTTGAAAAAAGGAGGTTTTTTTTAATGAATATTAACCGTTCATTGCGAATGGATCCGACTGGAAAAAAGCAACCAGGCTCCCGAAAATTAAAAGGTAGGATGAAAGAAAAAGAAATTCCAAGATTTCCTTTTATGTTCAATGGTGGTCAATTAATTTTCACACAGTAAAATGTGTTGAAAAGATCTTTTTAAAATTTTACCAAGTTCTGTCATATTAATGTAGTTTGTTTTTTCTGTTTGAATATTGCAAAAATTATTTCTAAAACAGCATTAAATGATAAACAAAGACCTTCTAACTAAAGATTTTATCATGATGACACTTTACGCTTTTACTATAGTTTTAAAAGGAACTTAATAGCGACTGTTTGAAATATCTTAATTTGCATATAAAATTTTAAAATTCCAAAATTTCATCTAACTCTAGGACTCGGTTCATCATACACGTTTAATGATTGCATCACCTTCTACAGGTTCGCATGTTTCTGTCGTCTATTAGGAAGCAAAATCACAGAATCCATATAAGAAGAAATAAAGAACTTGAAGTTTCGAAATTAGTGAGATTATTAAGGTATGTTTAACATGGTTCAACCCGGGGGTTCATCCAAGCACTTTAATGCCATTGTCACAGCAGTCTTGTCAATAATGATACAGTGATCCTCCGTTCAGTAAATTTGTTCCTACTTTTCTACAAACTTTGACTTAAACTATGTCCTTAACTGTAAGGAGTGTGTTCAGTGCTTACTTATTGACGTCATCGATCGTCTGCTAGGTATCAACTGTTTTGTATCCGATCGTCTGCTTTATACGGAGTGGTATTAACCGAAATGAATGTCTGTTATTATTAAGAATTCTGCCAATTTATGAAAAATGCTGACTTTTCATTCAAGCGGTATCATCGGTTCTTTTTTTTTTAGAATCTCCAACAGTTCATTCAAAGATTGTGAATGTGGTCTTTGTAGAGGCCCAATTTAAACTACTCTTATCAAACTTTACAGAGGGGATTTTCAACTACATGGGGTATTCATATTCACATAGAAGGGATAATCTTTTCCCATCCTTTCCAAAAAACTAGCATCGTTCATTGAGATCATCCTCGAAAATAATGTCAAAAGAGTCGGAATTTGGGAAATTGGTTCATGAAATTTTCATCCCTGGCGCGGATCGAACCTCGAATGTGAATCGCTTACCTGAAGTCTAATGCTGTCGTGCAACATGACCGACCACAAGCATGTGCCTAGTAAATAACATTCTTCTATGCTGTTAATCTGCAGCGTGTAAAAATAAGCTTGTGTCCCAATCCAGAATAAGTAAATGTTTTTTGAACTAACAAAGAACTTTTTAGAACCAAGAGCAATTTACATGAAGACGACAAAGACAAATAGATTCCAGGCTTAGGATAGTAACCTGTAAAATGTGGTGGAGGTAAACTAGTGGTAAAGGTCATTCTCAATTGATAAATACAACGTACATCAAACAACATAGGATATTTGAATGCTGATCGGTACCCCTTTGTTATACTGATAAGAAAAAAGACATTTTTTATTCTGCCAATGACGTCATTCTTTGTGCTATTTTCATCATACAATGTATTAATTATGTCATTGGTTGCTTGAAGGTCACCGAGACATACAAACCTAGATACGATTTCAAATCAATACTTTAAGCTTTAATTGAAAAGGTAAAAAAGGATATAAGATGTCAAAGTGTGAAACATAGAATTTGTTTTATCCATCGATTTTAATGCAAATGTCTTAAATTGTGTATTATAAAGTCTGCGAAAAAAAAGTTTATGTTGCAATAGATTAATACTTATCCCCCGGACTTATCCGTAATCCGAGTCAACTGCCAAGATGAGTACTTTTGAGTCAGTGACACAATTTAAGTCTATTAGCTAGTACACAATTTAAAAGAAATACCATGCAATCTATCTTTTGCAAAACAATAAAATCAGCAATATCAAAAAGTGAGTAAAAAGTGTTATGGTCATAGATAATGTTTTCCAAGAAACTGACAACAAAAGAAGTCATACAAATGTACATCAAATTACATTTACTCAAAACCTTGAACAAAGAAAAGGGATAGTTTCATTATCATTACTACTTCTAACATATTTTTCGAACGTAACGATATTTTGCCGTTCCGTCATAAGTGTTCATTCATGTTTTTTTTGCTGCTCTTGTCACGTTATTGTTGCTTGTGTCACGTGTCACGTATACCATAAGAGGTTTATAGAATCCCGCTGATGTTAAGGAGAGACTCTTTTATTTTTGACTTATATTTCTAGTTCATTCATTTAGAAAATGTAACAAAAGCCCACTATTTCTGAATGAGTTTAAATCTTCTTTGTTTGTTGAAGGCTTTGTCTTGAAATCATTTGTTGCTACAACTGTGACTTATTTTCAAGAAAAATAAACAGAATTTTGCGATTCATTTGGAAAATATTAAAGTTTCCATCAGAAAATGTATATATAACCGTGTCTAAAAAATACAACACAGAACTAGGACATTAGTTTTAAGCTGTGATCAGTATATGATAATGATAATTTTATTTGCAATATTATAAATCAAGCAGGTCAAGCAAATCCGACACAAAACAATAAAATACATTAAAAATCATAATATTATAATAAACGACACCCGTACGTATAAAAAAATAACGGGACAGTTTACAACCACAGATTAAACTGTGAACAAATTGAAAATACTTCAAACTTAAGGTTTTAACTTAAGGTGTCACACGGGCGGACAACGGACATCGGTATCAACACTTTTGTGTAATCTATGATATTGTTGTGTGTTTCAATTCAAAATTTTCAAAACCGACGCATAGATCT
This sequence comes from Arcuatula senhousia, assembly GCA_963971305.1. Lineage (NCBI taxonomy): Eukaryota > Metazoa > Mollusca > Bivalvia > Mytilida > Mytilidae > Arcuatula > Arcuatula senhousia. Next base: position 6,466,726 of record OZ020308.1, on the reverse strand, counting down.
AGCTAAGTCGTAATATTGGGCTCAAATACGACATTTTTTGTTCGTGTTATTAAACATATGCTCTTCATATTTTTTCTTCATCTTTTTTTATCATTTTTTCTTAAATTACATTTTTGTAGGAACATTCAATTAATTTCATTGTTTTCTTGTTGTTGAATATTTGATAAAGATCCACTTTTTTGTATGAAAATCATGACGAGAATAGCTTTCGAGAATCTCATAAAAAATACCCTCCCCCCTAAAAAAGAGAAAAACTGTGTACAAAATGTATGTCAAGAGTTTGTTGGGAGAAATGTTGATCAAGAATATTCAGAAGGTGTCTTGTTTAGTTTTCACGATATATGTGCATGTTTAGTTAAGTTTCTCATATTCTTGAAATTTCACCTGCTTCTATAATGTGAATAATACAACCAAAAACATAAAAAAAACTGAAAGGGTGGTTATCAGGCGCGGATCGAGGATTTTCGATTAGAGGGGGCGGGTAATAAACATTCGCCGATTTTTGGGGGCTTTTTTTGATTGATTTCATGGGAAAAATCTTTTTTCACATTTTAGAGGGGGCGCCGGGTTCGCCCCCACCTGAGTCCGCGCCTGGTTATCACCTAAACTCTGTCGAAATAAAGCAATTAAAAACAAGCATACTGTTTAACTACATAGAGTACTATAATCAGGGTTTTGCAAAAACCATATTTGATTCTTACCCCGATTGAATCCTGATCATCCCTGAATGATGTTTTATACCGGTCCTGCTGGGCAATGACGTGCAAGGGCTTTAAAGAGATCTTTCTGGGGAAAAAAACATAAGAAATTGACAAGAAAATAAAAACTGATGGCCCATGCACTTTATCTGTTTTTTCTATAGACACTATACCATCCCTATAATGAGAAGTATCAAAGGTCGTAATATTATCTTTAAGTCGGTTAACCGTTTAACGAAGAATGAGTTCAAAAATAAAAAGATTCCGTTTCTCGAACAAACTTGATCTTCGCGAAATATTTTGTATACATTATATTTTGTTCACCGCATAAAAGATCAAAATAATCATAAAAAATACACCGGTCATTATTATAAATGAAAATCTCATTAGCAATAACATAGTTTTTACATGTATTATACACGTAGCAGATTAGAAAGAATCTCATCATTTGAGGCAACAAAATTGTGACTCATTTGCCAAGAATTTAAATATTAATTCTTAATAAGTAATAGTTGTTGTTTTACTATCTAGCAGTGCAAATTCAGCTGAACATCAAAGTGTTTTAAAATGAACATAAAACAATTAAATGATATGTGAAACCTGCAGCCGTGTCTTTTAACGTGGAAGACAAATTGCATTTCCCCCAAAGGTTGCACAGTCAGGATTTCTGTATTATGACATGAAGGCCATGACATGCATGATTTTACCACTCAGGGCAAGTCGCTTCGTCGGCAATCGACATGCTACTGTTAGCTTATTCTCCACACGGGATGAATTGATCTTGATCAACATGATCAAATTAATCCTTTGAGTTTTGAATTTTAGTCTAGGACAATTTGCAAAACAGCGAGCAGCCACTGACGGACTGCTGGCTGATGTTTAAATTGCCTGTTATATATATGAAGGTTTTGTCGCGTACACCTATTTTATATCTTTTTATCATCTATTTCAAATTTCGTAAATGTATAGTACTTTATATAACTGGTTAAAATTAGCATTTTTCCTATTTTCGGACTTAAAATATAAGAATGCCGATTTGTAATGACTGTGGAGTTTAACATCGAGTCTGTTTGCGGCGAGGGTGGTCTATTTGTATACATGTTCATAGTAATTTTCATTTCTTATTTTTACACTGGAAATCATCAACCATGCAGCAACAACGGACGCAAAGAGTTCTTTGATTCAGTTTAGGTAATGTTTCTATTCAGAACATTCCTATAAGAAACCTACGATGCGACTACTAATTTTCCTTATGAAGTTCCAAAGACCTTCCTAACATCAGGAACGCTGAGGAAAGTTTTTATAATGGTCCACCTAGTTTGGATCTTCAAACTAATGAAAAATAAGCTTTTTGGTGCTAAACTGAATTGACTTTAATTCCCTAAGACACTTACATAATTGCCAATAGCTGGACCAACTTGTTAATGCTCAAAGGTCTTTTTGCAGGTAAACATTATAAGGGAAATGTTATTATACAGTATTTAGTGTATCATAAGAAAAGAGTTTCGATTGATTGATTGATTGATTGATTGATTGATTCTCTTTATTTCCCCCATAAATGAAGAGTTACATATTGCAATAAACATATCATAGAATTACAAAATGAGTTTATCAACGTATATACATCATTCTAAGAAGAAGAAGACAAAAAAGGGAAAACACAATACTTACAAAAGATATACAAAAAGATCATAACATAGTAATCATATATATATATATATGCAGAAACATGTGTCTATAATATTAAAGGGAGAAAAATCTACGAAAAGTTGTAGATATTACAATAGAGATCACACTTAAATTGATCATGTAGCAAAAACATATACTCTGCTATGTGACATTTGAATCGGGCCCAAAAATCTGAAGTCAAGGACTGTATTGACTCGGTCATACCACCAAGCAACGAGATCATAAGTTCGCTATCGTCTTGGTCGAAGAAAGCAATTGATTCCTGTACTGGTAACATATCAACAATTTTATAAAACATGTCACTACGGATTTGAAGTAAGTCGTTGCAACTCAATGTATAGTGTTGAAGTACATCGTTCGAATAATGTTTACACAATGAGCAAAGTCCGTCTTTAATAGGCAATGATCCTAATTTTACAAGTAGCATAAGTTTTTCATTCAAATACGGATATTGTACCGCTAGTCTCAAAAGTCTATGTTCGGTGAGCTTCAGGTGAATTTTAGCGTAGCGTTCAAGATCTTTTCTGTGCTCAACTGCATTTCGCCATCGATTTTCCTCATAAATTTCTAAAGTTTGACACACTATTTTCTTCCATAAAAGTTTATTTGGGAAATAGTTTTCAGACAAGTATCCGTCAAGAAACATTGTCAAATCATATTTTACTAAAAGTTCAATAAATTCAGAGGTTATTGAGGTTTTTCCACATTCTTTTGTAAGTATTTGACTGAATCGTAAGTTGAATAGCTGTTTATGCATGCAGCGTGATGTCGCCCTGCACAATCGTCCAAACATTAACAGTTTCATTTTGTCTATAAAGGCGTTTATTGACCACAGACCTAGGTTACTGGTACAGGAATCAGTCGGACTTCGTCTGAAGAAACGTAGCACAAAGCGCACGAAGTAACGTTGCGTAGTTTCAAGTGTTTCTATTTCTCGGCGTGAAATAGGGCCCCAAGTTTCACAGGCAAAAAGACCTGTCGGTAGGATAACTCTTTTCCATATCAAGGAATTAGAAAGCGCACTCATACCTCGCGGATTTAGTCCGATTGAATACAGCGAATGTAGTTTCTGTTTCAACTTTTTGGAGGCATTATTAGTTCTATCACACGTTTTGCCGCTGGCATCGATTTCTGTGCCCGCATAAGTTATTTTGCTTTTCCATTCAATTTTCATGTCACCAAGTTTAAGGTTATCCTCGTGCTGATTGTTGTTTTGTTTGTTTAATGGATTAAAAATCAGAGCACTACTTTTTGTTGCATTGTATCTTAAGTTCCATTTTTGAGCATAGTTATGTATTACATTTAACAGTTTTTGGCTCCCATTAATGGTTGAACTCAGAAGCGTCGTGTCATCAGCTAACAGGATTGTCGGTATTTCACAGGAACCAACGATAAGTCCGCATTTAGTTGCCAACAGTTCATTGATCAAGTCGTTAATGTACAATGAGAATAGCCAGGCTGAGAGCACACGACCTTGGCCAACCCCTCGGTTGATTCGAAAGACTTCACTAGTGACACCATTAAACTGCACGTGTGCTGTTGCAGTTTTATATGATATATAAATAATGTTCCAAACCAGTTTGTTGATACCTGTTTGTTTAAGTTTATACAACATGCCATCCTGCCATACACGATCGAATGCTTTTTCATTATCGAGAAATATAGCGTACACTGACGAATTTCGTTCAAGATAATACAATATTGTCTCTTTTAATGTGTATATAGCCGGAATTGCACCATGATCTTTTATGAAGCCAAATTGTAACGGATGTGGCATGACAATATTCATAGAAGTCAATGAGTCCTGTATCCGGGTGAGTATCACTTTTTCAAAAAGTTTTCCCATTGCAGAGGTAAGTGTAACCGCACGGTAACTATTCGGACTTGTACGATCTTTATTGTTCCCTTTGTAAAGCGGTATAATAATGCCATGTCGAAATGAAGTAGGTAGGTATTTATGTCTCAGTATCAAATTATACAATGTGCATATGTGCTTCCACAAGGACTTCCCACCATAAATTAAATGTTCATTTGTAATGTAGTCTTGTCCTGGTGATTTTCGTGGTTTTAAAGTTCGCACATGATTTTCTATTTCAGTCATATCAACAGGCGAGATGTCGGCGATATTACCTGCCACACTAGTAAATGTATCTTCAACTGTATTTGACACATACGTGGAAAAGTTTGTATCAACATGATCATTTTTGCTCTCGGAGTACAACTGTTCGAAGTATTTTCCCCATAACTCACACACTTCAACAGGTAGAGAGGCTTCCATTCCATCGAAAACAAGTTTATTGCATTGGGGCCCTTGATTTTTCGACTTCCGGACAACTTTGTAGAATTCACCTATGTCTGTTTCGGCGGCGTATTTAAAGTCTTCATACTTTTCGTTATTGCAATTATTTTCGGCTTGACGCTTGCGCTTTCTAAATTCACGTTTTGCTTCTTTGTATTCTTTGTACAGTTTGTTAGTTTTGTCTCTCGGTTGATCTTGTGATTTCCATTTACGTCGTGCTTCTCGTTGCTTAAAGTGGAATGTATCTAAATTGTTCTTTTTCCAGTACGGTTTTAGATAACTGCGGAATGTTCCGTATGGTATATATGAATTTGCACACATATGTATAGCGTTCGTTATCATGTCACTATACAGTTCAATATCGACAGTTGTACAACATTCTATATTCGGAGCTTTGAAATTAAGTAGTTTGTCTATCTCAGTCTGATACATACGAATTTCGATATCATCAGCATCTGACCATTTCAATACATTTCTAGACGGCTTGGAACCGACGGATATGTCACATATTAGGTCTGTATTTAAACTCATAAGAACAGGAAAATGGTCAGAGTGTTCATAAGGACAATCACCATATATTTCAAGATGCAATACACAATTTACTAAGAAATCTGGTATACATATATAATCAATTAGAGATCTATGACTTTTGTCTTTGTTTCTGTATGTATAGTCAGGACCAATTCTATTACATAATAATGGGGCTGGCTTTAGATTTCTAGCATCTAAAAAAGTTGACAAGGATTTACATTTTTCAGAATTGTTCGTTGTGGAGATATCTACATTAAAATCACCTCCTATAATTGTAATATAGTCTTCATTCATAATATCATAATAGGTAGATAATACATCAAGATATTTCAAATAGTCATTTTTAGTACAATTTGTGGATGGCAATAAAGTACATATTAAACAGATATCTTTATAAAACTCTGAACTCAAAATTGCACCACACATTCTATCATTTTCAAGATACAAATTTTTAACTGTTATACTGTGTGACCTTCTTATCAATAATGCTGTTCCACCAGAACCTCGATTACAGTTGTCATTGTTCTTACTTATACTGTAAATAATATGAAAATCTTTTGCAACATCATTTAAAAAACATATTTTTCTCATTTAACCAATGCTCAGTACAAAAAGCTACATCAGTATTCTTTAGTAAAGTTTGTAAATATGTTGTGCCATACATGGCACCTCTCATGTTCCAACATAAAGAATTTAACATAGCAAACAAAAATATGTTGAAAATACTAAGATTTTTTAACATCGTTTTTATCCCCATGATTGTTCACTATTGTTTTTGTTATAGGGAACATAATCTCGCCAATAAACACCTTTTGGCCAGAATGTTTCATCATTTTCTACAGTACTGAAATCTGTTTCTGAAATGTTAACACGCATTGTGTACGTATTATATCCTCTATTTTCACGTTTTCTTAACAGTTTTGTGAAAGTAACTTTTACTCCTTTCTTCTCTGCGTAAGTTTTGACGGCCGAACTCACGAGATCATACGGGTTGTCACCTTTAACGTTATACAGGACAATCCTTTTTGTTCTTCTTCTGACAACACCTGTGAAGATTTCGGAATCTTTAGATGCTTGGTTGTCTATATGTTCATAATCATAGTCATCATATCCTGTTAAGTGAATAAGGTTAGAGTTTTTGAGCTGATGATGACTTGTATAGTCCTTTATCGGTTCCGCATTCTTGTGATTTTGATTTGCCTCCGCACATTCTGTTGCATTAAAAGAATCATCATTTGTTTCTATAGTATGTTCATTTCTCACATTTCCTGCTTCTGAATCGTTGATTTGTTTCTCGTTCTTTTTAACGTTTGACAGTTCCATGTTCTTGACAATTTTTGAAAATTGTAGTTTCCCTGTCTCTGTTAGTTCAGAGCATTTTCCGTCAATCGAATCTAGCCTTGAGTTGATCTTGTTTAAATCTCTGTGGTACTGATCAAAACAAATTTGAGCGTCCTGTGTGTTTTTAATCTCTTGGGATTGAAGCCTCATTTCTGTCTGTAATCTTGTATTATGATCACGTAGACTCTCTAGTTGATCTTTTAAGTTCTTATTTTCAGTCTCTTTATGTTTCAGTTTATCTTTAAGGAATTTTATTTCATCATCGAATCTTTTGGTCAATTTTTCTATCTTGTCGTTTGTCTCTTTTGTTGATTCTGTTAGAGTCTGTTTCATCTCAAGAATTACACTAAGAATAACTGAATTGTCTGCATTCTTTATGTTATATTTGTTGGTCAGTTTTGTGCATATTTCATTAATTAATAATATAATTGTTCTTAAATGTTTAATAAAAAAATACCAAGCTTGAAGGATCAATGTCAAATGTCAGAGAGAAAAGAAAAAAAACAAGACACCTGGAAAACTCAAGATTGCAATGGTCCTGACTTGGTTTGGGCATTTCCAAGAAATGGTGGTTTAAACCAGGTTTTAAAACAAATTAGAATAACTGTGATACGTGGACTCCATAAGCTGGATCGGACAGAAAGTTGCTATACAAGAAGGGAAAGTTGACGATTGGAATGTTTTTCTTACGAGTCTATCTCGAGATGTAGATCTAAATATAAAGCAGACTTCCTATAATCCGTTGTGTCCTTTATCTCTTGAAAGTTCCTGAGGATATATGAGTTGGAGAAAGTCACCAAATCGAGAACTGTTCAGTGAAAGGACATCATCAATATAACGGAAATTGAGGTTAAAAGAGAGAGCTTGACTACCATCTTTTATGACTAGAACTCTCCAAAACATAAGAAACAGATGGGCCTGAGCCTCGTTAAGATCTTCAAACTAATGGACATTTTAGGCTCGGACTTTAAGATTCGGTACAAAACAGCCTTCACCTCATTACATTAATAGATTATGACCAATATTTAGACCTTTTTAATAAAAAATTACTACATTGAAATGAAAGGTCTACATATATATATTTTTTTATGCAGATGTACAAAAAATGATTCTAAAAGGGACAGTTTGTTTGAACTTGTTTATAGAAAATTTCCAAATTTTAAGAATCTTGATAATGATAACAAGCTAATTTTTCTTCTAAGCAATGAAGACCCTCAAATACTGTCAGCCACTGCCAAATTCATCATAGATTGTTCTAACTAAGAAGTTATGAGTTGTATTTTGCTGTACCCAGTCAATTTCTTTTTATTCACATTGTCATGTTATAATCTATAATTGTTGATTGTTAATGTAACTGTGTTGTATCTTCAAATCATGCTCTTTCATCTCATAAATGTAAAATTCCACTTGCTCCATGTGGGCTCCTGATTTGGAAAATAAAAATATGTTATGTTATGTTATATTAATGGTGTTCATTATTACGTGAAGTAGTATATATCAGTGCAGAAAGTTTCATTACCTTTGTTTCATAATTAACACAGGTTTGCACATGTTACATGACTTAATTTGTTTTTATTCTTTTATTTTTATTTATAAATTTAAACATATAACAATATTTCCCTTGCATTAGAAATATATAATTTAGAAGATTAAAAGTAATGAGAAACCTTCGATTCGATAGCTGAGTATTTCCTTAACAAGTTCCAAAGACTTTGATTTCTGAGACGGATATCAGGAAGATCTCAATGATGCCATAGTTTCAAATAAAGAGCGTAAATGGTGCCACATTAAACTACATTTAACAATGACGTACTTCCAGACTTTGACCAAATATATAGACCAATTTGTTACATTTAAAGGTCTTTTACAGGTGAAATGTCAATAACGGCATTCAGTTAGTAAGATAAGCGAGTGCAAAAAGTTCATGTGATGGCTAAATTAGGTCAGAACTATGAAATTCAGAATTTTGAACGTATCCAGTTAGTTAGTTAGTTATTGCTTTACTCCCAAGCAGCACGATGTCGGCTATATCCGGAAAGTGGTGATACAATGAACATGAAATGATGATGAAGTGGAGGAAATGGGGACACAAAGCCAATCGGGTAGGAGAGTTTTGACTGTCACTGGAAAAAGAAGTAATAAGTAGGGACGGGAAATGTAGTCTCCTGCCTGGGGATCCTACGGGTCCTACTCTTATCGAGACCTGCAGCAGAGTTCTTTAACGTGCGAGGAACGTGACATTTTTCCCAACACGGTGCACCTGGAAAATTTATCTAAAATTAACTGTATTAACACGGGCCGTTTCTTGTTCAACATGGATCTCTCGACTGATTTATAATAATTATAGAGTGCAAATTTAAGTTCAAAAACAACAAATGTTATCTAAGTAGTCGCTTGCATCTAAAAATTATCATCTAAACAATATTACCCAAATATTGTCCATTTTCTGCGAATTTGAAAGAAATCATTCATATTCATATTGGTTTAGACTTGAAAAATTAAATGAGGGACTACTATATGATGCACATATATGCAACAAAACCATGTATCAAAATCACACTGATTGTTGGTATAGCTTTATTGTTTATATTCTAGAGAAATTAGACAAACAGTCACATGATGTTATATATATTGCTTTAATTAACAATGTATAATAAAAAGCTTTGTGATAGTCACATCAATTTTTGGAACAAGAAAAGATCGACCATCTCACAAACTAAATTAGATGCATATTTTTAATTTAAAGTAAACTACTGCTTTGAGACCTACCTTTTGATTGAAAATTTTAACATTAGACACACAATCTGTAAACTTAGAATTAGTGCTCATGATCTTCAAATCGAAAAAAAAAATTGTTAAAAATAAAACAGAGAGATCTGAAAGAAAGTGCTTAAATTGTTCATTAGATAAAGTAGAAGATGAAATTCATTTTTTTATTGAATGTCCAAAATATAAAGAGGAGAGGGATATTTTATTTAAAGACATTTCTGTACTGTGTCCAAATTTTATTAATCTCTCTACTGATGATAAATTTATATGGTTAACTAGCAATGAAGATTTGCTAATATTAAAAAAAAAACTTGGGTAAATTCATAATTAAAGGGTTTGAATTAAGACAAAACTGATCAACTGCATGCTGAGGGAAATACCACTATTATTTTTATACATGTTTTACACTGTATATGTTACAGGCTCTGATTCTGTGACAACACCATTATCGTTGTACATGTAATGTCTTTGTACATGTTGCATGTTTATTGTTTGCCCAGAAATGGGCCCAGTCACCGGTTAATAAATTATTCTTATTCTTATTATTTACCATGTTTTGACAAGCAATTTCAAATAGATATACATAATACATTCTTATGAATTAAGTTGTAATATCCTCTTCATTCATTTGACTTAATAAATAACAAAAGGACCAGTTTTATATTGTTCAGTCTTAGAGGGGGGCTAAATATTGGCCTTACTGTACTCTGTCCTTTAATTTTTTCTGTTGGAACGATTTCAAATTTTCAACAAAATCTGACATTTACGCATTCGACTCGAGCTCTCATATACAATTAGGCTAGCCATCTAGAGGCGTTTGATCTCTGCCCTAGACCATATTACTTCCTGCAATACAAAAGATATACTGTCAGTGACTGTTAACACACAAAAATATGTATACATGTACCATTGAACCTACCCGTATTAAAAATATCGGCTTAATATATGACGATAAAGCTACACTCACTATTATTTACACAATAAAGACTGCAATTTGAACTGGTTTTCGGACATTGTTTACATTGAAAGGTAGCTGTAAATACCTAATATACTATTACATGACAATAGATAAACTAATATAGAGAGTTCATTTGACGGTCAACAAAGGTCAATCACCAGGTGATACAGTATACTTAGTATATCATAAGCAACTCTCTTTGTATTTCAGTAAAGAGTATTAATTATATAAAAATTATTGCATTAATTGAAAGTGGTAGCTAGATAGTCACCAATACCTTTGACCAATTGCTAGAAAGACAGGATCAAGCCTGATTCTCCTATGTTATTCTTTTCCAAATGGATGCCCCCCCCCCAAAAAAAAATAGCCTCCCATTGAAACTGTTCCCAATAATCTTAACAAATATTGGGATTTTGTAGCTTGAAGGATAAGATTGATTGATTGATTGATTGATTGATAAGTATCAGATTTTGTTTAAACAGCTAATATCATCTATAAGTTCAAACATATCGCATTAAAATTCCGATCTAAATTCAATAGTATATATAAAAAGTACTTGGAGATATTCAATAAGCTAGGAAATCGTAAGGATGACCCGCACTAATTTGAGGCGAGTCAAATTGCAATCTTTCTATGAAGGCAACAGAAAAATAACCAATAGTATTAACAAATAAAAATATATAAATTTGATTTTACAGCTCAAAGGAAGAATTAGAATCTTTTTTTTAAAGCTACATAAATCGCAGTTCCATTAAATTGAATCAATTTGATAGCAAAAACAAAACCCACACACGTGGAAAACCTAGGATAAAACCCTAATATTCCGGTAAATACTATTTGATAGTGTAAGAGGCTTTAGATGGGTAATGCGAGGCGAGTAGCCTACTAGTGGTTTTTTTTTTATTTTTTTGTTGTTGTTGTTCTGACCATGCAGAAAATGGTTTGGCCAATTATACAAACAGGAATAAAACAAACAGACAAATCTTGACAGAGACCGAAAATTCAGGCATTTTACGTGCGTTTGTTTATCATATCTGTCTCGTACATAGTTACATGACAGACCAATGACAAGGTAGATTAAAATAAATGTCCGTTTATAGATGGAATGAAGTAAAGGCAATTATAAATTCCTTAGACAATATTTTTATGACTTTGTAGTTAAAAGGCAGAAGGAAATATTGTTTTTTTGTCAGCTTATTTGATTATACAAGTAGCTATAAGAATTTTTTTTATCATTTATTATGCTCGTAATGTATGTCCTAAATCTGGGGCTTGTTGCTTTACCTCGGTATTCTGAATCACTTCTCTGCCGAACAATACCGGTGTCTGCCAAACGTATGCAATAAACATAATAACAGAAAACTCTGTAGTATTTATATAAAAAGGTATCTGAGAGTTCAGTATGATTATATTCACCTTATAATTTCACACAAGTTAAGTAAGGCGAGTTCAACCTACGGTTAACTCCGGAGATTCACCTCGTTTGTGTGGTTTAATTGGAGAATAGATAAAATTGTATTAGTCTGAGTTCATTTGGATGACTTAATGCTATCTGTATTTGGAAGACGTCACACTTGAAATGAACCTTTTTAGCAAACTGAATTTTCCGATCGAAGGTAGCCAACAGGACAACTAACAAAGGGGCGGGGTTTTAGGGTGACTCAAAGTTTAAACATGTTTACAAAACCCTTAACAAACAACTTAAAAAAAAATAGGGTTTGGGTTTTTTTTACTCAAAGTTAAAGCTTTTTACAACTGTTTTGATAATTGGAACAACAAAGTAAGCAAACGGGATTGACCTACTAGTAACTTGAAATATCCATGAAAACCAGACGAATAAGAAGTCTCATGTATTATCCACGGGGTATAAACGACTATGGTTAACACTGAAAATCTGAAAACATTCCCCCAAAAATCACGGTGCATGATTTTCAACAAAATACACGTAAAGGACAATGGGAGCAATGATATATGGACTGTTATATCTACATTTTTTTCTCATTGTGATTGCTCATTGATTGAAAAACCAAAGCGATCTCCAATTTTAGTCAAAAATTATATGTTTTGTACCATAATAAGACAATGCTTTCAAAAGATATCCGTTTTTTGATAGATTTTTAAAGTCTTTTTTCAGTTATAACGTATTTTGGGCGTAGTTTTTCTTTTGCTATTTTTCTATCCAGCCACCTCACTGGCACAAAACTCCGACTGCAATTTAGATTGAAGCTTCTGAAACAATTATTTATATCGTATAAAATCCCTTTCCTTAAACGGGAAAGGACCTGTAGAGTTAGAGTTCAACATAATAATTAGATAAAGAATTGTGACAGGAGCGACACACCATAATAAACCAATGTACCCGGCATTACATCATACCCTCAGTACATATATAAAGTTCCTTGTAGAGACACGTCCAGTTATCAATCAAAGATGGCCTACTGACCAAAGATCGGGTCATTCTAACGCCAGCAGACATTAAAAGCATGTCTCAATTCTCAATTTCGTTACACTTTTCATCTGGTTAACGTAACTGCGTCATGTTAAGCATGTCTCTATCACACCTGACAGGTGTATAACACTCCATCACTGACAAATCTTTTCGTTTATCGAAGATTTTGAATTTCTGTCCTGAAAATGACAATTTTGATACAAGAAAAAAATATAATTAAAACCTTTTTATCATGATGTAACTTTTCAAAACTTAACTTTAATGCAAATAATCTACCTTGGATTCAGATAGAATGGACAATTTCATGGCCAAATAGGAAAAAGATAATCGACAGACCTGAAATCAAATCTCATGAAATGGGACAACCGTTTGATAAAATATGCATTGAACATTGTGGGACATACAGTTTCAAGGAAAACAGATGTAATGAATTGTGTTCCCTGCTTTTCCTCAGCCCGACAAAACCTATGCTGAGACAAAAACAACCGAAAAGCCCCCTTCTAGAGATAAAACAACTAACATGAAGACGACAATTACAAACTTGAGCCATAGTAAAGATCACTGGCTAAGAACATACGAAGATAAAATGGAGCAGGGTTAGAATGGTTTCTTTGTGTCACAACTCCCCCTTGATAATAAAAACCAACACCTTTTAAATCTTTGATATCCATGATATCTAGATGGTTAGTTAGTGACCAGTCTGGAAATGTGTAGCTTCAAATAATCCAAATGTGATATTATCGGTTTCGGCATTTTCGAGGGCTTACATTTATTTTGGAAATGGACAGCCGAGCAGTAAAAAGGAGCTTTGTGACCGCAGTCTGAGAAGGTCGCGCCCCACTGCTGTGCGTTTGATCCATACCAGTGTCAGGGTTTCAAGACTCCAACCTAAGCTCATCTCCATTCTTGAATTCTTGAACCTGGCAATCATACAAGGACTGATTGTTATTATTTCGCCGTCGCTCGCGTGGATTTTATGATGTCTGTTGTCTGTTTTTGTTTACTTTAAAATGCATACAGCATGTACTTTTCGAATTTCAATAAAAGTCTCATTTTTACCTGCATTTTTTATGACAAAAGAGTTAGGACGAGAAATTGCCTGTGGCAAAATCTAAGACCGAGAAGGTTGTGACTGAGATACTAACAGTACGAGAGTCTAGACTAAGTTTTTCCATCTCATGAATATTCATAAAACATATCAACACCTTGTCACTTAATTATTTTAATATTAACATATTTACGTTTTAAGTATATATAGTTGAAAACGAGAAATTATTACATAGTATTATCATTATTGACAAAACTCATTATTAAAGTATACCAATCCTCTTGCCCTGAACTTTGTATGAACCTTCCACTTAAATTCATTTTGATAAGTTCCTCACAAACAAAGAAAACAAATATATTGATGCAACTTGAGGTCATGTAATGGTTAGCAGTGTTTGTTCACCTTTATAAAATCGATCATTTCTTCTCTATGATTGAGACCTTACATTAACCTCAACTCATTCAGTCTGGATTTTGTTAAGTAAATACAAATCCTTGGACTCTAACGTCACTGAGGGGTCATTATTTTGATAGCTTTGAATAAAGTAAACAACACACAACATCTGATGTTTAGTTTGTTTGTTTATTGTAAATCTTTTGGGAAAAAAATCACTAAACAAAATGGCATACAATAATTTGAGAAATGTTGTCTGTCTGTCGATTTAGTTTTTAGAGGCACATGCATGTTGCAGTTGCGGATGAAGACGAATCGAAATTTGACCCAACGCTATGACTTGAAAACTTTTGTCATTTTATTGTAGATTTAATTAAGGGACAATTAACCTGAATTTTCACGGTGGATCTTTTGAGTCAAGAAATTTTGGTATAATCGCTCATTTAAAATTAGTCTTGATTTGTCCCTCAGTTGCTCAAAGCCAGACTGATGTTACATGGAATAGCCAAACATGTTGTTTATCTAACTCAATTACTATCGTAGGGTTGTTGCAATTCTCTTGCTCAAACGCTATTAAAGTGGCCAACCAAATAATTATGTAAAGTGTTTCTGTGATCAAGACCAAACAAAATCTTATATACTTAGTTTTTATGGGGTATTTATTTGTGAGAAGCAGCTCGCAGTTACTGGTTTATGCCCTGCGACAACATATCCGGGGGCAATAAGTTTTATTAATAATATCCGTCCGTCCGTACGATAATTTTTGAAAGCTTTTCTCAGAAACTGACAGTCTGTATATAAAGATATTTCGAAATTTTGCACGGCGGTTCAATATGAATTATATTTATTACCTAAGTTAATTACCAGACCTGTTGGACTCATACTTCCTGCTTGGTGCTAAGTCGGAATGAAAATAGGTAGGAAAATTACCGCCAAAGAGTGTAGACTACTGGATATCCGATGCCATGAAATGAAGACGCGTGGCAACAGAGTTGATCTTTGTAGTATTAAGACCAATTCGTCTGTTGTGCTTGTGATTCTTGGTACATATATTCTCTTGGTAGTGTGTCTAAAGACCGGTAAGGTTAGTGATGTAGATTGGTTTACTGCAAACATTATTCTGACATCTTGTAAATGCAATTAAAGGAAATGGTGATTTTGATCTATTTGAATTCAATTGTTTTTTGTTTTTTTTTTGTAGCTCAGTATGTTCAACAACGAAATAATGTCTAAAGGCCTCTTTTAAAACATTTACCAAAGTATAATCTATCATAACAAACGGTTCTCAGACGTGTCTATCGTTACAAAAATCCTTAAAGACGCTCTTGCCTAGTGCTATTGCCAAAGGTTTAAAGACAAAAGAAACCAAGAATACGATGGGCAAAGTATAGTCTCAAATTATAACCGAGGCTAATCCAAATGATAGATCCAAAGAGACACATGAAGAGGAGACCCTTGTCAGATCTGGTTATATAATACGCGTTACCTGTTCATGCACCTTGTCATTTCATGTCAGGTTAGCGAAATACAATACACATACTAGTGTGCAAGCCTAATTAACCATTGAACTTCTTGCACTTGCTGACAAAAATAGAGCAGTCATAAAATATGTTAAGAATTGCTTCATATCATACAATAAATGTCTAACGTAATACTAGTTCAAGACCGGCTAATAAGAGACGTTTACATTTAATAAATTAAGTCCCTATAATGACGCATGTGCCCCCATTCTAACGAGCTTCTAAATTTCATTCACATATTTTCTAATATGTTGTTATGTCTGGTTGTGCCCCTTTATTATACCTTCACATCTTTTGAACCCTTTTCACAAGCTAAAATTTTAAAATTAGCTTTATTTCCTTTGATTTCGCATTCTAGAGAAAAAAATACCATACAATGAACAAGTCCACTTTAAACGACTGGGAACCGCACTACCTTAATTATGGCTGCAACGACAACATCGGAAGTATAGGTAATTTGTCTAGCCCTAGATGCAATGATGTGAATGTGATGAATCTCTTTGAAATAACAGAAAGACGGCAACGCAGTCGTGGTCATCGTAATACAATCATAACAATGTACCAAAGCTCTGCGATGTTACAATTAATGGATTGCTACCGTTCGTCCAAAAACCTCTAAGGAAACAATGTCTTGAAAATCCAGTAACTGACCCAAATTCCAACCTGTACCGATTGACCGCTATTGTTCTTGATATCGGTTACAACCGCCCGCCTATTCAAAGCTGTCGGGGTTCCACATGAAAATAGTAAAGACAAGCGTTTTTTTTTTCTCTCACTTCCCTTTCGAAACAAAGGTTTGGATGCCATTAATTTGGGAAATATTCTACATCATAAATCTGTTGCGGCACATATTCCTCCTTATTTCAAAGACAAAAGTATTACAATCATCTCTTATATACATATTGTACCTATACTTCCACTGTTGCACCAAGCTTTGCAACTACAAAAAAGTGTTGCGGGATTTCCAAATCAATGAACTCAAAGCAAAACCTCCAGACTGCTCTTGTCAAAAGTCCCCATTCAATTATGATCCCTCTGGCCAAGTTATCACTTGGGACCTGAACATCGTGGAAAATGACTTACTTCGCCATGTTTTTGCAAAAGAACCAAAATATCGTGAGCCTATAGACGTATCAACTGGAACCATAATTTTAAAACAATTATGGATTCGGTTGAAGACTATGCCGGAAAATGGGCCAAGAGAGAACAGAATGACGTTTTGTCGGATTGGGTTGGGTGTAAAGCTGTGATCGAGGTCATTGATTTTGAAAAGATTCATTCTTTGAAGCGCTCAAGCACTAAAGAAACATCAATTTTTAACTACGCTTATGTTGCAGAAACACTGTCCACCTTATATGACAAATATGTTGTTGTACCTGCAGACACGGCACCAAATAACATCATTTCTGTGTGCAAGAAACACTATATTGACTGCTTGTCAGCTGAATTAGAGGGTGGTTGTACCAGCCATTGCACCACATACACAGCTACAACACTATGGAAGGAGGAAATTATTGACAATCACAAATCTCTCATTTCCTCCTTCGGCCTCTGTTGGCGCTGACAATGATGACATTCCATTCCTGTATTGGATTCCTAAAATACATAAAAATCCATACAAACAGTGCTTCACTGCAGGGTCATCAATGTACCACTAAACATGAGTTCAATACTAACGGCAATAAAATCCGGCCTCCAGAAATATTACGAATGTTGTTATTCTAGAAATGGTGTCGAACAAATGTTGATCCTGAAGAATTCGAAAGAACTATTGGAGATTCTTAGCTCGAAACAAGATTCATCTTGCAGCAGCATCAAAACTTTCGATTTCTTTACTCTCTATACTAATGTCTTCTGATCCGCATGAAAAACTCAAATCACGATTAGCACAGCTGATTAAACACAGCTTTTTCAAAAAGAATGGATAATGCAAGTACAAATATCTGATAGTCGATTACAGTAAGACTTACTTTGAAAAAGAACAAATATACATGCAGAAGACCAAATAGTCGACATGCTCAATTTTCTTTTCGACATCATATTTGTTCAGTTTGGTGGACGTGTTTTTCAGCAAACAATAGGGATTCCAATGGGCACTAATTTTGCACACCTTTGCTCGCTGATTTGTTTCTACATTCATATGAAGCAGACTTCTTACAATCTCTTCTAGACAAAAAAGATCGTAGACCAGCTCTCTATTTTAACCTCACGTTCCTTTATATTGATGATGTCCTTTCATTGAACAATTCTAGATTCGGTGACTTTCTCCATTTCATACATCCTCAGGAACTTGAGATAAAGCACACAACAGATTCTAGGAAATCTGCTTCATATTTAGATCTACATCTCGAAATTAACTCTCAAGGAAGACTTTCAATAAAGTTCTATGACAAACTGATGACTTCAACTTTCCAATGGTCAACTTTCCCTTTTTGTGTAGCAACATTCCGTTCGCTTCTGCTTATGGAGTCTTCATATCACTGTTGAGCTTGCGGGAATTACATCGCTTTTTTGACAGAGCGTCAGGTTTGACACAGGGTTATGTTGTTCCAAGGTTGCTGTCTTCATTCAGGAAATCTTACGGTAGACACCGTGCACTCGTAGACAAATACTTATATGGGATATCTATCTCTCAAATGAGTGCAGATGTTGGTTTGTCGTAACATTTGTTTGTCTACGACTTGAGTTCGCGTTGTTGATTTCCGTTCGGTTGATTTTGTGTTTTGTGGTTTTTCGTGCTGATTTTGTTCGTATTTACCGTTTTTTTCGCTGCCCTTTCGAACTTTTGACACTCGAATGCCCTCTATGCTTCTTCCCTTTCAAGTAACGCTCACTTGACCATAACTAATATGGCAGACGACAAACGCAACATCAAAACTCATGCAGATTAACTGCAACAACTGGCAATGAATGTGATCCTTTATAGTCTATAGCAATACAAAAGTGTTGTAGAAGCTAGAAGAAAATATCCGGGACTGTAAACAAAAGCACTGACAAAAGGACACAATGTTTATCAGTCCAGCATTTAATTGGTGCTGGTGTGTCGGTCCCGGATCATGAATGGCTTGGCTACCACAAATGTTACTGCGGGTGGGGTCCACTGCAGTTAGCGGGAGATGTTGACGACATTGGGTGTAGGTAGCCCTTCTGCAGTGGACCCACGATGATAAACACCTTCCTAAGAAGGAAAGGGGTACTGAAGTGAGATAAGTTTATGCCAGTCGGCTTAACCAGGTGAGCCTTGGCTCAGAGGGTTAGATAACTGTCTATGGGAGGTCGATTAGGTGCTGATCCACAGTTTTTGGTCCCTCAGTCAATCAGGTGCTCTGCCTATCTGCCTATCTCATATTGGTATGGAAAGATCTGCGTTTTACGAGAACTGATATATTAAGATCACTAAGTTTGTTTTTTTTTCAATTTATTTTCCGTTTGCTCAAATGAATTCTTATTAATCAATTATTCATTGTATGTAATGCACTTTGTATTGTGTGTGTATTATTGTGATTTATCGTGTAACCTGAACTCGTTTCCCTTTCGAGATCAATACTGCACATTTGAAACAAAATATCAATCTTTTTACAAAATCTTTCAATTCCTAATCCCGGTTTCAAATCAATTGTCAACTCTTTCTCGTCTGAATTGCTGCAGTTCATAACTTGCAGACGAGAATTCATTAAACAGGTCAACGATCTCTAACGGTATTTTATATTGAACGGACGTTGACCTGACTTCAGAAATCTGGATTGCGCATGCTTGATTATCTAAATATACAATTTTGTGTCAACTTTAGGTCAGATGAAGAATACTGTTGTTAAAATTATCGACGGTTGAAGTTTATTTTATCAAAAGGAATCGTACAATTCTGTTCATATTCAGGAGAAAACGAAAGTAAGTTAAATTCATTTTATTTTCCATAAATTTAAATGTTTTTTAACCGTAATAGTTTGGTTTGTTTATCTTTTAGTACACGTGAAAAATATAAACATTTTAATATTATTATATATTTTCAATAATATTTAGAACACTGTATCTTAATTATATTGGTATAGTTGACTCCTGGAGGGGCCTATTATGGTCAGCGGATACAATATTAATTTGTATGTTTACAGTAATACATGTAACAAATGCACCCACTTGACATGGAAAATGGAACATTGATCTCACTGACTGATACGACGAAATTATAACTTCTAAAATCCTAGTGAATAGATCGGTGATTTTGATGAGGTTTTTTTTCCTTTTCTTTTTTTTTTTGTTCTTGATACACGTATATTATGATCGTACATGATGTCTATTTAGTCCAATATTTTAGAACGACTTCATGTTATTGCAATAAATATTGTATAAATCTGCAATTTCAAGTGGATCATTGCGTAAAATCTTCCTCCTCTATGTAGTATTTTTTACATGTAACACTTTGAAGTGGTGAAATACTAAAACTTGTGAAAAATACAGGCGCGGATCCAGGATTTTAGATTAGAGGGGCGCGGTTATCAAATATCCGCCGAGCGGAGCGAGGCACGAAAATTTGTGGCCATTTTGATTGATTTCATGGGATAAATCTTTTTTTTCACATATTAGGGGGGCGCGCCGGGTGCACCCCGCCTGAATCTGCGCCTGAAATAAGGTTACGAACAAAACAAAGTTGACAAACGTGTTTTCTGTCATACAACATATACACTTTATAACCTCTGACAGAAGGTCCTGAATAGTTGTTGTTTATGAAACACTGATGTATCTTGATACAGAAGAGCACATTTGACGGACATTATCACATGGGTCTTCATAACATTCATGTTTACCATACATAACGCAGCAAGGAGCGTAATGAGGGAAAAGAGGAAACCAAATAATAAAGACGTTACGAACAAAATTAGTATATTAAAAAGATGATACAGTTTAATTTCACAGAATTTTAATATACATATATAATCCCTTATGACAAAATGGTCTACATTTAATTGGTTGTTATAATTCATTTTTTTTCTTCCTAAATGAAAGTCCAAAAGATACACTGAACAGTGAACAGGCTGAAATATAACACTCAGTTTCTTGATCTTCTTGGTGGTATGAATTTAAACATATTTATTTACCCTGGATTGGGAAACAAGCTTTATGTCTCCAGCTTGCAGTTTGCGAGTGTGGCCTTTGAAGCGGTCCCCATTTGGGTCCTCTACAAAGGGGTCTTTAACGTGCATGGGGGTATTGCTCTCCCAATACATGGGACAACCGAAGTTCAAGGACTAGCATCGTTCCTTGAGACCATCCTCGCAAATGGTGTCAAGATTAAGTCCGAAAATTAGTTAATGAAATTTTAACCCTTGAGGAGAATCGAATCACAAACCTTCTTTGTGGTATTTAAGGGCATATATTTGAAATAAGTTATTTTCACCATTAGACTGTTATTAACATGAAAGACTAAGGTCCTTGGTAATCTGACGATGGGTAAGCGTTGAACTCATAGAGTGGTCAAGGTGTGGCTGAGTAGGGTGGCCTTCGTTTGTAAGAGTTGTCAAATCATATATATGGAAAGCCTGACTGCTGACCATAGTGGACCAACGTTTGTAGAGAGTGCCATGGTTAAGGCATGTAAAATATTCCTTAGCTGACCGCTCTAAGTTCACCACACATACTACATATACCTCTTCCTTTCCCGGCGTCCTTCATAATTTACTTAATTATGCTTCCCACTCCTCCTCCATATTTCTCATCAACTTTTACATGTCCATCGCCCTGATGCAACCTATATTACAGTGTTACTACATGTACTAACTCACAGACTCACTCGTGATCACCGAAAAACGTGTAGCCCATTAAGAATTATACCCTGCTCTAAAAGAAAATAATTTTTGAATAAAAGGCGCTCTTCTTCATTATGTAACAAATATTGTATGAAAGATTTAGCCGAAATCTTTAATAGTAATGGTGGTAAGGGTATCCGGGGAAGGGTGCTGGACGGACGGACACTTCAGTATTTGTTCGCCCCGCTAATAAGTGATCGGTCAAACGCATCCTAACTGGGGACTATACATGTGCCACAGATGCACGTAATAACCATTGAACATGTGAAAACACCCACACGGTGATCTAAGGAAAAAAACAAAAAGGGTGACAATCCTGTTTAACTGCTAAAAAGAGCTACACTTTGCTTCAAAATCGCGGAAATAGATCGTCCATTATACATCGAGTCAATGACCTTTTGTAGTGTTGTAACCTCCAAGCTACTTGTCTGCTTCGGTGCGCTTTAATAATTGTCCTAGATAAAATCCAAAAGGTCAAATGCAATGAAGTCATTATTGAGATTATTGGGAATAACATAGACAAATCAATTACAAAATTTACATAAGAATTTTTTTCTGCGAGCCAAGGTCACGAAATCAGTGTACGTGTTTCGAAATAAAAGAAAGATAAATATAATGGTCCCATCGGCTATTACATAAAATATATAGAGCCAGATCTTTTGTAAGACACTTACATTCACACATTAAACCTAATATAACACAAGAGAAACATTGAGGCAAATGATAGTTAATTAAAACATTTATGATCCTGACGAGGTTCTCGTTTTATAAAGGAAGAAAATGATTTGTTTTGTTATGTTGGAATGTCCCAAGTACAGGCTTAAAAGACACTCTTTTTTAAATTTTTATTATGACATGTATCCAAATCTCAGGACTTTAAATAATGAACAACTTTTTATATGGATCATGTCAAATGAAGAAATCACTTTTGTTGACTCCCTTTGCTCTTTATTAGAATCTGCAGTACACAGACAAAACTCAGATTAAAATGTAGGATTAAATAGTCATAAATGTAAATTTTATCTTAATCTTTGCATATTAATTAGTTGAAAGCTGGCTCTCATGTTTCTAATGTATCTTTTATATGTTTATTTTTATTATCTTTGTAATCATAATGACAAACATATATATAATTTGTGATTGATATGCCCTAATGGGCCCTATGATTAGGAAATAAAGATTATTTATTTAGTTTATATGCATCAACTTTAAATAAAACTTTGAATGTAGAGTCGCAAGATAAGCTTTTTGTGTATCTTTGGACTCTACATCAGTCAACAGGTCACGAAATTTATTTATTCTGGATTGGGAAACAAGCTTAATCTTTCCAGGTTGCAGTTTTTGGAGCGGCCCTCTTTGAACGTACTCTTATCGAACTACACAAAGGGGTCCTTATTGTGTTCTCCCCATACACGGGACAGGACTATCATCAATCCTTGGGACCATCCTCTGTGGCGAATCCAGAAATTTTCAAACGGGGGGAATTATAAAAAAACCTTCTGGGACCTCTTGTTTCATACAGTTCCTAACCATATTTTTTGTCAAACTGGGGGATGGGGCGGTACGCCGGTCCTAGATCCGCCTTTGATCCTCGCTAATGATACCAAGAGAAAGTCGAAAAATTGGCTTTTGAAATTTTCACCCCTGACGAGGATTGAACCACAAACTTCGGTGTTAGTAGCCCGACGCGTTAACTACTACACCACCGGCTCTCAACTTGGTTTAACCCACCGTATCTTTGAAATGTATGTGCCAAGTCAGAACCTTTGTGATCTTCAATTTCTCTGATATGTCTAGTTAATGCTTGGTCTTTTCTTCTTGGAAAATGGAAAAGTCAGAACTTTTAATTTCTTTATGCTTTATAAGTAACCTCTGAGAGCATCATTTGAAGACCGAAAATTGAGTGTCGAAATAGACGTTTTCTAACGAACAGTATTAAACCAACACAAGGATATCGAACATGCAAGGAAAGACGCCTGTTATTTTACCAAATTGTCTCAAATACAAATCTGTAAAGAGAATCTTGGGATTGATGATTCCAGTTCTGATTTTTTTTTTTCTATTTAGAAGTACATGTAACAACATTTGGCCATGAAGCATTTTCATTATTCATTTCTATAAACCTAAAGTACGCTACTTTTAGATGTTTAAAGACTTATAAAGTGCAGAAAAATATGAATTTCATACCTTTGTGTACTAACATAAACACATTCCTACATAATATATAAATAAAATATCACAACTCGGATCTGCTGTAATTGCTTCCCAAATCTCTTCACCTTTCTGATCTCAACTTCATCAATGACCTAGTCTCTTGGCTGATCGATTTCACGGAGCGAGATTTATTGACCCGACACGAACTTCATATAATTACAAAAATTATAATAAACATGAATGTGTACTTCACGGCTTCTGAGCCATGCGACACATGGAAGAAAATCAATAGGAAGAAAATGTTGTTTTGAAAGATGTATAAGACTCTCAGATGCTCATCAATGGAGGGTAGGGGTGTTTATTATGTGTATCGCAGGGAAGAAATGGATCTTTCTTATTATAGAGGTAGGACAAACACACATATATTTATGTACATGATTATAGTGATGACATATATGCACCACCTTTGTTCACTAATGTAAAATGTATGCTATGTTTAGTTCAGGGTTAGAATTAACAGAGAATTCAGTATCATTATTAGTACGAGTTTTTTGGGGGATAAATATTGTTCAATATTCTTGGTCATTTTAGTACGTGTCATTGTCAGTCATGCCGTGTAAAAGAAGAAAACAGAATATTGAATACTCAATTTAGGTATGTGTTGGGATACTTTTGAACCCTCTTCAAAATCATATGATTTTCATATTTTTCACATTACTATTCTTTTTCGAGACTCGGGTGGCAAAAGATCTACTGGATCGCGTTACTAACAGAGTGACAAGAATGTGTTCCTGACTCTTTATATTTGGTAGTCCTGACATTTTAGTATGTCGGAGTAGTCATGTTAAATATTGTGTATTATGTCGCCTTTCGGGGGGAAATGTTACGTTCTTCGAACGTCGCACTGCTGTAAATTTAGAAAACAGGTAGTCCTGACATTTTATTATGTCGAGGTTGTCGTTATGTCGCCTTTCGGGGGGGGGGATATCACGTTCTTCGAACGTTTAATCCCACTGCTGTAAATTTAACAAACAGTTGGTTGCAGTAGGCTTAATTGCCAGACATTACATAATCCTTTTGTCCAGTGACAGTCAAATTTCCTTTCCTCGACTGGTCATGAGTCCCTACCCGTGTCCAATGACAGTCAAATCTCCTTTCCTCGACTGGTCATGAGTCCCTACCCGTCTTCCTACCTCAGGCATCATCATTTCATGTTCATTTTATTGCCTTTCATGTTCTTCCACAATTCTCACTGCTTTGGACTAAAGCTCAGATTAAAGAAATCTAACAATGATTTATTATTTTGTTGATTTTGACAAATATATTGCTAATTAAAAAGTACTGTTTGCATCATTGGTAAGCATAATTTATCACTGACCACACTATGGATAGTCATGATGTTTCATGGACATTTTATTTCTCACACAACTCATAATTAATTCATTTTAAAAGTTATAAATTAAAATCATAGACAATCCTAACGACATGACTAAAGTTTGCCGAGTACAATACTTCATCATTATCTCAATCAAACCGTGGTCAGTGAGTAAGAGCCATGGACCAAAACTGGAAAGAGGCTTATATTTATTGGATTGTTTCACATGAAAAGACTGACCTCGTCCAGAAGAAGACTTATAAAAAATGCTCTCGGTTTCTTCAGTAAAGTAACTGTTTCTGTTAAACATCCTGATCCTTAAATATTTGGTGCTTTGTAATATTAAAAGACTAATTTTGATATTGACAAAATTCTTATCACTTGTATGCACTTTTCAAGCTAGACAAACAATTAGTAAGTAAGTATTTTTTTATTGATATAAAGACCAGACAGTGATCTACATCAATACAGAAATTTGACAGAAACAAATTAAATACAAATTCAAATTTCAAAATTACAAGAATACAAGTTTATTGGACCAATCATGTGCCCTCAAGGGGCAATAACAGCAAAATTACAGAGACGATGACATGATTCGATTAATAAGTCACAGATGGAAAAAAAAGTATTTCAAATTGATTATAGTTTTAATGAAAATTGTTTTTAAAACAGTAGAAAAAGACATATTTTTCTTTAAGAAGAAAAAAAATAAGTCACGTTCAATCTTCAAGCTTAACGTTTGCATTTCATTTAGAAATGTTAGAAACATACTTGTTTACCATTCTTATTATTTTATAAACTTTGTAGAGACGCAACTTCGCTAGCCAAGGGTTACGATTCGCTATCTCTCGCTAGCGAAGATGTAACGTTAGAGATGCATTTGTTAATCTTTGTTTATCGAGTTACATCAGTTTCACTTTACCATTTTTAGTAAATTAATTATAATAAGTCCGTTAAAGAATTTAGCAACGAAGAGCTAGCTTGTCGAAAAAAAAAGGTTATGTTTTTTTTAATCTTTTGTCCTTATACTTTCGGGATACTTTCATTGTCATGTCACTTCTTGAACTATGTGACTTTCTAAATAAATAAACGATATAATCTACATCCGTTAAAGAAATATTTTAAATATGCAACGATGAAAACAGAATTCAAGAAAAATACATGTTTACAGACGGACAGTTTTTTTTTATTCCAACCAATGAAAACTTAAAAAGTACATATTTGCCGTATTTTTTCAATAAAGGCACTGACGTCACAATGCTCGACTGAACTTTTAACCCCGTTTTACGCTAGATCATGTGATTGACCGGTGAATAGTTCAAGATACACAGAGCTGTATGATTAATTGTGCTTTATGTATATGTACTTTCTTCTCTTTTAAAAATAGGCATGAAAATAGAACCTGCTAATTAAGGTTACTCTATCGCAGTTTGGTCTTCTTTTTTTTTTCTATTACGACGTTCTGTCTGTACCATTTAGATGTCATTGCAAAGAATAAGAAAAAAAATAGTTTTTTTTTTCTGTTTTATACTTCATTTTTGAAGGAACTCGAAAAATAAAAAGTAAAGCATTGTTTCGTGTTGTTGCTTTCTTTTTTTCCTTTTTTTTTTTTTGGTCATAAAAACGGTATGTTTACTGATGTTCCTTTAATTCTTGGTAATAATGAAATGTGAATTTGAACTCGATTTTGATTTCCCTTGAAAAGGTTTATTGGAACAATAATGTGATATTTTGATAAATCTTAAAGATTTCATAAAAAAAAAACGCCCCCCCCCCTTTTACATATCATTATATTAAAGTCAATATTTTTAAATGCAAAATTATAAATATTGAAACTAAAACTGGTGATAAATGTTACATGTAATCTTTTTTTCTTTGATTTCAACAATTCAATCGATTGGCGTAAACACGTTTATCCAGCTTCTATTAAAGGTTAAGTTAAAAGTTCGCCGCCCACATTGAACCCGCGGTCAGCTACTAGCACACGTACATACACATATGTATTGATAAACACTGACCAGTCAGTTGTAAAAATATTTTTCCATTAATAACAGGGATTTCTAAAATGGATAGATTTCCAAAGTGTGAATTTAATGGTATAAATAATAAAGGTAAATATTAAGATTTTATTTAATAATTAATAATTATAACATGCAATGCATTATGAGTATTTGATTATACCTGGTTATATGAGTATTTGATTATACCTGGTCATACCTGTTGGTTTCTCCTGTTTTCTTTATACTTTTTCTTTTGTAAATAATATTTTTGTTTTTTTATTTGTTTGTTTGTTTGTTTTTTTGGTTGTTTTTGGTTTGTTTGTTTGTTTGTTTTTTTGTTTGTTTTTTGTTTGTTTGTTTGTTTTTTTTTTTTGGGGGGGGGGGGGGGGTTCTGAAATTAAAAATACAAATTTCTATAAAATCTTTATACCTTTGGCCTTTATTGGGACATTTCTTCTGGTAATCATTATAACAAATGAAAATGAATTGAACTTGTCAACCTGGAGATTTACATTACATCTGTTGAAACTTTTTACACCTGATATTCATTAATATATTTTGCCAATATATATGATAGGTAGGAATTACTTTTTATCTAATTCATGCAAAGAAAGTATGCTAACATGTTTTTTCTTAATTTCGTAGGCTTCAAGTTGATCTTCTTATGTCTGCCCGCTCCTTTATTCTTGGTTAACTTTAATTCATTACCATTTATTTAATATTCGACAAACGTTTTCTATGTTTAAACAACAAGTTTGGGGTCACTAGGAGTTCATGCTCGGGTCGTATTGTGTGTATTGGGATCATTGAACTCGTTATATGTATGGTTGAATATTATCTTCATTCATTATATATTTATTGATATTTTTTCCGTGCCCTGTAAATGAACTTTTGAACGATTTTGTTCTCAAAAGATTGTGGTTTTTTTAAAGTTTAGCATTGAATAAGTTAACTGGATTTGAGACAACATATTTTTTAGAAGTTTGGTAAACATTTTGTAAGATTTACTGGAAACAACTCTGTACGCAGTCGTGTTATTCATTAGTAAGTGTACTACAACCGTTCGTCCTATAGAGAGCTGTTGGTTCATGAAGTTTTTGTGTCCGTGGAAGTAGAAATACCGTATAGATACCTCATTTCAGAGTAGCGATGTTTTATTTCTAACACATAACACATAAACTTCCCGAAAGAGTAGACAAGATATTTGAATGGACACCGAAGTGAATGACGACCGCAATGGTTCTGACTTGGTACATTTGAACGAATAGTTATGTTGAATTAGGATAATACATGTCAAGTGTTTTATCGAAATCATTTTTACTTTAATATTACATGTATTAACAACGAGGTTGGATCATGATGTCCTCAAAACCTTAACTCTAGTAACACTTTACGTTTCTAAGATGTATTTTAATGTGTGTCTGTTTCTTTTCAGGTCCACTCTATCGCCACCACTTACCCCATCATTTCACACCTCAAGAGGAAGAAATGGACCAGCCTCTAGATTTAAGTCAAAGAGAACCAGATTTATCAGAACCTATATGTCAGTTCACAAACTGTTCGTGTTCAAGGAAACACATCTTGTCACTAGATGGCACTGAATCTACATACCGCCCTCCAATGGACCAGTCACCTAAGAGATCGCCAGAACACATAGACACTTCTGGTCATTTTCATCCAAAGCGTAGAAAAATAGACCAGTATAACAAAAACATATCACGGTCATCGTCAGATACTAACTTGTATGAGTACGGATCTGCATCTACCTCATCCTACAGACCATATTTACCGTATTCCGATGAAAATGTTAGCCTAAGTCAAAGAAACTCCCCAGACCAGTACTGGAAAACTAGTCAGTCCTACACTCCACCCTCAACATATCGAGAGACGGACACTGTTACCACGGAAACGATGTCAAAACACATCGAACGTCTCCCAAAGAAAAGATCTCATGCCCGTAATCTGTCTTATGAAACTAATTACAATCAGCCAATGCCGGCTACAGAAGTCAAGTCGTCTCGCACACCTAGTCCCCAAGATAAAATGGTCGACGGGGGACCATCTCAAAGACCAATGATAATCGACGCGGAACCGTCCCAAGGACCTTTCATACAAAATAAACATGTACCAGAAATGGTGTTGCCAGAACTAAATTGTGGCCATGAAGTAAAGGGAGACGAATTGAGAGCGTCGATCATGAAAGAGATTCACGAGAACCAAGACGACGAAGATATCGACGAATTTAGACGAAGATTCTTTGGGTCTCTGTTTAAACGTGCCAAAGCTACCACCAACTCGAAGCCAAGTCCTTTAGATATTCTGATATCTGACAAATGTAAGAGCGAGCTTAACTTCAGACCTAAAAATTCACACATTGACCAAATACTGAGAGGGGAAAAACAAGGCAAACTCTGTCTAATGGACATAGTAGAACTACAAGTAGAGATTGGACTGGCATAACATTGGTGCTCATTGCTCTAGATTTAATATATTCATAAGTGTTAAATGTCTGTGTGATAGATAAATAGAAACTCAAATGTATGGATGTAACTGGAGTACTTGTACTGTTCAAAGAGAGATAACTCAGAAATGAAAGTTGGAATTGACATTATGCGAGTGTTTGAACGATTAACTTGCAATATAAAAACATTAGACTCTAGTCAATATATAATTCACAGGCTAGGTATTCAGTTGTCAATTTAGAATTTACTGAAAGAAGAACGATGTTTGGTGGAAAAAAGCAACTACCTAATGGACAAAATATATAGAAGAAAGTTAATTTTTGAATGAATGTCATTAATGACCTTTAATCTTCATGCTGGATATTTCTATTTCTGAAATTTTATTTAGGACCTAACATTTGAGTGATAATTTTATAAAACGTGAATAATATATTTAGAACCATCTTGAGGACGAGCGACGGCGAGTGTGTATATTTATGTAGTTAATTGTTGTGATACTGTTGGTTATGTTATAACACTGTGATAGATGGTGTATTCATTCAAAGATGATTTTTATAAAACAATATTGAGGTTGCCCTTTATCTGCAACATTATTTTAGCCCCGTTATGCTCACTACTATGTAGTTTGCTAACCCTTAAGTTATTATATCAATCATGTCAATCGTCCGATTTCTATTGCTTAACATTTAAATAGTAATCAATTCATGCAATTTATCCAAAACTTTTCAACCACGCCAAAAAAGACAAATTCTTTTTCTTAGTTCTAAGATTATCAGTTCAAATCATATCCTTAGTTTTTAACCAATAGCTTCAATATCCCTAATCGTCTTTCACTGCTTTATGCTTTTTATCTAACTTGTGGATTGGCGACTCTAGACAATAATAGTATTTCAAGGTCGTTCTCATAAGATCTGAAATCCAAATAATAAATTATTATTGAAGTAAAATTATAATTCCACATGTATGCTTTTAACAAGAATTGGACACAATTCGGTCAAAATCTTACGTTTAGGAAACAAATATTCTTCCATGTTTGTTTTTCATTCTTAAATTGACATGGGTGTAATCATTTTGCATGTTGCTAAGCCTAAGACCAATATAGCTATATTTAGTTATGGCTTAAGGAATAGATTATATACCAATAGGAGAATTTAAAGTGTTCAAAATATTTATTAATTTTCATTAAATTTTCCCATTGAAAGAAAAAGTCAGGTTTATTTTAAGAACGGGTAAGGGATAAAGTTTAAGCATGTGTTCACGGACATGACGGACTTCGAGTGATATAAGCTAATGTGATTCACCATAACATAGCTCCTGAGGACGAGGGGAGCGACACATTCCCGGTAATATGAAATCGATAATCAATACGAAGGGAATCAGCTCAATTTTTTTTTATTTATTCGAGATACTACAAGTATTCATTTCCAAGTTGCTGCATATAAAACATTTTTTTAAAAGCTGCTCAGTCAAATTCAATGTCGCAGAGGTACTGAGAGGGTTGACATTTATTTGTCCTGTTTTTCAATAAAATATAGCTTGTAACCATGGTAACGTTATGGCATTGTCAATATCCAGTGCCAATCTAAATGTCAGAATTTTCTTCAAGTATGTACCGTTTAGACTTTAATTTCATAATAGACAATAAGAACATAAGGCATTTTTTAAGTTACTTGAACCCCGTCTTTATTGACGAGGCTTGTGACCATATTTAAATGTTTTAGAGAGTTGAAAACTCTAACTTGTTATGTATTTACAATATATAGCGTTTTAACTGTTACTTTAGAGGAAATAAAATTTCACAATGAAATTGATATTTCAAATTTAAATGTAGACGATTATAAATTTAATGTATGTGATCATTTAAAATGATAGTTACAAAAAAAAAATAAATGAATAATATATTAAAATTGTTTATTATTATCAGAAATAAACAATTCGAGGAAGTTCCAAAATTTATTGATCATGTTGATAGAGGATAAGAAGGTTCTTTTCATGGATTTCACATTGTCGACCTTCGTTGCTTGAATTGGTTTCTGTTATCGATCTCGGGGACTATAGTTTATTTGTACTTCTTTTCCGCGGTTCTTCTCTTTCAATCGGAACAATGAAGTTTGTATGAATTTCTTCCAGTATCTTGGTTTACACTTCTTGCAAGTGTTGCTGATTTCGGGGTACATGTGTACCAGCCATGTAAATCGTTTGACATTCGCTTTAGTGATCAGAAAAAATAAAGGTAATAACAAAACTACCGAACTTGAATGATCAATCTCATAGTCCAGAGAAAATGACAAAAACGAATCAGTCATACCGGAGAATTGGTGGATCGCAATGGTCCTGACTTGGTACAGGCATTTCAAACGAAATGGTGGGTTAAACCAGGTTTTATGGCGCCAAACCTCCCTCTTCCATAGCGATCTTAGGATCCGGTAATGACCATAGAACACAACATAGTTGTGAACCACCCTCACAAATAATAATAATAAATTCACATTATATAACAACTGGTCAAAATTGGTATATTTCACTATTTGTGGTTAGGTTACGGTATGAATTACAAAATTCTGTCAAAGTAAAAAAAGGCCGGATTTCGTTAAACAGGAAGTAGGTGAACGACAGACTCAAAATTATATCCCACGTTATAGCACCCTGATGCTGTATACAAAATATCAAGTAGCTGTGATTAGTAGTTGCTGAGAAAACTGTTACGAAAATTTCTTCCCCGCCCGCCCGACATTCACCATATTATAGCCAGGATTTTTCCGTGATATCGGGCCAAAAATAGAATTTCTTTTTTTTTTAAAAAAGGCATTACCACAGAGCACATGAAAAACTCTATTATAGTTTGGTTTTATGTCCTGATTCTAAGCATATTCAGTACTTGCTAAGAGTTGATGTATTACCTGAAGTTATAACGAAAGACCTATCGATGGGCAATTCAAATGTATAAAGTTTAATAGAGTAAAAAACAAAGTCGACCAACACAAAGAAGAACTACCCGATCGAGTAAATAACACAAATACAACCAAACAGCAACAAACTAAAGCCGTAACGACTTGTGCTCTAAACAGCTCTTGTATGTTGCAATCGTCAAAAGAGGTCAAAATCTATGACATAACCAACATGTGTACTCATCTGTATACGATGAAAAAATGATAGAACAAAAGTAAGAAACTAAGTTTGTCGTAATAGATTGATAGTTGTATCATTTTGATGTGGAAAATGTGCAAAAATAGAAGATAATGAGATGTAGAATAACAGTACGCGGCACAGCTTACATAAACAAATAGAGCAATTAAAAAAAACAATGAAAAACAGCTAGCAGCCTTTATCGAGGCAAGTAGGCTCTGCTCGCTGTTTTGCCAATGGTCCAAAGTGAAAATGAAATAGTAAAAAAGGATCTCCTTTTTAAATAAGGAACAGAAAACATCAAAACGACAGGTACAAACAAAAGTTTCGCCAAAGATTCATGGTTTAGAGCAGGCACATATAAAATGTGGCGGGGGTAAACTAGTGTTTTTTTTGCCCCCCACCCCCACCCCCCTAACCAATAATCTCTAGCAAAACACAAAAATTAACACACCATAAAAATCAAATCGATTAATGTTCAACAAAAGAGAACCTTATTCAAAAGACAACAAGAAGGAATCACCGATAGAGGAACTTTCTATGAAAAAACTTGCTGTTACTGACAGCTAGCTGAGAACCATTTATTGACTGATGTAAAAAAATCAGACATATCGATTTCAAATCCGACAAAACACTTTAAACAATTAATGATTTGGTGGAGTATCATCACACAAAATATACATAGTTGATCGGTATAAAGCTCAAAATTGATCACTTGTTAAAAAGCATATAAACGTTTAAATATAAGTTTCAAGTTATCAATATTTCTACAAAAAAAAAGACTAGGTTCAAAGGATTTAACAAAATTATTCAACTCATATTCTTTGCATAATAGAATCGAAGCCATTTCATTTCAAATGGATTGTTTTTAAATAGGTATGCTTTATAAACAACATTATCATTTAAACTCACAAATAAATAATGTAGCTAACTGACCACCAGAAGTCGCAAAACAAACGAGTATATGCAGCTACTTATGAAGGACTAACATTGCTATTTATCTCAAGGTAAGCAAATGTAACGAGTGCAAAACAATTTCGTAGATGTAACGAGGGTGCATCAAATTAGAAAAAATGTTCGCAAATGTATAGAGGGCGCAGCAAATAAGACAAATGAGTTCGCAAATGTAACGAAGGCACAGCAAAGAAGACATAAGGTTCATAAATGTAACGAGGGCGTAGCAAATACGACAAAAACGTTTGCAAATGTAACGAGGGCGTAGGAAATTAGACAAATGAATTCGCAAATGTAACGAGGGCACAGCAAATGAGATAAAAGAGTAAGCAAATGTAACGAGGGCACAGCAAAGAAGACATAAGTTTCGCAAATAAAACGAGGGCGTAGAAAATACAACAAAAAGTTTGCAAGTGTAAAGAGGGCGCAGAAAATTTAACAAATAAATTCGCAAATGTAACGAGAGCGCAGCAAATAAGACAAAAGAGTTCGCAAATGTAACGAGGGCACAGCAAAAAAGCGTAGGGTTGTCAAATGTAACCAGGGCATAGCAAATCAGACAAAAAAGTTCGCAAATGTAACGAGGGCGCAGCAAATAAGAAAAAAAGTTCGCAAATTTAACGAAGGCGCAGCAAATAAGACAAAAAATTCGCAAATGTAACGAGGGCACAACAAAAAAGACAAAAAAGTTTGTAAATGTAACGAAGCGCAGCAAATAAGACAAAAAAGTTTGCAAGTGTAACGAGGGTGCAATAAATAAGACAAAAAAGTTCGCAAATGTAACGAGGGTACAGCAAAGTAGACAGAAGTGTTTGTAAATGTAACGAGGGTGCAGAAGATAAGACAAAAAGTTGGCAAATGTAACGAGGGCGCAGCAAATAAGATAAAAGGATTCGTAAATGTAACGAGGGCACAGCAAAGAAGACATAAGATTCGCAAATGTAACGAGGGTACAGCAAAGAAGACATAAGTTTCGTAAATGTAACGAGGGCGTAGAAAATACAACAAAAAAGTTTGCAAATATAAAGAGGGCGCAGGAAATTAGACAAATAAGTTCGCAAATGTAACGAGGGCGCAGCAAATAAGACAAAAGAGTTCGCAAATGTAACGAGGGCGTAGCAAAATAAGAGACAAAAAAGTTCACAAACGTAACGAGGGCGTAGCAAATAAGACAAAAAAGTTCACAAACGTAACGAGGGTGCAGCAAATAAGACATAAGGTTTGCAAATGTAACGAGGGCGTAGCAAATACGACAAAAAAAGTTTGCAAATGTAACGAGGGCCAAGAAATTATTCAAATAAATTCGCAAATGTAACGAGGGGGCAGCAAATAAGACATAAGGTTCGCAAATGTAACAAGGCGTAGCAAATACTACAAAAAATTTTGCAAATGTAACGAGGGCGCAGGAAATTAGACAAATAAATTCGCAAATGTAACGAGGGCTAGGCAAATAAGACAAAAGAGTTCGCAAATGTAACGAGGGCACAACAAAAAAGACATAAGATTGTCAAATGTAACGAGGGCATAAAAAATAAGACAAAAAAGTTCGCAAATGTAACGAGGGCGCAGCAAATAAGACAAAAAGTTCGCAAAGGTGCAGCAAATAAGACAAAAATTCGCAAATGTAACGAGGGCACAGCAAATAAGACAAAAAAGTTCGTAAATGTAACGAGGCGCAGCACATGAGACAAATATTTCGCGAACGTAGCGATAGCGTAGCAAATAAGACAAAAAAAGTTTGCAAGTGTAATGAGGGTGCAATAAATAAGACAAAAAAGTTCGCAAATGTAACGAGGGTGCAGCAAAGTAGACAGAAGTGTTTGTAAATGTAACGAGGGTGCAGCAGATAAGACAAAAAGTTCCCAAATGTAACAAGGGCGTAGCAAATAAGACCAAAAAGTTCGCAAATGTAACGAGGGTGCAGCAAATAAGACAAAAAATTTGCAAATGTAACGAGGGCGCAGCAAATAAGACAAAAAATCGCAAATGTAACGAGGGCACAGCAAATAAGACAAAAAAATTCGTAAATGTAACGAGGCGCAGCACGTAAGACAAAAAAGCTCGCGAATGTAGCGATAGCGCAGCAAATAAGACAAAAAAAGTTTGCAAGTGTAACAAGGGTGCAGCAGATAAGACAAAAAGTTCGCAAATGTAACGAGGGTACAGCAAATAAGACAAAAAGGTTCCCAAATGTAACGAGGGTGCAGCAAATAAGACAAAAAGGTTCGCAAATGTAACGAGGGTGCAGCAAATAAGACTAAAAAGTTCGCAAATGTAACGAGGTTGCAGCAAAGTAGACAGAATTGTTTGCAAACGTAACGATGGTGCAGCAGATAAGACCAAAAGTTCCCAAATGTAACAAGGCCGTAACAAATAAGACCAAAAAGTTCGAAAATGTACGAGGGCGTAGCAAATAAAACAAAAAAAAGTTCGCAAATGTAACGAGGGCGTAGCAAATAAGACAAAAATGTTCGCAATATCAGTTGCCTATCTATTAAACTTTTCCAGCAATTCATCGTCCACAAAAGTCTTACAAAAAAGTTTACGGGTTTAAAAAAGACCAAAGTTCACAGAGTCACTGGAGCGTGAAAAGGGGGTCAGGGTCACATGGCTTGGTGACAGTTGTGTAGACCACAACCTGTCTGTATACCAAATATCAGATGCCTTGCTATTATACTTCTCAAGCAATTCATTGTCCACAAAAGTCTTACAAAAAAGTGTACGCCGCCGTCGCCGGAAAGTAATACCTAAGTCTCGCCTTCCGCGACTATTCGTCGCAAGCGAGACAAAAACAGGACTTAAAGATCTTTAACAAGAAAGCTTGTTAAATGAACATGAAATGATGATGAAGTTAGTAGCGGGAAATCGATTCGGACCACCACGCCAATTTGTGTAACAAGTGTTGAACTCCAATAGAAAATTTATAAATAATAAGGTAGTGGACATTTTGCTTATTAAAAGGGATGAAAATTACAGCAGAGGCAGGAAAGTGGATTTTTTCCACAATTTAAGTTTGTGTCGTTTTTTTATGGCCTTCCGGCTCCAGCAAAAATGACAAGATAATCCCATTCAACAACCTGGGACAATCAATCCAACCGAATTGTGAACAAAGCACCAGTGAACTGGAGCTCTTTAGTTAACTAAGCTTAGCGCTGCTGATATCGTTTTTTTTAAGGTTTAGACAGCTGTAAAAAGGGAGGCAATTCCAAAGATCTTTCTGAACTTCCATAACCCATGTCTTGGAACTTGTGAAATATAATCGTTTTATATTTTATTATGATAATTGTGTATGTGTGTGTTGTATTAATGCAATTGGTAACACCTTTTGTGTTAAGAATGATCATAGAAGTCAAATATTGATAAGCTTATTATTTCTTCCATCCTTCATAATTATAGATTATAACATGCCATTTTTCATATCAGACCTATTATCAGCCCCAGGTCATGATATTAGCCCGAGAGCCGTAGGCTCGAGGGATGATAATGACCGCGGGCTGATTTTGGTCTGATATGAAAAATGACATGTTATGATCTTTTTATCATATACTTCAATATCAGTGTGAAATATATATGGGTATTTTGAAATGGCATTTGGATACAGCATCTGATTAACAAACTCGTAATATCGTGGTACGTAGCTACGTAGAAACGGTGACGTCACAGTTAAATATTTGGTTGGAATGAACGTTATTTATACCACCGAGAAAGGAAACCCACGCAGAAGATGGAAGGGGGTATAATTCACACAAAAATTGCACTCTTTTAGATGCATCTGTGTCGTGTGCCATAAGTTTTGAAAATGTCTATAACTTAAATCGACTACGGTCAAGTCTGTAATACAATTCGGATTTTGGCGTTTGATAATAAAACGAAAGTAGTTGATAATAACCTGAACCAGTTGATAATGAAAGTGATTATCACACGGTGAAGGTGTTTTTGGAAAAAAATCAAATTCTCTTTAAAAATTACTCTATTATCATATTGTTAAATTTAAGCATTATTATGTCTAAGTATATGATAATTACATATACTGCAAGGCGAAATTACCTAGGTAAAGTGGGACTGATATTCGACGTTCGATATTCGATATTCAATTTTTTTGAATATCAAACTGAATATCAAACGGTAAATTTTACCGTTTGATATTCATTCGATATTTATTTATCGTTTTTTCTTAGTGAAAACATATAATGAATATCAAAATGAATATCAAACGGTATTTTTTTAGGTTCGATATATAATTTGACATTCGTATTGGTCGAGGTTTGTTTTGTGAATATCAAATGAATATCGAATGAATATCAAACAAAAGTAAATTTACGTTCGATATTCATTTTACGTTCGTTTTAGGTCTAGTTTTGTTTTGTGAATATCAAATGAATATCGAATTAATATCAGACAAAAGTTAATTTACGTTCGATATTCATTTTACGTTCGTTTTAGGTATAGTTTTTTTTTTATGAATATCAAATGAATATCGAATGAATATCAAACAAAAGTAAATTTACGTTCGATATTCATTTTACGTTCGTTTTAGGTATAGTTTTGTTTGTGAATATCAAATGAATATCGAATGAATATCAAACAAAAGTTAATTTACGTTCGATATTCATTTTACGTTCGTTTTAGGTATAGTTTTGTTTTGTGAATATCAAATGAATATCGAATGAATATCAAACAAAAGTAAATTTACGTTCGATATTCATTTTACGTTAGTTTTAGGTCTAGTTTTGTTTTGTGAATATCAAATGAATATCGAATGAATATCAGACAAAAGTTAATTTACGTTCGATATTCATTTAACGTTCGTTTAAGGTATAGTTTTTTTTATGAATATCAAATGAATATCGAATGAATATCAAACAAAAGTAAATTTACGTTCGATATTCATTTTACGTTCGTTTAAGGTATAGTTTTGTTTGTGAATATCAAATGAATATCGAATGAATATCAAACAAAAGTAAATTTACGTTCGATATTCATTTTACGTTAGTTTTAGGTATAGTTTTGTTTGGGAATATTAAATGAATATCGAATGAATATCAAACAAAAGTAAATTTACGTTCGATATTCATTTTACGTTAGTTTTAGGTATAGTTTTGTTTTGTGAATATCAAATGAATATCGAATGAATATCAAACAAAAGTTAATTGACGTTCGATATTCATTTTACGTTCGTTTTAGGTCTAGTTTTGTTTTGTGAATATCAAATGAATATCGAATGAATATCAAACAAAAGTTAATTTACGTTCGATATTCATTTTACGTTCGTTTTAGGTATAGTTTTGTTTGTGAATATCAAATGAATATCGAATGAATATCAAACAAAAGTTAATTTACGTTCAATATTCATTTTACGTTAGTTTTAGGTATAGTTTTGTTTTGTGAATATCAAATGAATATCGAATGAATATCAAACAAAAGTTAATTTACGTTCAATATTCATTTTACGTTAGTTTTAGGTATAGTTTTGTTTTGTGAATATCAAATGAATTTCGAATGAATATCAAACAAAAGTAAATTTACGTTCGATATTCATTTTACGTTAGTTTTAGGTATAGTTTTGTTTTGTGAATATCAAATGAATATCGAATGAATATCAAACAAAAGTAAATTTACGTTCGATATTCATTTGATATTCACAAAACAAAACTAGACCTCAAACGAACGTAAAATGAATATCGAACGTAAATTTACTTTTGTTTGATATTCATTCGATATTCATGTGATATTCACAAAACAAAACTAGACCTCAAACGAACGTCAAATGAATATCGAACGTAAATTAAGTTTTGTTTGATATTTTTTCGATATTCATTTGATATTCACAAAACAAAACTAGACCTCAAACGAACGTCAAATGAATATCGAACGTAAATTAAGTTTTGTTTGATATTCATTCGATATTCATTTGATATTCACAAAACAAAACTATACCTAAAACTAACGTAAAATGAATATCGAACGTAAATTTACTTTTGTTTGATATTCATTCGATATTCATTTGATATTCACAAACAAAACTATACCTAAAACGAACGTAAAATGAATATCGAACGCAAATTAACTTTTGTTTGATATTCATTCGATATTCATTTGATATTCACAAAACAAAACTATACCTAAAACTAACGTAAAATGAATATCGAACGTAAATTTACTTTTGTTTGATATTCATTCGATATTCATTTGATATTCACAAAACAAAACTATACCTAAAACGAACGTAAAATGAATATCGAACGTAAATTTACTTTTGTTTGATATTCATTCGATATTCATTTGATATTCACAAAACAAAACTAGACCTCAAACGAACGTAAAATGAATATCGAACGTAAATTTACTTTTGTTTGATATTCATTCGATATTCATTTGATATTCACAAACAAAACTATACCTAAAACGAACGTAAAATGAATATCGAACGTAAATTAACTTTTGTTTGATATTCATTCGATATTCATTTGATATTCACAGAACAAAACTATACCTAAAACTAGCCTAAAATGAATATCGAACGTAAATTTACTTTTGTTTGATATTCATTCGATATTCATTTGATATTCACAAAGCAAAACTATACCTAAAACGAACGTAAAATGAATATCGAACGTAAATTAACTTTTGTTTGATATTCATTTGATATTCATTTGATATTCACAAAACAAACCTTGACCGATACGAATGTCAAATGAATATCGAACCTAAAACAAATACCGTTTGATATTCATTTTGATATTGATTATATGTTTTCACTAAGAAAAAACGATAAATGAATATCGAATGAATATCAAACGGTAAAATTTACCGATTGATATTCAGTTTGATATTAAAAAAAAATGAATATCGAATATCGAACGTCGAATATCAGTCTCACTTTACCTAGGTGGCGAAATTTCATTTTGTTTAAAAAAAGGAATTCAGTAACAACAACATCAAGCAGGCATCTTAAATTCCTTACCTTTCACAGGGGCCGCTGCTTTGCTGATTGCATTTTATTTGTCTTTTATGTAGCACTTGTCGTTCTTTCGTTGTTTTTAATATAGCCAACTCAAAATTCCCATCGGTAATTATAATTATATGACAAGAGTTGGTTATCTTTCGAAAAAATGGGTTATTTAACAACTATAAAGCATGCATCTTGATTTTTCTTGCGTGAAATTTTACTAACCCTCAAATGTTCAGGAAGAAGTAAATAAAGAAAGAGAAGACCGCAAAGGTCCTGCCTCCTGCCTTAGTAGACATTTCAAGATGGGGGTTTGAATCAGATTTCGTGGCGCCAGTTCTCCCTGTTTTATTGCGATCTTTGAATTATGTTATGAATGATTGTCAACAAAAACAACAACAACAAAACAAACAAGCATTCTGAGAGTATTGCAAAACAATACTTAGTCCCCTACCGGCCTCATATTTCAGTCACTGGTAAAAGTTTGTCAAAGAAATGAATACCTGAACTT
Source organism: Arcuatula senhousia (assembly GCA_963971305.1). Taxonomy (NCBI): domain Eukaryota; kingdom Metazoa; phylum Mollusca; class Bivalvia; order Mytilida; family Mytilidae; genus Arcuatula; species Arcuatula senhousia. The sequence continues at coordinate 6,425,699 of OZ020308.1, read as the reverse complement.
GATCAGTTTATTATCTACAAGGAACAATAAAAAAGTGTAAAAAAAAGAAAATTGCATTGATTTTCAAACTTCAAAGGGCCATATCTCCCATAAAAATTTGTGGACCGACACGAAACTCAAGCTTGATCTGTAATCATCAAGGTAAACTCACATACCAAAACTCAGTTCATTATCTATAAGCATTTAGAAAAAAAATGTGGAAAACTGAAATTTTAATGAATTTTCAAAGTTCAAAGGGCCATAACTCCCATAAAAAATTGTGGACCGGCATGAAACTCAAACTTGATCTGTAACTTATCAAGGTTAACTCACATACCAAAATCAGTTAATTATCTATAAGCGTTTAGAAAAAAAAGTGCGGAATAATGGTATTTTAGTGAATTTTCAAAGTTCAAAGGGCCATAACTCCCATAAAAATTGTGGACCGGCAAGAAACTTAAAATTAATCTGTAACTCATCAAGGTAAAGTCAAAAATCAGTTCATTATCCATAAGCGTTTAGAAAAAAAGTGAGGAAAACTGAGGCGTGACAGACAGACGGACAGACGGACAGAGCGCAAACCTATAGTCCCCTTCGGCTTTCTTCGGTAGGGGACTAAAAACGCGGGGGGCTCCACAAAACAAATAAAAAAGGCCAGGGCTGCGGTTTTTGCATACAAAATGTGTAAATAGATGCATGAATAGTATAACCTTCTATGATGACTTTTTCGTATTTTCAGGGCGGATCCAGAATTAACATTTCTGGGAAGATGTTCTACCAATAGTCGACTGAGCACGAATTGGGTTTTCCAGACCAATTTTGCTTCATATCTACACGAAGATAAAACTTCTGGAAAAAAACCTCGAAGAAGGATTCCAAGGCAAACATATACCCCGGTCCGCCACTGATAGAAATTAATATCAGGAGATTGAAATAATTTAACTAGTATGCATAACTAGTAAACAATGAAATGTATGTTTGTGGATTTTTCCATTGTGGATTTTTTAAAGTGTCGTTATATTGAAGGTTATGTCGTTTACACTTATTCCACATCTCATTATCTTCCATTAATTCTTAAGCGAAAATTGTCCCATCAAAAACCAAGAAATATAATTTATGGGGGTCTTTTCAAATCACGTGCACCTTGTATGCACTTTTTTGCATATTTGACAAATATACTTTTGTCCCTACGTTTCACCGGAGCAGGTAAGATAATTAATAGCTAACCTCAACTTAATTATTTCTGTATGAATACCAATTTATATAAATATGATTAATAAATTGTAGTTTCTCCTTTGATATTTCTCACAATGAATTTTCGAAAAATAAAGACTTTTTTTTCTCAATTCACAGTAAATAGTATAACTTTCTTCAAGATCTGATAAAAATCCATTCTTTTTATTTTGAAAAAAAAACTATATAATTATCAGCATCTACTTTTATATTGCTAAAAAATAAATATAATTTTTTGAAATTTCGCATTTTCTGTGATTTCTCTGTCGAGTCCGTCATTGTTTTTTTAACCTGGATATTAATTATTTGCAAAAATTGTATCTTGTTGCTAATGATAGTAATAAGTTTCACACTTTTCCTCCAAGTTTTGGAAATGTTCTTAGCAGAGTATTTCGTTATTTTTTTACTCTATAAAACGTATCTTCCACTTATAATTTGGCCGAATGAGCTTTCGAATACACCAGGTGGTTTAATTCTGAACTGACTAATATATTGCAATGATTATCTTGAGATTTTGTCTATTATAAGAATCAAATTAGATTTCACATGCAATTTTAGTTCATTTGATTTAATAATTCTTGAAAGAAATTAAATTTTTGTGGGTTTTCCCCCTAAAACTTCTGACGATCATTAATTTACTGATTTTAATTCTTATAAATCAATCACTTTATTTGTCAACTGCTTGTAATTAAAATTTATATGACAGCAAATTGTATCATCGTTTGACCAAATTTACGAGCTAATGGATAATGAACAGATGAACATCGAACACTGCATAATTATAAAGAAATATAATTTCATAAGGGTAGAAAGTAAAAGGGAGATCATTTGACTAAGGTTTGTTCAGTCTAGTTCTTGGTAAATGAATAAATTCGACATACTTTTAGAATGAGTTTGTATGACATGCATGATTAGCACGAAGCATCTCCACATCAAGTTGTGGATGCTGGCTTTTTTTTAAAAAGTTTTGTAACGTTTTTACAACAAGGTATAAAACCGAGCCCCTTTTTCTAACATCTTCATGATCTTGCATTTTTAAGACTGCATTTCAATTGAAATGACTAAAAAAACACGATGTTTAATTCTTAATTGTTGTAATGAAAAGAAAATAAGCTTTTCTTATAGAAATGTTTTAGGGGGAGCTAATTTAAATTGATGTGAAATGTGTGAATTTTGTAATATAGAAAGAACACCATTATTGTTGTAATGTCTTTGTACATGTTGTATGTTTATTGTTAGATCAATGTAACCTTTGCCCAGAAATGGGTCCAGTCACTGGTTAATAAAATTATTCTTATTCTTATTCTTTATAGAAATATGTAAGGAAAAAAAAATTAATTTCCTTGAATATCTAGAAAGGAAGATCAATGACCCTAATTTTTTGTGTTCTCAAAGAGATAGTAATCATAGCTTTTCATTTGTGAAATGTAATCAAACTTTGATGGGTTTTCATCACGCAATGAGAGTTTAAAGATGCTAAATGATCGACACTTTTCCCTAAATAATCTATTGAAAATCAAAACTTTTCGTCACAAACTTCGAAAGGGCATAAATCTGTAAAAAAGTCAGTGACTCCCATTCCCCCTCCCCCCACTTTTTCAAAGTTGATATATTGAAGCTTAATTGTACAAAGTGATGGATTATGTTTATATCCCTTAACCAACTTAGGCATGTTAGGGGTTGAGGCGGTGTGAGGCCAAGACACTAATGGTTTTCATAGCAACAACCTATCACAGCCCTAATTGATCTTCAGTATTCACTTCAAAGTGATTCAACTACATGTCCTTTTTAAAACACAATATATTTCCTTGTTAGTCTCCTTTCATTCAGAAACTTAATTATAATTTGTAAATTTTAATAACTAGGTCAATATGTCAATCATTTTTCTATTGTCTCTTGTGCTTAAGTTTATATCACGTCATGTACATTATAGATAAAAAGAAAGAGACCAAAAAAAGAAATTATTTAGATATTAAAAGCCCTGCGTGAAAATTGTAGAAAAAGAAACAAACATCTAAACTCTGACGCAGAATAGTATGAAAAAGGACAAGGAAAGCAAATATATTGTTTCAGTACTCTTCTCAAATGTTATAGCTGCTCCTAAAGTAACGACAATCGTAATGGTTCTGACTTGTCTTAGTATAGTTCATTTGATTGATTCACACTTTGGACAACAAAAATAAATTGCTCAACTTCTAATCTCAACTTCAAGTTCATTGTAGTTCCTGATACCAAATCTAAGATAAAGGACACATCGTCATTGGATGGAATATAAATTATTGTGTCAATTTTTTTTTATCCAAAAACAGCTATTTCCAAAACCCCAAAATATGTTAATGTGTCAAAATTGACATTTCAAACCTTTTTTTTCGTTAATAACCTTCTTTAAAGAATTTCATTTATTCATAAAAAGATAAAACATATATATGTCAATTAGGATTTGATTTTGTCGTTTTAATTAATTCGTTTGTAATGTTTCGTTAGTCAGAGATCTAGCACTAGAAAGAACAGGTTGTCATGGGGGAGTTATCTGTGATGCTCACACTGAGTCTTCTGTACGGAGGGATATTAGACCCAAGTAAGTCTGTAATCATGTTAGGGAGTCTACACGGGAGTCACCGGGGGAGTTATCTGTGATGATCACATTAAGTCTTCTGTACGGAGGGATATAAGACCCAAGTAAGTCTGTAATCATGTTAGGGAGTCTACACGGGAGTCACCGGGGAGTTATCTGTGATGCTCACATCGAGTCCCCTGTATGGAGGGATATTAGAAAGAAGTTAGTGTTGAATTGTTTGTGAGTCTGTTGTATATGAAGAATTATTACAAGTAAGTCACTTTTTTATATTTTAACAGTGGATGATCAAAAGGGGTTCATCGGCGGATTGGAACCCCCATTTAATCAAAAATGTTATTTATGATAATGTTATTTTTGATTTTTGGCAACAATTGACTATAACTCCCCCTTTTCCGTCCACACTCCTGGGTGGTTATTATAGTAAAACCTGTATAGGCCGGACTCTGTTTTAACCGAAAACTTGTCCATTCCAACTTACAGTCTGTACTTTAGACTTTTGATTTCTATAAATTTTGAAACTGATACATAATTTATCATTACCAAAAAAATTTATCCACCCAAGAGGGATCCGGTTTAAGTAAGTTCACTTCATGTAGTTCTGAATTTAAGTCTTGTTTCAGAGCTAATTATCTCTCTTACATCGTTTTTTGAGATTTCAAATCAACAGCCTTTCATGCTGATATCTCTAAAACATGTCAAGCATGTAAATACCTACAATTAAACCATAGAAAGTTTTGAAAGTTTAGAGGATGTTTATAAGAAAAAAGGTTTAAGCTCACCTGGAACGAATGTCCGTGTGAGCTATTGCCATCACTTGACATTGACGTCTGTCGTTATCGTTCATCGTCCTCTGTCGTCTGTTTACAATTTTTAAAAATCTTTCCCTCTGAGACTGCTTAACAGAATTTCATGAACTTATCATGGTTGATGCTAAGGGTGTCCTGCACGAAAATTATGTTTCGATTTTTGATCCTTTAAAGAACATGGCTGTTGTTGTTAAAAATAAATCAGAAGGCCAGGCCTATGTTTTTGGCTTGTAAATAAAAAATAAGAGACAGAGAATACCTGATGCACTCCATTCTTCCTCGACATCGAAAACTCTACAAAAGTCACCATCGCGTTAATGTTGGTAATTTACCCCGTATAGGGGTTATGATCCTTTTAAGGTAAAAATTGGTGTGTTTTCATATTTTAGCTTATAGAATGAAAATTGTTTTGGTTTAATAAATCTTTGAATCTAGTCTTTTTTGTGGGGTAGATAAAGATAATAACAAAACTACCGAACTTGAATGATCAATCTCATAGTCCAGAGAAATTGACAAAAACGAATCAATCATACCGGAGAATTGGTGGATCGCAATGGTCCTGACTTGGTACAGGCATTTCAAACGAAATGGTGGGTTAAACCAGGTTTTATGGCGCCAAACCTCCCTCTTCCACTGCGATCTTCAAGTCCATAATATATATAGTTACATAGAATAGTGACACTGTAAAATTTGCTTAACCCATAATACATAGTTACGTAAAATAGTGTGACACTGTAAAATTTTCTTGGAATTAGGTTTTATAAGTCGAAAATAATAGGACTGTAGGATATGAAAATTATCATGAACAAAATGCAGAAGCTTTTGTTTGCCTTCTCATGGGGTTTTTGATTTCATGATTCTCAGGCCATTTTAAAGATGATTACTTGATTACAAGAGCAAATATTTAATGATTATTTGATTACCAAGGTTTGAATTTTTGATTACTTGATTCCCATTGGGAAACAAATTTTGATTACATTTCTAAAAAATATATGATTATTTGATTACACTGGCAAAAAAATGCTGATAACTTGATTCCTGGTACCCCCTCCCCCCCCATGAGGAGCCCCTTTTGTCCGGAACTTTGTTGTAATTTTTATTTGAGAGAAACACAAAACAAGAAGAATTAAAGATCGCAATGGTCCTGACTTGGTACAGGCACTTCCAAATGAAATGGTGGGTTAAACCAGGTTCTATGGCGCCAAACCTCCCTCTTCCATTGCGATCTTAGGATCCGGTAATGACCATAGAACACAACATAGTTGTGAGACACAATAGGGATATTGAGGTGATCATCTCAGTACAGCAGACCAGTCAAACACTAATTAAAACAATTAACTATCATATCTTTTAGGTCAATTTTGAACTTTTCTACTAGTGGCTGAATGATAACGAAGAAAGATTTTTTTAGGGATCGTATGAGACGTATTTTCTTATAGCCCTGCTCCAAAAGTCGGTCACAAAGAAATCGGTGTCTGATAAAAAAATCTGTGAAATGTGTGCAAGCTCTGGCATATCGAATAAGTTGTGAAATATAAACACCGTATGCAGGGGAAGTAGGTATATTGCTCTCTAGATTAGGAAAATTAATAATTTGAAAATTAAAATCGTCTCGTTTATCGTAAATTTTTGTACTGAGATGACCACCTGGGTCAAATTCGAGGTGCAAATCCAAGAAAGACGTGAAGCAATTTGATTCAGTGGTCTCTTTAAGTGTAGAATTATAATTGATAACTTGATACTTACTTTAACACGGTAATTAATAAGCTTTTACTAGTTGTCATTTTAAAGCATTATAGCGATCAAGTATGTCGGTTTGTGTGATGAAACTGCACCAAATAATTAATTGTTTGAAGTGTTGTGTCGGATTAAAATCGATATGTTTGAATTTTTTGACATCAGTCGATGAATAATTCTCAGCTAACTGCCAATATGTTAAGTCCATACTAGATGATTGTGGGAAATCATATGTATGGAATGAACAATCATTTACTAGTACATCTTGGTTATACTTCTCTATTAAACAAACCCTCTTGGATAATTTTAAACAGAACTGGCTTTCCAAGGTACACGAATCTCCAAAAGCTCTTAACTATAGGATTTATAAAGACAAATTAGAATTTGAACTTTACTTTAATATTCTAAATGATAATTATGCTCAAACACTTTGTAAATTTCGTACGATGAACCACAAACTGCCCATAGAGTCTGGTAGATGGTTAAATATTCAAAGAGAGAATAGAATTTGTACACTTTGTCAAAATCAAGATATAGGGACGAATTTCATTATTTATTTGTTTGCCCTATGCTTATCAATGAGAGGAAGATATACCTTAAACAGAAATTTTATATACGTCCCAATATCATTAAACTAAATGAATTAATGAATAGTAGCCATCCACCAGATCTCGTAAAGCTATGTAAATTTATACATATCATTAATAAAAAGATAGAATCTCCTGGGTAATCATTTTACTGTTTATAAATATACATGTGTACCTCCAAGAACTCATCAACTATACAATTTTATTATTATAGTGTAACTGTAACCTTATTTTATTTTATTTATATATTATACAAATTTAATTGTTTCTATTTCTCTGTACCTTTGTATTGGTTTTTAGAGAATAAAGATATATATATATAGTAACAGCGAGCGTTCTATATATAGTTCATCTACCGTTCGTTTGTTCTTTTTGTCTTTTGTATAAATGTCTCTCTAGTGAAATTGAACGTTGATCGATTTGATTGTCATTGTGTGTTAACTTTTGTAATTGCTAAGGATTATTGATAGGGGAAGGTTGGGCCAAAAAACTAGTTTAACCCTGTCAAATTTGGTATGTGCCTGTCCTAAGCCAGGGATCTTTGACAAAGCAAAACAGCGAGCATAACTACTGGCCTCGTTGAAAACTGCTTGCTGTTTTTCATTTTCAAGAATCAAAATTTTTGCAGAATTAGGACATCTGTTGCTTGCTGAAACCTTCAGTTCATTGAGCGCTACAAAAGTCTAAATGGGGTTGAAGTTGTCAGATTATCCCCTATAGTGGTTAATGCTCTTTAAAGTCGCAAAAAAGTGCTTTTTAATGCTTTGGCCTAATAGATAGAATCAAAACTAATGCAGAAAGACAACAGCTTTTGTTTGCTTAAACCTTCAACAGATTGTGCTGTACAAAAATCTCCATCTTGTCGAAGTTGTCAGAAAACGTCAAAAAGGGTTATTGCCCTTTAAAGGTCAAATATAGTGGGTTTTTCATATTGTTGCCCTATATGGAATAAAAGCAAATCGCAGATAGGTACAAAGGTGTTGCTTGCGTTATCCTCCTACTCATTATGCTCTACAAAGTCTCTATTGGGTCAAAGTTTTCAAATGAACCTTTAATGGAGTAATATCCTTATGGCTTAAGGAAGAGGTAATCGATTCAGACTAATGGCACCTCTTGTTTTTTTCAAATTAAATAGATATGGGTATATATAACATAGGAGCTAGGTGTTATGGTCCACAAGAACAAAACGTTAGTGTGTGGTCATGTTCGTTTAGCTCAATAATTCAAAAAGATTTAACAAAAGGAAGATTAATTTTAGAGCATCTTTATATATGAATCACAAAACAACAAATCTGCTCCTTAGAGAATTTATTTCAACTTTTCTGACAAAACCAACTTATTAATGTCATTTATTATGGGGTAATTAGTAAATTGCGCAACAACCTTAGCTTAACATCTATTATTCAACACCACCGTACACATTTTTTATGCCTTCAACCATATACAGAGGTAACCTTTTATACAACTTCTCACTTTAAAACAATGTAAAACTGAGAGGTGGCGCATATAAATCAGAGACTACGTGTTAGGAATTAGACGGCCCAGAGGCTCCGTGTATGTTATGGTGTCGTGGACAGCACGGAGACGTTTCTGTGGTGGTGTTAGGTGATCTTTTGAGCATTTATGGAGCTTATGTGGAGTGTCATTTCACTGCTTTATGGATACAACCCTAACTTAAATGGTACTTACCTAACGTTTTGACCTTAGGCCGCTGTGGTAAGATAAGGTGGCGTGGCATAATAAAACCTTTCAACTAACAGATGTATGAATACAAAGCTAGATTATTCGTGAAATTTGCGAATTTAGAATGTTATAATTATGATTATTTCAAGTTTAAGATTGGTCGGGGGTAAATGAACAGCTCACATACAACTATATAAGAGACAAAATTCTCATTTGTAGACCTCTTTGGTAGAGCCTGCCGTCTAATTGAAGGCATCATATAATTTATTGGTTATCTATCTTATGATGGTTCTTATTAACACAACAACCATGCCAACTGCTTAATCAAAAACATTTCGCTATAGCAGCGAGAACAAACTTTAAATGAGTAAAAAATTAAACATTTTGTTAATTGATTGAAAATTTGTAAAATAGCCGATGACAAACAATTTAGTTGTGTTAGAAAAAAATGTTAGGCTGTTAAAGCTCTGTTCCTGAAGGTCTCTCCTCCTGGTTAGTTTACCTTGAAATGTTTGCAAATGTATATTTATTTTATGTATTAATCTCGCACATGCATGACATGTTTACTACAATTGTATTATTTCATTTGTATTATCTCTGTAAATTTGTACAAGGTTTACGAGAATATAGTTCATTCATTCATTTACTTTTAAACCTTTAAATAAGAAAGAAATAAGATCGTTTCGCATGTTTAAACTCTCTTAGCTTCTTCGCTCTGTGGTTTTTATTTTTTGTATAAAATTGTTTTTATTGTGAGAAAAAAATGCTAATCGTTTCTAAGCATTATCCATGTTATCATGAAACCTCAACGAATTCATAACCTTAATAACATGAAATACATTTCAAAATAATTAGTAAAAATATGATATATAAATATTGTTTTTGTTCTATAATTGTGACCTGTTGAACCTTAATTCATTAATTATCATCATGAATTAGATGCATGGGTCATAAATTATATCTTAAAATAGAGTGTTTCCTTTAAAATATTTGAAACGACCAACTATCTTGAATATAAAGACCCACAGCTGGTATGTACAAAATGTACTACAGACGTCTTGAAATAAATTAGGATAAAATAATTAGAAAAGGTATTTTAATTGAGAAAAGGTCAAAATGACAACAAGCAAGCAAAATAAGCAAAAAAGTAAAAATACAGGAGGAAATTGAAAAAAATAAGCCTAAGTAAAGCAAAAGTAATTAAACAAAGCAATATTTGGGTAAGACTAAACTCAAGCTAGCGAACAATAACCCAGCGAACAATTTAGTTTGGGTAAGGCTTATTCTGATCGTTCAAAGATATCTTTCACTTGTATGTGCATGAATCCTGGCATACACGTGCATCATACATGTAAGTGTCCAGGGGCTTTCCGTAATATTACCTAACTATCCCAGCACACGAGGGCATCCCTTATCAGACACCTAGGACACCTCTCGGTTGCTATATGGGATAAGTACTAATCAGTTGTCGGAATCCACAGAACCTTAGTCACCTCTTACCACAACTAGTTAGTTGGAATGGTTTACCTTCGATGTTCATGCTTCGATCCTTGTCATGGATGTTTCTTGGGCCACTTTTCAACTCCAACTGTATGCCTGATATTAAATGATGGACAAAGAATCTGCTTTCCCTAAGTTCAAACAGACTACATATATACATTTGTACTTCTTTCTTAATAACATTTTGAGAATGCATGAATCAAATTTTGTACCATATGACATCATTTTAACCAGATTTGTATAATTAATTGCAACAAAACATGAAGACAAATGAATTCTGTCATTCAAAAACTCAAAACCAAGTGACAATTTGATAATGCGAACGGAAACCGATTAAAAAACTTGAAAATGTTGTAAAACCAAGATTTTTTTGTTAAATTAGTAGTTTAAATATAACTTAAAAACACTAAATTGTCCGTTTACGTTTTTGGTATACTCGATCATATTCATATTTTGCTATGTTTGTTGTATACAAACTTGATCTTTTATGTTTATATGTGGTTACCGCCCAGAGGAATGTATATTTTAGATTTAACTACTTTCTGTAAAAAGCCCTCTTAATTAATGCATTTATATTGAACAAACTACATGCATTACCTTATTATCAAATAAAACATCTGAGTTCACTATCGTTACGACTTGAATTCGCGTTGTTGATTTCTGCATGTTCGGCTGATTTTGTGTTTTTTTATTCGTGCTGTTCGTCCGTGTTTATTGGTTTTGTCGTTGCCCATTCGGACTTTGACACTCGAATTCCCCATTTGTGCCTCTTTGCTTATTGTTATTAATAGTTCTTGGATTGGGGTCCCTCATAAAAAGATGGAGGGATAATGTTTACCTTTTAATTACAGTGGGTTTTTTTTATATCAGAGATATAGTGGCCATGAACAGGGCAAAGTCAATTTACGCTGAAATTACATATTTTATTATTATAGAGACAGGCAAGGACAATGGTGGACATCACTGGAGTTACGAGGGTGACTCTGGTACGTATAGTAATATATAGTAAAATTTTAAGATATAAACATTTAAATCTAAAAGTTGTTGAATCTTATTGAATTTGTTTTAAAAATACTTTCACATAAGCCACACGAAAATACATGTAGTGACTAACTAGCCATAACATTTCTGAGTGCAACAATAGTCATTAAAACAAACTCAACAACTTTTGAAATAATCAAATATAACCACAAAAGTTGCACTGTTGTCGTTGAACATCAATAGTATACTGTTAAAAGAACTTGTAACCGGCTTGTAGTGAGCGACCACATTATTCTTTTTTAATTGACATTGTGTCGCTTACCCAGTCTTTTATCTGTTTTTCAAACTAGCACTTATATGACACAACAAATTATTTTTAGGCCCAGACCACTGGTCGGATCACTTCCCTCAATGTGGCGGACAACGACAGTCTCCCGTAGACATACGGTCGGGAGAGGTCGAGTATGCGTCATGGCTGACCGAGTTCCAGTTTATAGGATATGATAAACAACTTGACAGAGAGAAACCGTGTACTATCAAGAACAATGGACACACAGGTAGAATGACTTGTCGTCTTACAAAATCAAAGAACAAAATTGTCATCTTTAAGAAATGACATTTCTTTGCCCAATTTACCTTTTATCACCGTCTATGTATCGAACTCACCTAACGGAGTGAAAAAGGGCTTATGACATGATACCAAAAAAATGGCATCGGGGTCATATTACAGAGAAACGAAGTAAAGCCAATCCTTGATAACTTGATAACTGACGCGTACAATATCAAACAAATTGGTATAGTAGGTGAACCCGTGGATGTGCATGCTTCGGATTCTGACCTTGACCTCCTTTTACCATTAAGATGGCGTCTTACAGAAGCATGCTCAAAGTGCATCACCGCTTACTCACAAATGTAAGATCAACGATAATAATATGGTTGGTGTACCTTGAATGAGATGTTATCACAATGCATGATTCGAATGTTGGTTGTGATTTATCTTTTTGCATGGACGACAACTCACAGAAGAGTAGTTAAAGTTCATTCCAGCCTATCGGCAATTTCCACATTAACCATATTGGTATGGTGGGTGAACCTTGAAATGCTAAGCACAAAACATGCTTCCGATGCTGTGACCTGTTTTGCCATATCGCTTATACGAGTTAATATTTACAGCCCATTCCTGCTTAACACCGTGTCAAGGTAAGCTTTGTAATCAAGAGAAGTCTAAATAAACAGTCTAAAAGTAGACTGGATCTAGATGCAAATTTAGATGCAGAGTAAAGTTAAAAATTTTTAAAACAATTCATACAACAAAGTCTGTAAATAACAAAGCAGTCCGGCGATAAAGTGTTAACATGGAAAGAATCTGTCCACAGATGAATGTTGTGTTCGTCGGCAGCATGTGCGCCCTACCACATGCTTGAAAATTCCTCTCTGGAAAGATTCTTCCGGTGTTAACAATTTTTTGGTTATTCCCAAACTTTGTCGATGTTTTATGGATTATATTATTTTTCCTTTCATTTAGCCAGTATGGCGATTACTCAAGGCCTGACACTACGTGGTGCTCATTTGAATGGCGACTACTACATGGCAGAGATGCACATGCACTGGGGAAATAACAACAGCATAGGATCCGAGCATGCATTTGATGGGAAGAAACGACCGGCAGAGGTACGTAGCTAATGTAACGAAAAACACATTTTATTGGCAAATTATTACAGTATCTATAGGATCCGAGCATGCATTTGATGGGAAGAAACGACCGGCAGAGGAACGTAGTTCATGTAACGAAACACATTTTATTGGCAAATCATTACAGAATCTATATATAGGATCCGAACATGCACTTGATGGGAAGAAAAGACCAGCAGGGGTAGTTAATAAAACGAAAACAATATTTATTGACAAATTTATTATAGCATATATACATGTAGGATCTGCATATGTATTTTCGATAGAAATAAAAGACCTCCTGCAGTAACAGGGGATTTAGTTCTGTTGATATGTTTCCCTTTTTTATTTATTGCACAAGTAATTATAGCCCTGTGCTTTATTTCAGTAATTTAATCACCGACCCTTTATGAAAAAATATATTAAACTACAAATAGTAGTTATGCTCGGAAGAAGTAAATAGGTACCAATGGGGCAACCGAATGTCCGAAATTCTAAAACAAATTCAGTCAACCTGAACGATTACAGCATGAAGAGACAGACAAAAAGAAGGGAAAGACGACACAAAAACGTAAAAAAAAAAACAACTGAAAAGCAATCAGCAAGGCAAACTTTAGTCGTAACGAGAGTGAACTCAAGTGTTCCGGAAGAGTGAGCAGTCTCTGCTTGCTATGGTACTGTAATATGAATATGAAGAAAGCTTAGCATCGCAAACCTAAAGCCGTCAAAAATAGCTTGTAGTGAATAGAATTTAAAGTAATTGTTTTTATTAGGCTTGTTATATAAAATTATACCCAACACAGGTTTTTCTTCGTGATATTTCAGATTCACTTCGTACATTATGCACAAAGGTACGGAAATTTGTCAGAAGCCATGAAGCTGCCGGATGGGTTGGCTGTTTTAGGCGTGTTTGTAGATGTAAGTTAAAGTGGTAAATGCATATTTTAGTTGTGTAAAGAAACAAGATTACGTGGTGAAGAAGATGTGCACGCGACATCACTTCAAAACACCAGCAAACCTAAGGCACCTGTACCCCCATCATGAGAGAATAACAAAAACGAAGACGACAGGTACAAAATCAAAATCTACTAGTCGAAGCAGCCACGCTGCATACCCCCGCGTTACTCTGGTGTTTGATAGTATAAGGGCAAATAATTGAAAGAAATAAACTATGACTATAATGAGCATTACTGGTATATTATACTATCAAATGTATATGTATTAATATGAGTCTTTTCCCTGGTAGTGGGAGTGATAGTAGTGTAAAGAATTATGCATGACGAAGGAAAATATGCCCTTAGGATATCTTTGCAGCCCAGCCCCTAAGGGCATTATCAACATTCCGAAACCTTTGGCAGAATCTACATCCATAGTGCAACTACTGAGCCAAGTTTCAGTTCCATATTCCAAATAACCAAGGAGGAGTTGCGTGACAAAGGAATAATGTGCCCCAAGGCTACCTTTGCAGCCCAGCCCCTAGGGGCATTATAGAAATTCTGAAGCCTTCGGCAGAATCTACATATATAGTGCAACTACTGAGCCAAGTTTCAATTCAGTATTCCAAATAACCTGGTAGGAGTTGCGTGACGAAGAATAATGTGCCCATAGGCTACTTATGCAGCCCAGTCCCTAGGGGCATTATCAAAATTCCAAAACTTTCGGTAGAATCTACATCTATAGTGCAACTACTGAGCCAAGTTTCAGTTCCATATTCCAAATAACCTAGGAGGAGTTGCAAGACGAAGAGTAATGTGCCTTTAGGCTAGCTATGCAGCCCAGCCCCTAGAGGCATTATCAAAATTCCGATACCTTCGGCAGAATCTACATCCATAGTGCAACTACTGAGCCCAGTTTCAGTTCTGTATTCCAAATAACCTAGGAGGAGTTGCGTGACGAAGGAATGTGCCCTTAGACTACCTATGCAGCCCAGCCCCTAGGGGCATTATAAAAATTCCGAAACCTTCGGCAGAATCTACATCCATAGTGCAACAACTGAGCCCAGTTTCAGTTCTGTATTCCAAATAACCTAGGAGTAGTTGCTTGACGAAGGAATAATGTGCCCTTAGACTACCTTTGCAGCCCAGCCCCTAGGGGCATTATCAAAATTCCGAAACCTTCGGCAGAATCTACATCCATAGTGCAACTACTGAGCCCAGTTTCAGTTCTGTATTCCAAATAACCTAGGAGGAGTTGCGTGACGAAGGAATAATGTGCCCTTAGACTACCTATGCAGCGCAGCCCCTAGGGACATTATCAAAACTCCGAAACCTTCGGCAGAATCTACATCCATAGTGCTACTACTGAGCCAAGTTTCAGTTCAGTATTCCAAATAACCTGGGAGGAGTTCGTGACGAAGAATAATGTGCCCTTAGGCCACTTATGCAGCCCAGTCCCTAGGGGCATTATCAAAATTCCGAAACTTTCAGCAGAATCTACATCCATAGTGCAACAACTGAGCCCAGTTTCAGTTCTGTATTCCAAATAACCTAGGAGTAGTTGCTTGACGAAGGAATAATGTGCCCTTAGGCTACCTACGCAGCCCAGCCCCTAGGGGTATTGTCAAAATTCCGAAACCTTTGGCAGAATCTACATCCATAGTGCAACAACTGAGCCCAGTTTCAGTTCTGTATTCCAAATAACCTAGGAGTAGTTGCGTGACGAAGGAATAATCTGCCCTTAGGCTACCTAGCAGCCCAGCCCTAGGGGCATTATAAAAATTCCGGAACCTTCGGCACAGTCCACACCCACAATGCAATCAATACCCTAAGTTTCATCTTTCTACTCCCAGTGGTTACAGAGATTATCCTGGACATAACACCATTCTTACGTACGTACATACATACGTACATCGAACAGCAAAACATTATCCCCGCGCTTTCACTAACGCAGGGATAACAAGAACAGAAATTATGTAATACCAACATATATTGGTTTAAAGAAGCAAAGATGCACCAATTGGGGCATTCGAGTGTCAAAAGTCCAAAAGGGTTACGTAAAAACCGACAAAAACGAACTATAACAGCACGAGGAAACACAAAACACATAATCAACCCAACAGAAATCAACAACGCGAACTCAATATCATCATGCATTGTAATATTTATGGCGTTTATCTGCTACGGCCCAAGTTTGCATGGTTTAATGAAGTTTGATATATGATTATTTACATCGCATGCTTACTGAGAGTGACAGAAAACGACAAAAGGTATACACATATATAATAAAACAACTTTAAATGTGTTGAAAAACTAGAAGACACTACTGTACATTGTCAATAGCAAATAAAAAGGGGAGATCACTTGTGATCTGAGTTATGGGAGTATGAACACCACGGGTGAGGGCCCTTTATTCTGATGTTTTGTTAAATGTCAGCTTTTTCCAAATTTTACAGGTGACACCACATGACAATTACGCCTTCGAAGGCCTTGCTAATGGCATTGACAACATCCTAGCATACGGTAGGATCAATTTAATGTCTAATCTTAAGGAAATGGAATAATTATCTTAAAATAGAAGATCGAACACAAAATCTTGCCATTACATGGAATTGAAATGTTAGTGTCAATTGAATATAAGCGCTGCTTTGACAAGAAGCAAAGACACCAATTGGGCATTCGAGTGTCAAAATTCCGAAAGGGCAACGACAAAACCGGTAAATACGAACAAGAACAGCACGACGAAACACAAAAAACAAAATCAACCGAACAGAAATCAACGACATGTGAATTGATGTCGTTGGATTATGAATTGTATTTTAATGAAATTTTGATTAATTAGCATTGACGTTTTAAATATTCTTTGTAATGTGTTTGCAAAATGAAAGTTCAAGTTGGAAACCAGTTTTGATAAGTTTAACTGGCTTGAATTCATAATGAAATTCTTTTATAATAGAAATTTTTAATCTTATTTGCATTTTTTATATTTAGGTTCCAAGGCTAATGTATCCAATATAAGAATAAGTGACTTCTTCCCGAGGCACACCGACCGTTACTATCACTACCGAGGAAGCTTGACAACGCCGCCATGTTATGAAAGTGTCATGTGGTTTGTCATGGAAGAACCCATACAAATGTCTGAAAGACAGGTATGTCAGTTGTCTCGAATCTGGGAAAACTCTTATCTAGGTGGCTTTAACCTTTACTACGTGTGTATATGACTTGGTTTGCATACAAGATTCTCTTTAATTTTATTTCAGGAAACCATTCTGAAAACTACGAAAGCCCAGAAAGCTCATACGAGATTCGAGATTCGAAATGCGAGATTCGAAATACAAGATTCGAAATTCGATATTCGAAAAGAAAAATGAAGAAATATAAAGCTTTTAAATTGAACAAATCATTTTGCAAAATACCGCTAAGCAATTTATTTTAAAGCCTGGCTTTAAAGAAAATAACCTTTTGTGTGCTGATAAAGATAAACATTTTGAAATACTGAAATGTGAAATTAAATGATTATTTTGTAGCTTAATAGATTCCGATATTTGCAAGAAAAGATCCAGAAACATGTAGCAGCTACCGGAAACGCACAATCTGTTTCCAGTAGAGTGTATAAATCGGATCCAGTTTACATCCGGGACAACTATCGACCTCTGCAACCACTGCAAGGCAGAAAGGTTTATACAAACAGAATGATGATCGATCGACCACAACTACGAGAGTTCGATCTACCATCCATCAAAGTTAGTCGAATAAGTAAACAAAGTCGGGCACCCGTCCAACCAGTTTATAGCACTGGGAACCAGGCTAGACCTTACCACGGGCCAATCAGTGTCAACCCTAACACCGATTACATTTATAGGGGTCTGTCTCCTAATACTGTTAAAACAGGAACTGCAATTAATGGGGTAATCTCAAACGGTAACACTTTAATGATTGGAAACATCGCTTCGAACCAACTAAAAGGGAATATCTTCCAATATCTACAACCTGACTCTAAATACCCACGGCATCAACCGCCCCATAACAAGATTAATATTGGGCACATTCGAGGCCCGACCGGAGGTGAAAATATCCATGTTTTCAATGGAGGGGATAGAGCCTCGGTCATGTCCCATCAGCTAAACTCTAGAAAATCTGCACCTCTTTTGGACTTCATTTATACGCAGATGAACGGCCTTACAAGGACTGACTCGGGACAGCCTCGAAGATACGATGTCAATGATTATCCTGGGATTACCCAATCGAAAGATCGTATTTTCCCGGGATTATCTGATCACATGACAAGACAGTCGATTTCCAGCCCATCAATGGATTCAGCCTATTACCAAACTGGTTACAACGCCCAAAACCAGAACGGACAAAGCAGTAAAGGACGATTTGTATCAGTCAATGTTAACAACCAAAATAATGTTCGAACAAATATTCAAAACAGTTACAGGAACAGTGGTTACCATGGCTACCATGACGGAAGGTCTCCGTCATCCCAGGCATCGAATCTAAATAGCAGACGATACGCTCCTCCCACTAGTTATCCAAGGTGAGTGAATAACAATACTGTAGACTCTGAAGTCGAAACAATTGTCACATTCATTAACTTTAGATCAATAACAACCTCTCTAACTTATTATTTTGTGATTATTAACCCACATTTAATTGGCATAAAAGGACTGTTCTATTTGTCATGTTTTTAACCACTACATGTATTTAGTTGTCTATTTTGAATGCAAACTATTTATAACAGAAGTTAGCTAAATTCATATAACAACCAGATAACTTAATTGGCTTCTATATTTAAATCTTTAGATTTGTGCTGTCAATTTTAAATAGTGCTAGTTATATTACTGGTATATTTTCTATTATTTTACATATTCGCTACCATACATTGAATGAAAACAGACAAAAAGTTGCTTAATGATATCATGTGTATATTTGATTATCTATTATTTTGATTATAGTAACTCTTTCAGAAATGGAAAATGTAAGAATTGTGCAGTAAATCGCACCACTTCCACAACTTAGATTTATTGTTTATTAGTTTAGCGCACTTAAGAATGAAATTAATTTCTGCACATTTGATTTTAATCAACAATTACTAGTTAGGAGAAATTTTAGCACTTACAAATAGCTAAAGCTAATGCTAAGTTTCAAAATGCACAAAACTTATCTGCACATTTGCTCCGGATACTCCGCTTTGCCCCATCATTTAAACTGACCATCCTTTATTGCCCTTTCTTGAAAATGGCGTTTTTTTTTCCCAAAAAATCACGTACTACATGTTCAAATAGATAATTGAAAACTACTTAATAGGTAAACTATCAAATAAATTTCTTTTCCGACACCAAAAAATACCATTCATACACTAGATGTTAAACTGAATTCCTCCTGATCAGGTAACTTAATCTTAAGTTTTTCCTTTTTATGATAATACTTCAATGTTTCTATCTTACTTTCTATTGGTACTTGCAGCATAGATTGGAATAGTGCTACTATTTTCCTTGACGAGTTGTTTTGACATTATACGGTAGTACAAAAAGTAGATGTTTCATAGTTTGTAGGTAATGTCTGTGTATTGAAGAAAAAAAATTGCAAGACAAATATATGAGGCAATTAAGAAATGAGAAAGATTTTAAGCAGTGCTTGGGATGATGTGCAGAAAAAAACTTGACCTCGTCCTTAATGGCACCTTTAATTTAATGTGCATGTTGTCCTTTTTAAATGCATTATTTTGTAAACACCGTCGCTTACACCAGTGATTACCCTCGGGGACCTCTTCTCTTGAAATTACAGTGAAGAAAAACGGTTAATTTGGTAATGCTGTATATGCAGGTTTCAAAGAGTAATCTTTAGGATTCAGCGCAGATGCTTTTAATTATTTAAGTTGTGTTCCAAGTAGCATTTATCAAGCGATTAAGAACATTTCCACCGATATATTTGGTTCTGTTTCATTGGTTCAAATCCAACAATTTCACTGAAAGGTCATAAACATCAGTGTTTTTGAAATTATCGCTCTTTGGTTGTCAAAACAGATATATTATTTCACAATGGTTTTGTAGAACTGGTTTACGACATAGACTATTGATAAGTTAACCATGCATTGGGTTTATCGTCAGGTAAAGGCTTTAGCTTGAAATATCAAATTCTCAAATATAAGCTTTATAAAACTATTTAAAGCTATATTTATTAAGCTTAATCGAATATCTTATTTATATTTAAGCACAAAAAGCTTCACAATCTCACGAGTGCTTGCTATGCTTTGGTTGAAGATGGCTGTTATAATTTTATTAATTTTTCTATTTTGTATACATATATATATATCTTCTTGAAATAAAATTGTACTTGTGCAGTCACTTCAAATGCAGATTGCAGACCGCAATTTAAATATACTTAACGCACGGTAGTGCCGATCTTTCATATGAAGAAAACTGCCAAATATTTAAACTTGATTTTAGATATATCCAGTTGTCAAAAAGATTCCTCGTGTAAACTGTAAGATATGAGAGGGTCATCATACCACAAACACCACACACAACCACCACCATTTTTTAAAATAATTCCAATTTACAAATCATTTAATGCATGCTCTTCAGGTATTTATCTTGATATTTTTTTTAAGGAGAAGACTTCATAAGTTAGATGCAATATGTATTGATTATTATATTTAAGCTAAATGTAACTTGTTATATTGTTACCAACTTGTGTCTGATCCTTGTTTGCATTTTAGAGCAAATAAAATAATTCTAAATCTTAAATATTCTTTCAGCAAAAATCAACCAACTGTTTATGATGTTTTAGAAACCTTTGTCGGTTGGTTGTTTTAGTAACGTTTACATTTTCCTTTTAGACTTAAGAATTACTGTTACAGTAATGGGTTTATTATAAGGTTCGGGTTCGGTTAGGGTAAGGATAATGTTACCTGCTATTGGGTTAAAAATACGGTCATGGGCCCTGATAGACTTTGGTTTTGGTAAAGGGTTTAAGTTAGGGTTCGGTTTAGGGTTAAGGTAAGGTTCAGGGTTACGGTTTTGGTAAAGGGTTTAAGTTAGGGTTAGGTTTAGGGTTAAGGTAAGGTTCAGGGTTACGGTAAGCGAATGGGCTAAGATAACTGATAGATAAAAGATAAGGGTTAAGTTCAGGTTTGGAGGTTAGAGTAGGGTTTACGGTTAGGGCTAGGGTAAGCAACTAGATTAGGGTTAGGTAAGGGTAAGGGTGAGAGCTAAGGTTAGGGTTAGCGACAGTGTAAGGGTTCGGGTTTTGGTCAATGTAAGGGTAAGCCGTAAGGGTTGCTATAATGGCAGGGACACGTTAGGATCGTTGTTTGAATTAATGTTATGGGCTAGTTTAGGGTAAGGGTAATAAAGTTAAGGGTTTGACGTAAGGACTTGTTACGGGAAATGGTTGAAGTTTGTGGCAAGGATGATTGAGATTAAGGGTTATTGCTATTCTATTTTGTGATAAGTTAGTTAAGGTTGGTAGCTTGAGTGTTTATTCTAAGAAAAGACAATCTTCAACTGGTCCACACTGTTTCACAATGATTGATTTTAACTGTTTTTTACTGTTAATATTTAAGCTCTTGTGTACTTCATGTTTACAGGTTACACAGATACTTAGGAATTTAGTTTTTTGTGATAATTTGTTTAAATGGTTTTAATCATTTTTAGAATGTACGCTGTTCTTTCATGCAAATATAAGGGACCGACCATTTGATTTTTACGGGGGCTATGGTGAAATTTGAAATAACTAGATAATGTGTCTATGAGCCACAGGATGGCCCTCCCGTTCTTGAAATATCATTGACCCTCAATGTGTATTACCTGGGATATGGACCTTTACCAAGAAATTGATCAAAAGTGTTCATGTGTAAAATATAGGTCGCTGTGACCTTATTGCTGATGGGTGGTGCCATGTACCAAGACTCATCGAGAAGTGAAATATCATTGACCCCTAACATGTAGTATTCAAGATATGGACCTTAACCAAGAACTTAACCAAAGTCATTCATGCGTAAAATATAGGTCACAGTGACCTCATTTCTAGTGGATGGTGTCACTTTACCCAAGACACATCTAGTGAAAAAATATCATTGACCCCCAACATCTAGTATCCAAGTTATGGACCTTAACCAAGAACTTAACCGAAGTCATTCATGCGTAAAATATAGGTCACAGTGACCTAATTTCTAGTGGGTGGTATCACCTTACCTAAGACACATCTAGTAGTGAGATATCATTGACCCCCAACATCTAGTATCCAAGTTATGGACCTTAACCAAGAACTTAACCGAAGTTGTTCATGCATAAAATATAGGCCACAGTGACCTAATTTCTAGTGGGTGGTGTAGCCCTAGCCAAGACCCATCTGGTGGTGCAATATCGTTGACCCCCAACATCTAGTATCCGAGTAATGGACCTTAACCAAGAACTTAACCAAAGTGTTACGGACGGACGTACGGACGTACGTACGGACGGACGGACGGACAAGGGTAAAACTATATGTCCGATCCACATACGTGGTCGGGCCATAAAAAGACAGGATGGCAAAAATCCAGAAATAAAAAGGCAGGACAATGCTTTAAATCAAAAAAGGCAGGATAGTAGTTTTTGCTGAAAATTTTAAAGCAGCTTTAAAAATACAAAATTGGCGCCAAGCGCGCAAAAAAAAATCCAGACTCAGCTTTATTCCGAAAATTAAAAGGCAGGATGAAGTAAATATCCATAGCCCCCTTAAAAATCAAATGGTTGCTCCTTAAAATACAAAAAGGAGAGAGTACCAATGGAGCATTCGCAAAACTAATAATCATATAGACAATAACGAAAACAACAAAACAAAAACCCATAACACATAACAAACAAATGCAATCATCAAAGTGAAACCACTTCGAAAGAGAGCTCTAGAAGGGTGGGTTGTTCCTACTTGTTACACCTGTCGTATGTCTAATATTTATCAAGTGTAGACCAAAGATAAAAAGTAAAAAGTTAGAAATGCCGTATTTTTAACAAGCAAATATATTTTTTGTACATGTATTATGAAGCAAAGACAACATTAGTCGGATCAAGTTGAAGGGAAATGTCACCTTATATAAATTTAGAAATAATATTATATTTTCTGTTTCCTTCAGCACTGACAGTTTACGGTTAAGGCCATTCCTAAAGGTGGCTTGTCTGAAATCATTGAAGAAAGGAATACAGAAAGAACTATTACCTCCGGACAAGCTGGAAATTTTTGACTGTTTTAGACGAAAATGTGCTTTAAATGAATACATTTTGTATAATATATTTTTAATGTTCCCAAACGGTTAGCAACTTTAAAATACTCAGTTTATATTAATTTTGAAGTTTGTTTTTTCTCGACATGAAAAAATTAATATTCGTTTCGTCTTGCCATAAACCAGTTACTATGTCTGGTTTGAAATAAAGCAAGTTATTAGAAAAATACAAATTTGGGCTTGGGATTATAAGTAGAAGGTCCACTGACGTTTTGATTATCTATCAATTTAAAATTCATATATATTGTCACGGCAATGTACCTCATTACTCCTGGAAAGTGGCTGCTATACGTCTTTGTTCTCATAATAAAATCGTTAAATTTTATTGCATTCTTTTTTCTAACAGAATATAACAATGGCATGATTGTTTAGCTTATGGTCCATTTTCTTTAAAAGGATAACTTTGACCGATATCTTTATTGTATAATTAACATTTTTTTCTTATTTTGAAATCCATTTAAGATTAACGTAAATTGGTTAAAAACTACCCTATGCTTATACAATTACTGGTTTTCAAAATACCTCAATGTGTTCAAATGATAGCTATAGATAAATGTGTCACTGAAGTTAGGCGAGTTTTATAGCCCGGTACTTAAATTTCATAATATATCCACGAAAAAGCACATATTAGTCTACCAAATATTCCAACCAGCATGTGTCTTTTGTCAGAACAGAAAGAAAGAGATACATGTCCTCGTGATCCGAGGTAAGCCGGAGTTCTATCACCCCAGAACTTTGATGTTGTATTATTTTCATAAATTAAAATGACAACAAAGTTTCTGACAATAAATTTTGCTACGCCTGACGCGCGTTTCGTCTATTCAAGACTCATCAGAGGCGCTCTACCTATACTATTGAAAAAGCCAATCACTATATGACTATGAAGAACGTAGAACAAGAGTTAACACTAAAGTATGTCTCGCCTGCCGGTACCATTAGAAACAATTACATGTATTCTCTTTTACTTCCACTATATTTTGAATTTACATGGAAATTCAGTTTCTTAGATCAAGACATGTTTATCGAACTTAAACATTGCTAATATATGCAATAAAAAATTTCAAAAGTCACTCAACCAGAAAATCAAGGTCAAGGTCACAAGATGGGGATGCAACTGTGCTAAGCTACTACATTTTTGTACTAGGACAAATGCATACCAAGTTTTATCAACTTAGGACTTACAGTTCTTAAGATATGGAAGTGTTTGCAAAACTTTTCCATTGCTTTTATACCTATTGAAAATTGTCAAAGTCACTCAACCGAAAAATCAAGGTCAAGGTCAAAAGATGGGGATGCAACTGTGCTAAGCTACTACTGGGGCATATGCATACCAAGTTTCATCAACCTAGGATCTATAGTTCTTGAAATATGGAGGTGCTCGCAAAACTTTTCCATTGCTATTATATGTAATGAAAATTGTCAAAGTCAGTCAACCAAAAAATCAAGGTCAAGGTCAAAAGATGGGGATGCAACTGTGCTTAGCTACTACTGGGGTATATGCATACCAAGTTTAGAGACATAGAGGAATATTCCAAAATTTAGACAGTAAAAAATTACTACAGATATCCATTTACGACAAAAAAGGTCCGGAGAGTGGTTACTCTGTTTCCAACCAGAGAAGTGCAAAGTCATGCGAATAGGGAAATCACCTGTAGAGACACACGACTACACCTTGAAAGACAGTTACTACCCATGTAATAAGTAGAAACAGAAAAAAAGATATAGGAGTGACTATTGACAACAAGCTCACATTTAACCAACACATAGCAGACAAAGTTAACAAGGCCAATTCTATGATGAGCATACTTAGAAGAACAATGGAATACATGGATAGTACAACATTTAAACTACTATATGTGGCGTTGGTCAGACCACACCTGGAGTACGCCAACCAGGTATGGAGCCCACACCTTATAAAGCACATCGACACCATTGAGAACGTTCAAAGAAGAGCGACCAAACCAGTGCCAGGACTTGCAAATCTATCATATGAAGACCGTCTGAAGAAACGTAAGCTACCAAAACTTGCCTATAAAAGATTAAGAGGCGATATGATAGAAATGTACAAAATTCTCACTGGGAAATATGATGATGAAGTCAGTAATTTTATTCCACTCATAGAAGAGTCAAAACACAAAAGGGCATAAGAAGACTTTATCTAAAGAAAGACCAAGACTTAATACCAGAAAGTTTTCATTCACAATAAAACCAACTGAGATATGGAACAACTTGCCATCATCAGTTGTAAACGCAACAACTATTCACTCCTTTGAAGCGAGACTTAATAGATGCTGGAAAAACCAAGATAGAAAATACAATTACCAGTGCAGTATAAACACGACCGGACACAACCAACGTAAAACCAAAATAGACAGAGAGCTGACAACAGATCTAGAGGACCTCCCTGAGGACCTACAGTCAGAAGAGGATCTACGGTAATCAACGGTAAAAAAAATTAGATTTTATCAATTTTATTTCTTTTCATAGCTTTTGATTGAATTTTCTTCAATGGATGCCTTGAATTCATTTTTTATCTTTGAGTGACGATCAAGAAGTGGCAAGATATAAATGCATGTCTTGACACCTTTTAATTTATACACAGGCAATGATTCTTACATGTAACATTGGATTAATATTCAGCTCAATCTACATTAAATCATACTCTGGGTCACCCCTTCTGTGAACATGAGATTTTGGCAATTACAGCCCTAAAACACATTTACAAATAAAACTCAAATACCATAAGTTAGAAGATGGCCCTCCAAGACGGTCCAACCCACCTATAATTTTACATGAGCCCATGGGTCTCTGTGCTGAGCGTTTATTTACATGTCTAGGAAGATTTCTATAGTAAATCTGCCATGTTTTGGTCCTCTAGTGAGTCAGGATCTTTTATTATTTCGAGTTAATGTAACCAAATTCTAAGTTTCAAGTTTTTATTTCTCAGGTCCCTTACAAGGGAATGTGGACAAATATCAACATAAATATACAAGAAAATAAAAAAAGATTAACATAATTAACATATGTATATGCACATAAAATATTACTCTGAAGACAAACAAAATTTGATAGAACTACATAGCAGAAATAAACTACCATTATTTGACAACACTATCTTGCAAAATTTTGCTACTATGTAACTGCCAGTATATTTTTTAGGTAACAATATTTTTCTTTCATTGTTAAAAAAAGTACATTGAAATAAATAATGAAATTCATCTCCAATAAAGTTTCAATCTCAAATATCACAAATTCTATCATCACATGCTATTCCCCAAAACCTGCCTTTCTCAATCAGCAGTTTATTATAAAGACATCTAAAATTACACTAAGCTTTATCAATTTTCATGATGCTTTGCATGTATATAGAGCTGATAGTACTGAACATTTTTATTTCAAACATTGATTACTTAAATGTATCTCTTAATAATTCCTAAAAGGTAATCCATAGGTAATCTAATTGATTAAGAAGCTAAACTCATTGTTGAGAGTCATTCTACCAAACAATAAATTTAAAGGTAATGGGCACCATCTGAAGGATGCATTGTGATTAGTATCCCTTGGTGCAGTCATACAATCCCAGTACCAATATAGTTGATGTAGAGGACTGGGAATGGACTTTAACATTCTCTGAATGTGCTCACTCAACCCTAAGTTTAACATAACAAGAGGCTCCCAGGAGCCTGAATCGCTCACCTGGTCTTGAGTCAACCCTAAACATGTAAACACTTTTCTAGAGCTAAATGAGCTGAACATTTAAGCAAGCAACAGCTTTTCTCTTTCTACAATGTACTATAGTTTCATTCTATAGGCCAAAAACATGAAAAAACGTTATTTTAGGGGCCGTATCACCTATAAGGGGTCATCTGACAACTTTGACCCAATGAAAACTTTTGTAGAGCTAAATGAGCTGAACATTTAAGCAAGCAACAGCTTTTCTCTTTCTGCTATAGTTTTCATTCACTTAGCCAAAAACATGAAAAAACGTCATTTTAGGGGCCGTTACCCCTATAAGGGGTCATCTGACAACTTTGATCTTATGGAGACTTTTGTAGAGCTTGGTGAGCTGAACATTTAAGCAAGCAACAGCTTTTCTCTATCTGCTATAGTTTTCATTCCATAGGCCAAAAATATGAAAAAAACGTTATTTTAGGGGCTGTAACCCCTTTAAGGGTTCATCTGACAACTTTGACCCTATGACGACTTTTGTAGAGCTAAATGAGCTGAACATTTAAGCAAACAACAACTTTTCTCTATCTGTAATAGTTTTCATCCTGTAGGCCAAAAACATGAAAAAACGTTATTTTAGGGGCTGTAACCCCTATAAGGGTTCATCTGACAACTTTGACCCTATGGAGACTTTTGTAGAGCTAAATGAGCTGAACATTTAAGCAAGCAACAACTTTTCTCTATCTGTAATAGTTTTCATTCTACAGGCCAAAAACATGAAAAAATGCTATTTTTCACCTTTAAGGGGCCGTAACTCCTATAAGGGGTCATCTGACAACTTCGACTCAATGGAGACTTTTGTAGAGCTTTTGATGCTGAAGCAGCAGTGTGCCATCAGATTTCATCTATCTCTTATACTTTTTAATTTACAAGCCAAAAATAGTAGTCTAACCCCCCTAGTATATTTTTAGTAACGGCGGCCATGTTGTTTGGACGGTGGTCACCATTTGTGCAATCTTGGTAGAGGATATCCCATAGATGAAGTGTGCAAAGTTTCAAAGCAATCCCTTCAGTCGTTTCAGAGGAGAAGATTGTCAAAGAAAAGTTAACGACGATGACGGACGACGACAGACGACGACGACGGATGCCAAGTGATGGCAATAGCTCACATGGACCTTCGGTCCAGGTGAGCTAAAAACCAATATAATTTATGTGGACCTACTTGTAGGTACATGTGTACCAGGGAATTGACTTAAACATGCTTTCTAACTGGAATCATTCAACTGTAAAATGTAGGTCAGATACAATATCCAAAGCATGAATATTGCATAGTATCCTATGCTCATAATCCATTCTAGTATGATTGATGTGGAACATGTCAGTTCCCAGGAATGGACTTTAACAGTCTTCCTTACCAGAGTCGCTCAACAGTAAAATGTTGCATCCAAAGCATGCATAGTGCTTAGTATCCCTGGTTAGATCATATGTACCAATACAGTTGATGTGGACCTTGTACGTGTACCTGGGAATGGACTTTATCATGCTTTATAACCTGAGTCATTCAACCATAAAATTAAACCAGAAGCAGCACCCAAAGCATGCCTTGTGCTTAGTATCCCTAGGTTTATCATACATACAAATAGTTGATGTAGACCATGTCAGTACACGGGATTGACTTTTCTATTCATCCTAACCAGAGTCGCTCAACAGTAAAATGTAGGTCAGATGCAGCATCTGAAGGATGTTTTGTGCTTTTATATCCATAAGTGCATCATCCATATCAATTTTGTTGATGTAGGCAATGTCAGTAACCGGGAATGGACATCTTCTTAACCTGACTTTAACGCTGACTTACAATTGCATTTCTAGCTTTTTAGGAAAAAGCCTATCAATTTTTCGGACAATGACAATGAAAAGCTTACAATTTATCAAAGGCCATGTGACCTAATTAAGGTGAGCATAACAATAATATAACAGGCATGTAAAGATTTATACTGTTTAACTTATTTCCTGATCAATATTATTAAGGCTTATCAATGCATTCATTACCTCGTTTCTCTGATGTTGACAAAGAATATCGTAGAAAGAACTAGTATATATAAATGCTTGATCTGTTTCTGCCAGCTCTTTGTTGTCTACCAGCTTCCGGTAATGGTCTTTCGATATAGTTAGCATTGTGAATTGTACCTAAAGAGAATAATTTGCTAAGTGTTAAGTCTATGTCTAATGATATCATGGATACTATACAAGTACTGCAATAATATGCGACAAAACCAATTAAAGGAACTAGAAAATGTGTCTATGAGCCACAGGATGGCCCTCCCTTTCTTGAAATATCATTGACCCTCTATGTGTATTACCTGGGATATGGACCTTTACCAAGAAATTGATCAAAAGTGTTCATGTGTGAAATATAGGTCACTGTGACCGGACGGACAAGGGTAAAACTATATGGTCGATCCACATTCATGGTCAGGCCATAAAAATTGTTAAGAGGAAATAGGACAATTTGTAAACAAGGGCTGAAGTTGAGATTGCAATCAAGTCTGAAAATGTCTCCCAACGGAAAAAGGGAGGAAAAAGATTTCACAGGGAAATCGTTGGAAAATGGTTATTTTGTTAAATATTTTTTAGATAAACAAAAATCTTGGATTCCCCTAATTTTCATTAATTCACATACTTCTGTCCAAAGAACTATTAGCTCAAGAATTTTTCAAAGCATATATATATATTTTTATTATGAAATTTGACGGATAATATCTTCAAACAGGAGTTAACACTAAAGTATGTCTCGCCTGCCAGCACCATCGGAAACAATTAATCTTTTCTTAATTCCACTATATTTTGAATTTACATGGATTTTTAGTTTCTGAGATCAAAAGATGTTTATAGAACTTAAACATTGTTACTATATGCAATAAAAATAATCAAAGTCACTCAACCAGAAAATCAAGGTCAAGGTCAAAAGATGGGGATGCAAATGTGCTAAGTTACTAATCGGGCATATGCATACCAAGTTTCATCAACCTAGGACTTATAGCTCTTGAGATAAAGAGGTGCTCACAAAACTTTTTCATTGCTATTATATATATTGAAAATTGTCAGTCACTCAACCAGAAAATCAAGATCAAAGTCAAAGATGGGGATGCAACTGTGTTAAGCTACTACTAGAGCATATACATACCAAGTTTCATCAACCCAGGACCTATAGTTCTTGAGATATGGAGGTGCTCGCAAAACTTTTCCATTGCTATTATATGTATTAAAAATTGTCAAAGTCACTCAACCAGAAAATCAAGGTCAAGGTCAAAAGGTGGGGATGCAACTGTGCTAAGCTACTACTGGGGCATATGCAAACCAAGTTTCACCAACCTAGGACTTATAGTTCTTTAGGTATGGAGGTGCTCATAAAACTTTTCCAAAAAGTTAACACCGCTGTCACCGCCGCGGCCGCCGCTGGTAAAGTAACACCTACTGTCTGTAAAGGATAATCTGGAGAACAGAAATTCTTAGAATTTTTCTTTAAGTCATAACTAGCACCTTTGAAATGTTTGCTATTTTTACTGTTGCACAAAAACGTAACTAAATTTATAAAAAAGAGTGAAAGAAAAGCTTACCTCTAAGATAAATGAAGCAAAATCACTTTGCCCCCTTGTTTTTCAATTGTAAATGGCAGCCATTTTTGGAGATGCAAAATTTTCAAAAATCACTATATCATAGAATTTTACAATACCACTTTGACCAAAGAGGTATTTTGTCATCAACTTGTTTTTGTTTGCATCAGGGAGTGTATTGACGTCATATGACGTCACAATAGAAATTTGAGATTTTTTCCCGTACTTTTTTTATAATGGGAATTTCCAATTCAAATGTAAATATCTAAATTTTTTGAAAATGTATTTAAGCATTTTTAAAAGTTGTTATATGTTTAGTTAGGTCTTTTTGATAATCATAAGATTATGTAAATAAATAAAGGCTTATGTTTTTGAGAAAAAATAAGTTTTGATTTTTCATTCTCCAGACTACCATTTACAGACAGTATGTCCCGCTCTGCTTGGCAGGCGAGACAAAAAATCTTATGACCTGAAATTAGAATTTTAAATTACAGCTAATTTTTGGGGCTACGCGTCCTCACAAACCTTAAAACATTATCATGGCAATCAGATAATCGTAACTATAGATATCACATTGTGAGGGAAACCATTCAAACAGACAAAGTGATTCCTATTAAACCCTTTCCTTTGTGGAAGTATAATTTTAAAATTTCTAATGAAAGTACCTTTGTTCCATTCACTACCAACCCTGCCATGGATAATACTGGCACGTTTTCAAACTTTTCTTTCGGCAGATGAAACAGATTCACCAGCAACTCCCCAACATGTTGTCCATACATTCCATCAACGACTGCCGATGTTGAGCCAGACTGGGTGTTAAGCAATTCCAAATATTTTTTTGCCTAAAATACAAATGAAAACAATAATATTGCACATGTGATATTAAGGCTTCAAGTAAGATTCAAGACTTAATCTTAATCAATACAATTTATATATAACCAGAGGCTGTTGGCACATTGTGGCGAAGGGGGGGGGACCAAATATCAAACAAGTGTGGCCACTAAAAGTATGTCTCGCCTGCCGGCACCATCGCTAAAATCAACTACCTAAGCTTCCATTTCTTGATATAAACACAAAAAGTGTCAGTATACCTAATAACAGATGCCTAGTTATTATACTATTCAAGCAATCCATTGTCCACACAAGTATTTACAAAAAGTTTTCTGTCTGAAAAAAAGACCTAAGTTCACAGAGTCACTGGAGCGTAAAAATGGGGTCATGGTCACATGGCATGGTGACAGTTGTGTTGTCCATAACCGCAACTGTCTGTTTACCCAATATCAGATGTCTAGCTATTATAACTTTCCAGCAATTCATCGTCCACAAAAGTCTTACAAAAAAGTTTACAGCCTGAAAAAAGACCTAAGTTCACAGAGTCACTGGAGCGTGAAAATGAGGTCAGGGTCACACGGCATGGTGACAGTTGCATAGACCATAACCTGAACTGTCTGTATACTAAATATCAGATGCCTAGCTATTATACTTTTCAAGCAATTCATCGTCCACAAAAGTCTTACAAAAAAGTTTTCGGCCTGAAAAAAGACCCAAGTTCACAGAGTCACTGGAGCGTGAAAATGGGGTCAGGGTCAAACGGCATGGTGACAGTTGCGTAGACCATAACCTGAACTATCTGTATACCAAATATCAGATGCCTAGCTATTATACTTTTCAAGCAATTCATTGTCCACAAAAGTCTTACAAAAAAGTTTACGACGCCGCCGCTGTTGCCGTCGCCGCCGCCGCCGGAAAGTAATACCTATGTCTCGCCTTCCGCGACTATTCGTCGCAGGCGAGACAAAAACTGATAAAACAGAAAGTTGATGTCAGACAGAACCCAAAAGCCGCTTACAATTTATGGAGTACCTAATTGTGGCTAAATTTCAAAAGCCTATGATTAATAGTTTCTAAGAAAAGTGTTACTAAAAGGGTGACAGTCAGATGCACAGCATTTCTATGTTCCTATTCAGTATTGCAGTAGGGGATAAAATTTTGGTAAACTCTCATGTGGACACTAAGGCAGATGTGGAAGTAGATGTCATAAAGACCTAACAAGCCTTAACAGATTCTTAGCCTGTTGAAAAAAACTGTTGGATAGACAGGAAGTAGAAGTCTGACAAACTTGAAATGTCGTACAACTTAAAAGGCCCCTATACTAGAGGCTACATACAAAATTTCAGGAGCCTATGATTAGTAGTTTCTGAGAAAAAATTGTTATGAAAAAAGCGTGACCCTATGGAAGGAAAAATGACAAAGTCCTTAAACAGGAAATAGATGTCTGACAAACATGAAAACCTATTAAAACTTGTTTAACCCTTAATGGAGGCAAAAAATGATTATATTATGTCAAAAAGTCCAAATAAATTTTTTTGAGGTCGTTAAATAATTTGGGCAGGAGGGGATGAGAATCTAGGATATTATTATATTGGCCTTAAAAACAACCTCGTCACTTTGAGCTAAGAAATTTTATAGCATTTTGGGGAAAAACATATCGACAAAAATCAAAATGCATATACATGCAAAATGGTTTGCTTACAATGAAAAGATGTTTTATGATTTCATTTTGTTACTGTTTTTGTGAAGTCATTTCTTGGTCGATTTTGTTTAAATTTTTTAATCAAAAACCTAAATATTGGAATTTATAGATGGGTCTCAGAAGAATTTACAGAACACATACAATGACATAGTTGTTGAATTCATTTCAATCTATGTCATCTGCATATAAACTCTGACAAAAAGGGGTTAGTCAATGAACCATGAAAAATGGGTGTGACACAGTGACCAAACTTCACCTGGATAGTAATCAGCTACCATATATGTGTATACAAAGTTACCTTACTATAGATAGTACACTCAGTTGTTGAGTTAATGTTAATTTCAATCTTTGTCAACCATAAACTTTGATATAGTTTCTATATACATGATATAAAAGAAATACAGTATTGGTCACATCTCAGATAAGTGCAGATGTTGGTTTGTCATCATGTTTTGTTTTGTCTTCCTTTATCAGATTTGACACACTGAATTTGAAATTGGCAGTTGGTTTTGCCTCTGCTATTTCAGACTCTGACATTCGGGTGCCCCATTGGTCCCTTTGCTTCTTTCACAGTTACTAAAACTTAGTTTCATTTCAATGCTGGTAAACTATGCCTATGTATCTGTATGCAAGGGTGCATGAGTCTAGTACAAGTACATGTATTTTTAAAGTTAAATCCATGTTGTCTGAAATTTTTTTTCTAAAAAGCGAACAGGTATACACACAATGATGTGACTCCAATGGTTCTTCCTTAACTTCTTTGAGGCAAATTAAAAAATGACTAAGTCATAAAACAGGAAGTCAATGTCAACAGACTTGAAAACGAATCCCACAATATAGTTCAAACATCTGAAACTACATACAAAATGTCAGAACCCTAAAATTGACAGTCTCTGTTGGGTGATAACAGATGTACCGAGTGAAAGACCCTTGTATGGGGTATAATAATAAACATGTATTACCATACCTCAATAATACAAACTGAAGTCTGAGATCGAGTTTCAGCAAAACCAAATGGATGTAGTTTCAAATCTGATTTAGATGCAACTTTAATCCCTTTCAGACCTTTCCAACGTATTGTTTCTGGATGAAAGCTAAAAATGATAACAATAAAACAACTATTAGAGGCTCTCAGAACAAGGGCCATAACTCCAACATAGGGGAATTATTTTTTATATGAGACTTTGCATTCAGGTAAAGCTTATAAGCTTTGCTTTTAACATTGATAATATTTTTTTATTTTTCAAAACATAAGCACCCAAGAATGAAAATATCAAATGATAGATAAATTGATTAACAAAGGGATATTGAATCAATTTTCATGACAATTTGCATGCAGATATAGCTCATAGTTCTGAACATTTTTCTTTTCATCTCCACATATTATCTATCCCAGACTATTATAACGGTCACGAAATTACATATATACCCCATCAAATTCTTTAATAACAAAAAAAAGTGCCACATATGTGAATCAATTTTCGCTGAATTTTATATGTTACAGTAAATAAGTGTTATCAGTGATTTTTCATGTAAATCGTAAAAATAAGAGATTTAATGTAATTCCTAACTGATTCAGTAAATACATGTACATTTTTGTAATCCTTTAAAAAAGGCAAGGAATTACATGAAATCTTTTTTCTGCAAAATTTAACATTTACGCTGACTCTTTAACATGTTTAATCTGAAGACTTATCTATCTTTTTGAATACATGTTGTATTTATACGTTTGCAAATGATGTATTTGTCATTGTGAATGTTTTTAAAATTGTTATCAACATTTAGTCCAAAACATATCAAGTGTCTGAGTGTTTTAAGAATATATATTGCTAGTACATTTATGATGTACATGCATGACATGTGGATCTTTTCTTGGGTACTAATTTGCATTTGTCAATAATTATCAAAATAGGCACCACAGGCACAATATCACCATTAATGTGTCTTGAGTAGCTTTACAAAACCCAATAAATTGTGTCAAGATGACATAAATATCTTGTCTTTATTATGTGTGTGTGTGTGTTGGTGTTAAACGTCCTTTATCGACGCACCTGGGCCATGTAGGGTGGTCAGTTTTAAATGTTGGAGGAAACTGGAGTACCTGGAGGAAACCACCGACCTTGGGCAGGTAACTGACAAACCTATTCACATACCATGACATGGTCAACTTGAAAACTCAGTAGCTGCGAGATATATTTTATGCATGGGCAATTTCGATTTCACATTGTAAATTAAATGAATTTAGGATGTTTGCCAAATATAAAAGGCTGAAATAATAGATCCTCTAGTGGAAAATTCAATGTGTGTGTGTGTTACTGGATGTAAATCAGAACTGTGTACACATGTATAAAGTCAAAGGCTTGTGCAACTCCAGATGCCATAATATGTTTAACATGTACAAAAAAGATAGCTCTTTTGTCTCATTATATTTGTGGCTTGGTGGGACTTTTATTTGTTGATTTATGAATCCATTGATGAACCCCCAAAATCAGTATAAATTAACAATGATTAAATTGAATTTTTCATTTTTATTTTCTTCCGAGTTCCAACCCAAATTTCGACAAAATTAAATACAAAAATATATATTAAAACTGTTAAAGGGAAAATTCGCAAAAAAATAATTTTTACATATGTTTTTCATCACATTTTACTAAACATAAATATACATGTAAAACTCTTCAATCTTCACTAATAAGCGAGTATGAGAGCGTTTTGTATCGATAAATTAGAACGATGGGTGCGGCCATTTTGTACGGCTAGTAGGTCCTATTGTCACGTGACCATCACCTAATATCCAATAACCACAAAGTACCAAAACGATAACGACACGCAATGGTCAACTCTATCGTCATTTAAAATCATGATGATAGTTTGGTTGTTCTACTCAGCGTAGTAACTTAAGTGTTATTCCGTTTTCCTGACCTAAGGAAAAAGACAGACTTGTATCTTAAATGGGTCCAGTCTTTAGATTTGCCATCCACTATCAGCAATGTCAAGTATACAAGTTTGTGTGTGAAGACCATTTTGAAGCAACATCTTTAGAGGGTGATTTAATAGTAAGCAGTGTTCTTTTGTCCATGAAAAATGTTTATATCTATCTATATTTGTCAATAATAATTTCGTTATTTTTATAGCCAAACGTTTCTTACATGTTACATTATTACCTAGAATGCCGGGCTAGTATAACGGTCGGAATCTTTGCTATAAAAATCCACAAATCCACAAGACAAAAATATCAGTTTTGTTTTTAAAAAAAGAATTATAACGGGTGTGCGTAAAATTAAGAATATAACCGAAAGCGGAATAAAACTTATCTTTTTGTTTTGTATAAGCGTTTTAACACTTCAAAAAACTGTGCATTTATTTAGAATATTTGTTTAATAACTAGTTAATATACATTTTAAAACAGACAACAATTTTTTCTTCATTTTTTTATCCATTCCCTATGCATTCCTTAAAAATGCGCAAATCTATTTTTTTATTATCTTTAAAGGATTTCTTAAGCGTTCATTATATAGAAGATAATATTATTTTTACCTATATGAAGATAGTAATTCACAGTCGGGGGCAACGTATTTAAACTTGTGACACTCCCAGGTATTACTTACTTCACGGGGATGGTAATTAACAGGTGGTTGTGTAATGGTTTATGACAGAAAAAGAGATCATTTGTTTCTGTTAATTTTTTATTACAAAGTACAACGGAAGACCTACAATTTATCACTCGTGTCTTTGATTTTTCGACATCTTTATTTGTGTAAAAATAGTGAAATTGTTCTTCTTCAGGTGATTTTTGAAGTTTTTTTAAAAGTAAAACAAAAAAGCACACTATACAGAAAACGCTCATGTTACCTTCATGTAGACAGCCGTATGAGTATATACCACAATCTTGTGTTCGTAAGATTACAAAACGTATAAATATTTTATGACTTGTATTTCTCTGCATAAGAAGCCCAAACAATAATATATCCAAAAGACATAATGCCCGATCTTCAAACATTAGGACGTACGGACGGAAGTACAGAACCAGACACTATATGTCCCCCTACTCCTTCTTTCGTAGATGGGGCATAAGATAGACAACCACACCAACAACTTTAGAATGAAATCAATGTAAAAAAAATCTACCTGTCAAACTCTAAACTTCGTCTGACGCCCGTTTCTAATATTTAAAATGTCAGATCGGTTCCAAAGTAAACTGAGAATGCGAAGTGTACAGCAAAAATAAAAGTGCCAATACAAAATTAATAATTAAGATCTTGCGTTTCGTATGAAAGTTAGAATATTTGATTTTTTTTTGGGAGGGGGCTTTAGATATATATATATTTCACTTCGTCCTGCCTTTTTATTTTCGAGAACGCTGGAGCCTGGATATTTTTCTAACTATAAAATTTTAAGCCAAAAACAACATCCTACCATGCCTTTTTATTTAATTTTGACATATCCTGCCTTTTTATTTTTTTATTTCACAATAGCCCTCCCATGAAAATCCAATGGTCGCCCCCTTATAATCAGCAGCAACAACAACAAAAACCACACAAATAAAAGATGAAATGAGTTTATATGAGGTTATGCTAATACATTTTATAAGTTATGAATGGAAAACAAATTTTAACTAAGCTTAGACTAAGTGTCACCACTATAAAAAAGTATAAGTCATTGAAGGTAAATCTATTCAGAGTCTGTCTCTAAATCCTTCGTACGTATTGTCCATCTGCAGAAGAACTTTCTTTTCTAATGACAGACACAACACAAGCTGGCAGCAAAACACGATGTGTTCTTCCTAAAGGTAGACATATTCTGACCCAACATACAAACTGTCTGTATGCCATAAGCAATTAAGATTGTAACATCAAATAAATGAATGATAATGTATTTAAAAAGTGGTAGCCTTTACATTATTACTTCCTTGTTTTGTACTGTTAACTTTTTGTTGGCTAAGAATATATATAACTTTTGTTTGATGGGTCAAGAAAAACTCAATGTTTTCAATCAGTGAAATCTTCGGCAATACCTTATCACTCTGAAAAAAAAAAGTAAACGTCTATTCATATACCTATTTAATAGGACGTCTGGTGCTCTCCCCCGGTGGCGTTTGTACCACAAGAAACTAATATAACTAGTTTTCAGCACAACCGCGGGTTTAAACAAACTATCTTGAAGTCGTGGTTGCACCAGGGTCGAAGATATCGGCGAATAATGTGAACTCGTGGCAGCATAGGCATTCTGCGAGCAAGGGCATTGGCTCATAGCGATCGGAACATTTGCACCATTGAGTGTAAAATTGGGTTGCTTTGAAACTAAGTCTAGCGATTTATCTCCAACTCTTCTATCTACCGGATTTCTTCCTCCGTATATTCTGGTTCAAGTTGATGCCCCTCCTGACCCAATTCGACCAAATCTGCAGAACTTATACTGCTAGCAGACACGTCAAATATTACAAATATTTTGAAGGGGCATTGGTGCTGAAGGTATATTATATAGCAATTATTTTTCTCATTCTCTCGAAATTACGATTAGTCTTATACAAAACCAAAAACCTTATTAAATCCCGTTTAACAATCAGGAGACGAAAGAGCTGAAGATCACCGTCTCTTCTTTGATCTTTTGAGGTGACTATTATACATGCTTCATTGATTTGAATTAATCCGTTAAAAACTGATAGTCTTTCAATGATCAGTTAATCAGTTTTATAGCCGTCTAATGAGATTAAAAGGCCGGGGAAAAGGTTCACGTCGAATATACAAAATTCTTACCTGGGGCAAATTACGTAATCACCAATTTGCAATTAACACCTGGGATGTCTGGCCAGGTGACACCTTGTTGTTTTAAAAAGCGTGATTATCATATGAAACGGAAAATTTTCAAATCATTTTAACGATGTTAATTAAAATAGAGTAATTTATGGAAAAGATTAGAATTATGTAACAGAATTTTAATTATTTAATTATTTAATATTGATGTTTAAAACAATCATTAATTAAAAATTTTGTTAGCAAAAAATGATAAAAAATACTTTTATATTTGAAAGAAATCTTCATAATAATTATGTTATTGCGTATCGGTTTATCGTCATTAAATATTTTCTTTTGTTTACCAATTAGACCTCGCGTCACCACTGTGTTTTATTAAATATAATATCGATATCGATTATATAGCGTTAATCGGATAAAGCTGTAATACACAGATATCCGGTCATATCCCATAATGCACTCGAAACCATCTCACTGACGTCACTGAGTTACTTTTGAAATCAGAAAATGCCAAATATCTCTGTTATGAATAAGAATTTTTTGAAAAAAATTTGGATATATATTTTTGATGACATATTCTATCATTTAAGACCATAAGTCAAAATTCGTGAATTTTCCCTTTAATTATCACAGAAAAGATTCACCATAGTCTACATACATAGACAATCAGAATCAATCAATGAACCGTGAATGTGATGGCATATGCCCCATATGCTCATTTTGAAAGGATTATCTGAAAGGCCACCAAACAACAAATTCATCAGTAATAATTTCAATCATTACAGCAGGATTTTAATGTATCTTCTGATGAAATACTTTTAAAACAACTTTTTACTGATAAAGGATCATTTCTATCACTTTGGTTAATAAGTTTCGTACCTTTTGTTCAAGTTAACATGAATAAAAATTTCGAAGGCCATTCCAAATTCAGTTGGTCACAGATTATTTTATTGAGTTCTCTCCCCTAATGTCAAAGTCTGGGTCAATTATCAATGCTACTTATGTTAAATAATGAATTTTGCAAAAACAAACCATTGAAAAACTCCAAGATAAAGTGGCATTAGTGACTTTCCTATATTGAGAACAGCCATTTTTTACCTAAATTTTCCTGCTAGGGAAGGAATGTTACTACTAGCTATAGGTCAAAAATGGTTGTAAATAATGGCCCCTATGTTCTATTTCTAGTAACCAGTCATGATTTCTGTCAACAATCATTAGGGTCATTTTGTGAAGGATACCCTAAGATACAATCATATCAAGTTTCATCTAATAAAACTGGTCAGTAGTTTTTAATTAGTCGATCTTTGAAAAAGTTTACAGACCACGAATTGGTGTGCTGAAAATTAAGGTGACTCTCTTAAACATGTTAAAGGTGACATTATTTTCAATTTAATTCATATATTAAAGTACTCACTCCACACTAAGTAGGCACATTTCTGCAAATCTGCCAAAAATTTCCAAATAATAGTTCTCTGGAATTTTCTTTCTATGCCTTGGAAATGCTCTTAAACTATCTAGAAATTTCACTACTGTATACCTACAAAATAAGAATAAAACATTTTGTATCTGCACATACCAGAAGCCAAGATATGACTCATAGGGAATAATCCAAGGCTTAACGGAAGTCACTCAAAATATACATGTCAGTCATGTCAGTGTTTTCCTTATTTCAAAAATTAAAGGTGGGTGTATTGAGAAACTCCTCTCCAGTCGGGTTTTATATTATTGCAGACCCATAGAAACCGGGTAATAGTTCTCACTTCTATAGATGTCCATTGTCGGCAAATTACCTGTAAATTACTTAATCCATGTTTGTTTGAGCAAAAAATTTACTGCCCTTGAAATACATGTAGCTGAATATCAAAATTGTCAACCTCCTATGAATAGGAATATAATTGTTCGAACTGATGACATGTTATAAAATGCATAACAATATAAAAAAAAATTCTAAAAATATTGAAATTTTACAACTTATAAAAAATATTTTCAATTGCAAAGTCTGACAGGCAAGTGAGTCCAATATTTTACTTGTACTTGCCCTGGGCAAGCAGACAACCATTAACATCAATTTCAGTTATTAATGATAAGTTTTTTTGTCTTGTACACATGTACATGTATCCGACTGGTGTATTATCTTCTTAGCTACAATAATGTACAAAAAATGTAGCTCCTTAGACATCTGTGATTTAGGCAGAGCTACAATGCGGTTCCATTACCCGTAATGGATCAAATAAAATTTCTTTCTCAAACTTAAACAAATTTTAAAGATGGTTTGAATTCACAAGTACCAATAACACTCTGATTAAAATTTAACTAAGTAAATTAAAATTTTGGTCAAAAGTCACAGGTAACTGTTAATTTGTTAGAAAACCCAATATTCTGATCCTGAACTTCTTTATTAAGTGCAGGATCAAGGGACTTAAAAAATTTATATTTACATGAAAGTCTTTAAAATTGCACAAATTGTCGAAAATTTAAACATGTTAAACCATAGACCTGCATACAGGTCTATGGTTAAACTGACTAATTTTCAATTTGTCATTTAAATACTATAAGCAAAATTTTAGTACCAAATTTGACATCTTATGGATATGATGGATTGAATTGCGCCCGGTGAGATTTTGCTTTCGACATTGTTCCGTTACGAGCAATGGGACCGTATTGTAGCTCCACCCAATCAAAGATGACAAAGGAGCTACATCATTGCAGAGCTCTAGATTCTTCTCTACAGGCTCCATGTGTCAAGTTGTCTTTTCAAAAAACTGAAAAAGATTGATATGAATCTAGGAATTGATTCATTGATCTATTTTGATTTATATCATGCATATGGTTTACCTTTTGTCCCACTGAACCTTTTGGAGTGACAACTTTTGTTTCATATCATCAATTACTTTTAAGGTTCTGGATTCCCAACGAAGGGAAGTTAAATCTTCATCATTCAGGTTAAATGCAAGGTATTCTTTCAATTTTGTTAAATGATCTTGTTGCTCCGCAGATAATTGTTGATTAAATTCAATTCCTTTAGACAAGACGTCTTCGATAAATAATTCTTCGTCGTGGTATCTTATGTGAAAATATTTTTCTGCTAGCTTCTTTGTCCATGAAGAGACCATCTTTTCAGATTGCCCCACTCCTCGTGTTGGACTCCAGCTACTATGCCGTTTTCGTTTAGAGCTTCTTAAGCTAGTTGTGCTGCGGCTCGAGTCTGAATAACTCTCTGTCTCTGAACTAGTTGTTTCCATGCTGGGTCAGGGGATATATAGGAAGGGGGAATGAAACATTTCAACATGCTTCTGTTTCTGTTTCTGTA
This sequence comes from Arcuatula senhousia, assembly GCA_963971305.1. Lineage (NCBI taxonomy): Eukaryota > Metazoa > Mollusca > Bivalvia > Mytilida > Mytilidae > Arcuatula > Arcuatula senhousia. Next base: position 6,383,865 of record OZ020308.1, on the reverse strand, counting down.
GGATACTGGGCTGGACTTCACTAATGAATATAGTGCCCAGGGTGGTGGTTGCGCTTAGTTGGGAAATTTAGTCACTCAAGGATGCCCGCTGCCCACGGAGATTTTCCTTGAATGTTTCCACCGATGTTGCCCCAGTACACTTAGTATCAAGTTTATTCCAGTCAATAATTGTCCGAGGTATAAAAGAGTTTTTGAATATTTCTGTGTTGCAGCTATATACTTGAATGTTGTTGTTTGTTGATGATCTGGTTCTTCCTCTGCTTCTGATGATGTGAGATTCGGCAGGGATTTCTATCAGGTCGTTTACAATCTTGTACATCAAAATGAGTCGTTGTTCTCGTCGTCGTTCGGATAGTGGTTTCCAGTCTAGTTCTTTCATCATACTGGTGACACTTGATGATCTCGAGTAGTCGTTAAAAACAAAGCGTGTGGCACGGCGTTGTACAGATTCAAGGCGGTCTATATCTTTCTGAAGGTATGGGTCCCAAACTGTAGAGCTGTATTCTAATACTGATCGGATGAGAGTTGTATAAGCATTTTCTTTGAGGGTTCTGGAACAGTGTTTGAGATTGCGACGGAGAAAGCCAAGAGTTGAAGATGCCCGGTTTGTAATCTTGTTGATGTGTGATGACCATTTCAAGTTTTCGCTGATAAGAAGGCCAAGATAAGGGTTCTCATTTACGTGTTCTAATACATGGTTGTCTAGTGTATACGCATTTGTCTTTGGGTTTGTACTCCTATGTATTGACATCTTGTAGCACTTAGTGGCGTTGAATTTCATACCCCATGTTGATGCCCAGTTTTCTAGTGAGTTAAGGTCTTTCTGTAGTTGTAGTTGGTCTTGAAGAGTATGAATCTTCCGGTATAAGAGGCAGTCGTCTGCGAAAAGTCTTACTTGCGATGTTACGGCTTCTGGTAAATCGTTGATGTGGATTAGAAATAGAAGTGGCCCAAGAACTGTGCCTTGAGGCACCCCAGAATCGACTGTTACTGATGTTGAATACTCTCCCTCTACTGCTACTCTCTGTTTTCTATTCATAAGGAAGGATGTTAGCCATGCTATACAAGACAAGTCCTCTATATTCTTTAAATATATTAGAATAATTAGATAATATCAATTATACTAAAAATCATCCATATTTATTTAATAAAAAAACAACAACATTTTTTTCACTTTAAAAATTTTTGATGTGAACTTTAATTTTTATTTAGGCATGAACCATTTTCATACGGTGGGAGGGCCTGGGATTTTGTAACCTGATATTATTTTTTTTTCTGTCCAAATCAAAGTTACAATTTTTTTTTCTACCCAAAGCAAAATCATAATTTTTTTTCCAGACCAATTCAGGAAATTCATAGCGAGCATCGCAGATGCGAGCCCTACGGCATTGTGCATGTTTTGAGATGTGCCAGAAATATACTGACGATAAAACCGGAACAGGTTTACTTTTACGGAGTGAAAAAAAATAATAGACACGGAGCAAGTAAAACAATCAACCCTCTGGGCTTATAAAAAATACATCATAATCTGTTATGCAAAAATATAAAAAATAGAAATTTAAAAACAGTGATAAAACCCTCATTCATCGACTTGTTTATTTTTACAAACAGATTTGTATTTAAACACCATTCGGTCTTTTCCGCTGAAGAACGATTTTCCGGAAATTACCGAGCTCGCTTTAGGCAACATCGTCCCATTGAGTAGTCATACCAAATGCATGATACTGACCTAGCTTTGTTGAATTCTAATTAAGTTAAAGCAATACATAAATTTACTGATAAAACCTACTCATAATAATAATATAAATAAAAGGTTCTTACATGAAAATGAAAGAAGAGTCCCATCCTGTGGGGTTTCACTCACTCTCCTCAATCCTGCATGATATTTTACTTCATCGTTTTTTCCGCCAGGTTTCTAAATGTACCTTCTGTTACCAATGCTTCAAATAAAACACTGATACTCAGAAAATTTTACAAAACCTGACCATATCCAACTATGTGATAGGGTCATTTTATTTGTTTTAATAAAATATATGTTTTTAACTAATATGTGTTAATTCTTATGCCAAAGTATCGGACTGCTATAGGAAATTCATTCGAGACTTTTCGAAGATAGCCAGACCACTTACAGACCTTATGCCGATCACCGGAAGAGGGAAGACCAAAGGAAAGAAGAAACCAGTTGAACAGACACCATGGAAGTGGACCAAGGATCAAGAGGACTCATTTCAGACTCTGAAGTCGAAGCTGTCATCACCTCCCATACTAGCCTTTCCCAACTATAAGGAACCATTTGAGGTGCACACAGACGCTTGTCAGACAGGAATCGGAGCAGTGCTTTACCAACAACAGGAAGGTCAGAAGAGAGTCATTGCTTTTGCCAGTCGAGGATTATCCCGAGCTGAAAGGAACTACCCAGTCCATAAGCAGGAATTTCTCGCACTGAAATGGGCCGTTACAGAGAAGTTCAACGATTACCTGTTTGGGAACCGATTCACCGTAGTGACCGACAACAACCCTTTGACCTACATTCTAACGTCAGCCAAGCTAGATGCAACAGGACATCGCTGGATAGCTGCACTCGCCGCCTTCGACTTCAACATCGTGTACAGGCCAGGTCGACACAACGCAGATGCTGACGGATTATCAAGATTACCAGCCATCATAGGTCAACAGGAATGTCCATCTGAAAGATCAGACTATAGACATATCAAAGACACCGGCAACATACCAGTTGATTCAGTGAAGGCCATTTGCAGCTCCCTACAGCGACAACCATTTGTGGAGTGTTTAGCAGTTACAACCGAAGACCTAATGGGAGACATAGGAACAACACCAACCAAGATGATTGATATTAGAGGAGAGCAGTTACGTGACCCAGTTATTAGGATGTGGATAGAGCATGTCAACAACGGAGTACGACCAAGGAAAGATAGTATTCCAGCAACACCAGCACACAACCAGATGTACAACAACTTTGAAAGATTGATCATCAAAGATTGAATATTGTACAGAAGGACAACTATCGACGAGAATCCCAAAGATCAGCTTATTTTACCACACTCCCAGATTTCAACAGTATTAAGATCGCTTCACAACGACATGGGACATCAAGGTCGTGATAGAACAACATCACTAGTGAAGGACAGATTTTATTGGTATGGAATGACAAAAGATATAGATGCATGGATACAGAAGTGCCCAAGATGCCTGAAGAGAAAGAGTCAAACCAACGAAAGAGCTCCCTTGACCAACATCGAGACATCACAACCCATGGAGATAGTTTGCATGGACTTTCTGACTTTGGAACGATCAAAAGGAGGATTTCAGTACATCCTTGTGATAACAGACCACTTTTCGAGATATGCACAGGCGATACCAACCAAGAACATGAGTGCTCGAACAACAGCAGATGCATTTTTACAGCATTATGTAGTCCATTATGGTTTGCCAGAAAGGATTCACTCGGACCAAGGAGGAAATTTTGAGAGCAAGATCATGAAAGAATTATGCAACATCACCGAAATAAACAAATCGAGAACCACACCGTACCATCCAATGGGAAATGGCCAGTGTGAGAGATTTAATCGGACACTACTTAACATGCTTGGAACACTGGAAAACCATCAGAAATCAGATTGGAAAACATACCTTGGTCCAATTGTTCACGCTTACAACTGCACGAAACAGGAAACAACTGGATACTCGCCATACACACTTATGTTTGGGAGAGAACCACGCTTACCCATTGATCTGGCTTTTGGTATTGAAACTGAGAAGGAAAAGACAACAACAACTAAGTATGTGGAGAACTTGAAGGAAAGATTGAAGAAATCCTATGAATTGGCATTGACATCAGCCAAACGAGCACAACAACGTCAGAAGAAGAACTATGACACCAAAATGAGAGGGGCCGTATTACATCCAGGCGATCGTGTACTTGTGAAGGTTTTGAGTTTTGATGGTAAACACAAGATAGCAGACAAATGGGAAGATGAAGCTTATGTCATCATGGATCAGCCTAATCCGACCATTCCAGTCTACAGAGTAAAGAAAGAAAGTGGACAAGGTAGATTGAGAACCCTACACAGAAACCTACTCCTGCCTATTGGATCTGTTTCTGTTGAGGAAGAAGTACAGGAGAAGCCCAGACCTACTCCTAGACCACGATTAAGACCCAGGAAGAAAACAGTTGATGAACAAAGACAGAGTCTTCACGACAGCACTATAACCAGTACTGAAGAGAGTGATGATGAGTCTCTGTACTACTATGTTAGAGTTCCTGAAGACACTACTTTTGGCATTCCACACGATGCTATAGACGAGATAGCGCCTCAGGATAAAGATGATACCGTTCAGAGTGAGACTGGTGACGATCAGCAACTCATCCCTGAACTTCAAGATGCTGGATTCGTTGGTGACGACCATCCATCTGAAGCTGCAAGAGCAGATGATCCAGTACTTGATACTGATGATGTGGAGACAGACGCAGCTGAACCTGTACCTGTCACTTCATCTGAAGTTGAAGATGATGATCAAGACGATGAGATACCTTGGCATGACGAAGTAGATGATGTCCATCAGCCGGACATTGCACCACCCCCAGTAGCACCTAGACGATCTGTACGGGCAAGAACATCAACAGCCACTACGAAGTACAAAGATTTTATTGTTTCGAAGCAATCTCAGAGTCAACCCGATTGGAAGATCAGAGCAGATTATTTGCATAGTATAGTTTCTAGCGGTAATTTCAGGGGTATGGAGGACCAGATCCTTGCTAGCCTTTTGAAGGTTGCCACAGAGAAGTGATGTAGACACAGTTTGAAGAACACGAGACGTCGTTCTTTCTCGGGAGGAGGAGGATATGTTTGATGATGTCATGGTAGACATTCTCCAACACGGGGGAGAATGTGATAGGGTCATTTTATTTGTTTTAATAAAATATATGTTTTTAACTAATATGTGTTAATTCTTATGCCAAAGTACATTGATTATCTACTATTTGGATTTGTACTTTCTATACAGTGATTTTCTATTATGTCCAGTTTATTCTGAAGGTATGTCTGATTTCATTGATTTGATTGGTTCTAAGTTCTGAGTAGTTCTTGGGATTATTCTAGTTGTATGTTGAAAGTTTTGAAGTTTATCATGGAGATTTAAATTCTAAAATTGCAGTTTATTATTTTTCTTACTTATTTACTATTATTGAAAAGCAGAGATATTTAGTTTAGTTTTGATAGACATTTCATACATTTCACTTTTGGATGGATTTGCATTATATTTGGATTACATATTCTGAGAATTAGAAGACAAATATAAAGGATTATATTCTGTATACCAGTATTTACTGAGATGTAGTGGTGTTGACTTATATCGTAAACTCAGTTCCACAGATTGGTGAGTTAGGCTATATTGATGTATGTTTAGATCTAGAGTTGTCTACCTTGTAAAAGTACATTTTTCTTATAAAAAGTCATTTTATGAAAATAATTGTATTTAAAGAAGTTAATTTATTAGACATAGTATTTATATTGATTATCGTCAGATATGATGATTTCATTTGATATATTATAAATATTATTTGAAGACATAGTTTAATGATAATACCTTGTGGTTTGCATATCAGCGGTTGCATATATAACATTGTTATTCCTTAAATTAATTGTGATATTTATCATATGTTATTTATATTTGTAGAGTTTAGTTTAATAAAGAATCCTAGAAATGATATTAGTATTTCCTGATGCCCTAGGAAATTACACCCTTTTACAACTATATCGGACATCACGTGACTTGGGTCACCTATACAGCGAGCGTTATATGGCCATGCGGATTTATATAGAAATGCACGGGCGTGTTATAGATATTTATGATTTGTGATAAATTAAATCATTTCCATAAAAATGTGCTGCTATGTTGTAAAAGTATAATAAATTACCAACATTTTGATACCATTTTCAATAGATATTGAATTTGGGAAATTACTTCCAATTTGATTTGAAAAAATGTTAAAAATACTGAAAAAATTAATATGGCGACCGTGTGAAAATGTCATAATTTTTGAAAACTACCATATTTTGATCGCAAATAACTTTTTTATGTTTAGCTATGGTGAAAATGTGCTGCCCATGTGAATATCTTGAAACATGAAACTTTAAGATTATATAAACTATATGAGATATTGAAATTGAGAAATCACTTCCAAATCGATTTGAAAATGATTTTAACGATTTTGAGGTCAAATGAAACTTTATTTTGGCGGTAAAATACAAATTTTGATATATAACTATACAATTGAAACCAGCTATTAAAAGTAGCACTTAAATCGAATTATGGATAAAAACCAATACAATGATTATATAACAATGATAATTTTACAAAATATGCTAAAATTAATTACTGTAAATAACGTTTTTTCTTTCTACTTGTTGAAATGATAAACAAACAACAGCTTTTTATTTTTTTCTCTCTAATTTTTGTTCTATAGGTTTTCCGTTTGAATAAATCATTTTAAGGTGTAAAGGTAGAATTAATTTCTTAAACAGGCGCCCTTGTTAATTAGATGTCTACCGGTTCAGGTATTACAATATACATGTCATTCAATTAACATCATGTCTTCCGCGCGTCTCACAGCGGGAATTACTTCAATTAGTCTAGCCACCTTGAACCCAATATAATCACAGCAGTGTGTCAGGTGAAATTTTTCCTTTATACTGCAAATTATAAAAATTATACTATTTCTCTAGGTGTCTATATGTATAAGACAACCCCTAAAGCCGGACGAGAATTATTTCTACAAAATACTCTGAAATAATATTTATTTATCCAAGTAAATATAAAGATCTTGTATATATATTTAAATAAGATAATTAAATCATTTTAATACGATTTTTATTTAAATCAATTAATCGTGTAAAATAAATGATATTAATATTTGGAATCATGAGAGCAAGCTATAGCTGTAACCAGTTCAAGGTAATTCGGCAACCAGTATTTCGTATTTTTAGCAGAGTTATGTAACTTGATTATGACCGATATAGTTGGATATGAGAATCTGAATGTTGTTTTGGTCTGCTGAAGAAGCACGTAATACTCTGACAAGGAAATGACGTCACGTAATCCATAAAGGGATAAATTCGTCCCCGCTAAATGTCGTCCCAGAATGTTACAGGATTTATTATTTGCACAAATATTAAATTGAAATTTTGATAAGTAGTTATTGATCCCAGATATTTTAACAACAACTTTCTCATGTGCATATGATTTGGGTTGGGTGGGGTCAGATTTTGCTACTACCTAATTCCTTTTTTTTAAATTCCCTCTTTACGTAACACCTAGCCGGTCGAGCACATGGATTTATTTTTAAAAGGTATATAGATTTTCGATGCTCGCTAAAAAGGCAGGGCCTTAATCATATTATATATTTTTTTTTACATTTGTTTTTCTATTCATAAGTTTACAGGTTCTTTATCAATGGACCTATTCAGAAATTCAACTTCCGTACTCGTAAAATCTGGCTGGACCAATCAACGACGTCGCAGCGTACTCGTAAAATTTGCCTTAGCCAATCGGCGACGTCGTGAACAATCACAATCCCAGAATGCCGTACAATTTCTGAATTGGTCCATTGTGTGAATTAGGCCAGTTCTTGGACTAATTTATTCTCATTGTGAGTACATTCATATATTTTATAGACAAATGGGATATGTGGAATAAGTCAAACAGACAATCTCTCGGTAGGAGATGAAATGTGAATTGGACTATTGTATTTTGATTTTGAATACATGCATATTTAAAACATACATATATTTATAGGAAAATGGGAGATAGGGAGACATGGCGAATATGTCAGCCAACCTGTATTGAAAGCACAAAGTAAAAAAAATGAAAATAATTAAAACCAGAATCCCTCCAAAATAAACATTCAGCATATAGCAATATTAATTTAAATGGACAATAGACAAAGTCAAATAGCTGGATATCCAAAATCCAAAATTTGTTTCTTTTATAAATATACTTTTTTCAATATGTGAAACTTATTAAGACTAGAAGTGAAAGCAATATTCATTTGTGATTGCCCTGGTAACCTTGTCACATAGGGGACTTATCACATGGTTACCTTTTAGGTTAACCTTTTGGCTTCAAAGTTTTCAAAAGTTAATTTCCCTGAAACAGCAAGTCAGGGGTTGAAATAAGACAAAGAAAAGTACAAGTTGAAGCCAATAAGGGATCAGAGAATAACAAGCCTTTTGATTTGGTTAGGGATCCTGCGTAACTAGCATACTAAACAGAAATGGAGATCGTTGAACCCCTCAAAAGCTCTTGGGTAAATGATGCAAAATCATCCATTCTTGCATTCTTGTGATTTCCTGAAAGCTATTCATGATATTGATTTCATAATTCATTTAAAAAAATCATCATATGAAGTACAAAACAACACAAGAATGCAGTTTGAATTATAAGAAATCTGTGAAGATTGACCAATGCCATCTTATAGACATTTCTGGATCTACCAGTGGGATGGGGAGGTTTTTAAAATATATATATATATAATTTTATTTGCCAAGCGGGACAACGGGTTCATACCATAACAGAACAAAACTATCGATGTTATAATACATGTACTAAACATATTAAAAGTGATATTTCGTAGCACATTATAATTTCAAAATTTGAAATTTTTGCAAGAGGCAATGATGAATAAGGTGATGTATGCCGAGCGAGGCGAGGCAGAAAAAAATCAGGCTTTTATCATTTGAGTTCAAAGGATGTATATAATATATTTATTTTTTGGAAAATTATGAATATTTATTTTTTTTCAGCTCCATCAGGAGCATTTTTATTTTTTTCTCAAAAAAATGGAATTAATATTTTTTTTGAAAAAAATCCCAGGCCCCCCCACCAAAAGAAAATGGTTCGTGCCTTAATGCATTAAAAAATCCATACAAAACAAAGATTTTCACATATTTTAAGAAAAATCTATGGAGCAGATTTTTTTAGGTAAAACTGAGAAAATCACGAATTCAGGTCTAAGTGTAGTTCTGAAACACATTAATTTCAATCACCAACAAACTCCATTAGGTACCGTATTCAGACAGACCTCATTATCCTTACAAGGGACTTCTTTGCACTTGAAGCTAGACAACTATGGAATAAGACCCTCCACGCTGAAATGGAAAGAGTCTTTTCTCCATAACAGAATGCAGCAAGTAGTTCTTGATGGCGAAGCCTCCAGTAAACTGCCTATAGTCAGCGGGCTACCCCAGGGCTCAATCCTGTGTCCCTTTTATTCTTCGGACTGTTTCTTCAAAAACACGCTTATTTGGAGATGGTCCAGATGACTGCTTTCTTTACAGACCTATTAATTAAAACACAGACAGCATAATTCTCTAACAAGATCTTGACTCTCTAGCCAGATGGAAACAACACTGGGGATGCAGTTCCACCCAGAAAAATGTAATTCTATGCTTGTCACACGATCAAGAAAACCACACAAGCATGATTACATCCTAAAAGGCCTTACGACACTGCCAAATATCTTGGAATCACCATTTCCAAACTTATACTTGGAATGCTCACATTGATAACGTAACATCAAAGGCACACAAACTATTAGGATTTCTAAGAAGAAACTTACAAATTAAAAACGAAGAGACAAAGTGTATGGCATATAAATATTTAGTAAGTACTGCTTTACAATTTGGTCACCCCAAACCAAGAAACGAAAAGAACAAGTAGAAAAAGTACAGCGTAGAGCAGCACGGTACATGGCTTGCAGATTCCATAACACCAGCTGTACCAGTTCTATGTTGGACCATCTTTATCTACCTCTTTAGGAACTCGCGGAAATATAGCAAAAATCACCATGCTCACATCACTTGGTTGCCATTGATCCACACCTTTACCTTAAACCTTTCACACATTTCAGTACTCGACACAGCCACAGTCTTCAATTTCAACAATTCTTTACGTCAACTGATTACTTTAAAGATAACATTTTCCCTCAAACAGTAATTCTCTGGAATGCCTTGCCCCCCAGGCATTGTTGCAGCACCTACATTGGTTCAGTTTTGAACCCTGATCCCGTCACACCCTTTTTAGTTTCATTTTTGTCCTTAAACCCTTGTATATCATCTTGTAAATATGTTTTAAAGTTTTTTTTATTTTATTTTAGTGCTTGTTTAAAGTAATAATAAATAAAAAAATCATAAAATTTTTAACAGTCTTTTTAAGCTTTAAAAATATGAATTGTTAGTATAAACTTTTATTAAAGCTACAAAAAGTCCATTAAACAATGGGATTTTTGCAGAATTTAACAAAAAAATGGTCTCTAACAATCATTTGCTTCCCGAGTTGTATTATGCAAACTAGATGCATATGACCCAAGTTTGAACTCACTCGGAAGTGCCCGCGCAAGCCCATCTAAAAATACTTTAGGAAATGGGTCTGAAAAGGTTAGTCTCGATCACCCAGACGCTTATCAATAGATGATAAGAGTCTGGGACAGTCCCATTACATATTTTGTTATGTGTACGTTCGGACTGACTGATGGGTATTTATAGTCGCGACTAGGGGAAAGCCCCTCTGCGTCGACTTATACCTCTACAGGTATAGACTCGCTATGTGCCATGGGTCATCCAGCCCATGACACACCACCGCCAGTGTTAGCTGCTCCAGAGTATCCTTTGTTATCGCTGGAGCAGGGCCCGTCTTCCACCACGGGGAGGTACTGGTCGGAATTCTGGAAGACTGTACGTTCGGAGTACTTTCAGGCTTTATCATAATGTTCGACGAAAATCACTCAACCGTATGTTCAGAATTATGTGTATATGGTTCAGTGATTTTATGCAAATGCAATAGCGAGATAACTTCTCCAATTGATGTGATTTGTTCTCTTAAAACATAAAATTTCTTATTTTACAATAAGACATCCTATTTTACATTTTTGAACACAAGTTGGTTTTGTTAACAATAAAAAAATTCGTTCACGGGCGTCCACCTGGTTTTGGAAATTGTTTATTTTTATTGGAGTTAATAATTGGGACATTCTTGATTACAGAACCATGCACATTTGACCAATCCGATTCTCGATTTTGCAGAACCAGTTGTCAAAAACCAAGGAAGACCAATGAAACGTTGAGTTTTTAAAGTTGGTTCATTTCAGATTTAAAAGAATCTTGTATGCTAAACACGTCATATACACACGTGGTAAAGGTTAAAGGGTATAACAATCGCCACCTAGTGGTTACGAGAAATCAACAGGTGTTTTCCCAGACTCACTACCTTGGTAGTACGAGTTTGGGTTCGAGACTATGAAAAGGTATGTTCTGTATATGGCTTTTGTGACTGTTTTGCTTTTTCCTTACACCATTCCCCTTTAAAATGATAAAAATAATAAGAGAAAGTGGTCAGAAATCCCCCAAGAGAATCATTGAATTATTCGAGTTTTCAATTAAATAGGCCCGGTTAATATATAGCACGATAAAAGGAAAACAGGTACGTGTGTATGGTTATTTTTTGCATGTAAAACACTTTTAAATCAGTATTTCTTAATAGCGGAAAGGTTTTACTTGTCAAATAAAGTTATATTAAACCCAGAGCTTCACATGTTCTTACTTCAAAATACATTTTTGTTTGTTTTGATGTGTTCGGTAAAAATCGGAACGTTGTTCACGAAAGTTAATAAGTGGCCATTGGTATCAAACTTCTTTCAAAAATCAGCTAAATTTCTAGCCGGTACACGCAAATAATTAAAATTTTCGTCTTCATAAAAGCGCGAAAGCTCGAATTTTATGATTATGCAACAGTTAAGTGATTATATTTACATCGCAATTTTTTTCCAAAAACTGCTTTATTATTACTTTAACTGAAATTTTTTGTTTTTGACTTTCTCAAGTCGTTCAACCACAGGGACTTGCTCCCCTCTATCAATAGACGATATTGAGATGTGGAATAAGTGTACGCGACACAACAAACATAAACAAACAGCAATTCAAAAAATCACAACGGAAAACAGCAAGCAGTCTTCAACATGACCATAGGTCACTGCTGCTTAACAATATTTTGTTAGAGTCAATGTACACCTTAGCTTGTGTTTTTTTTTTCGTACCTCACAATGACTCTAACAAATATTGATAGAGGGGAGCAAGTCCCTGTGGTTCAACATTTTGTCTTTTCACGTCGCGTAATGTAGATGTAGATGTAGAATAATGATAACTGCTTTGTTTTAGGCTTTGAAACCTAGAAATCAAAGCCCTTAATTGTTAAATGGCAGAGCTTAATCAAAGCACTAAAATAAAGAATGATCTGCTTTCTCACAAACTTGAAACATAACACTTTAGAATGGTCTCCTTAAAAAGCATCATATGCTCCACTCACTCACTTAAATCTGTAATTTAGCTCCGCCAACTTAAATATATATATGTGTTGACCTCAGGTATTGACTTAATAGAAAAGTTAAAGATCGACAATGCTTAAATATACACCAACTGGTGTATCGATACATGAAATGTAGTGCACATTAATCGCCTTTATAAAAGGGTATGAAGATTTAACTATTAGTTTAGATAATCTGTGGAAGAGAAGCAAAGAGGAACCAATTGGACATTAGTGTTAAAAGTCAGAAAGGGCAAGAACAGCACGAAGAAACACAAAACACGAAATCAACCGAACGGAAATAAACAACGCGAACTCAAGTCGTAACAAGAGTGAACTCAAGTGCTCCGGAAGATTAGGCGGTTCCTGCCTGTAATACCACGTACACCGTGTTGCTAATTTCCAATTCAGTGTTTCAAATCCGGTAAAGAAGACAAAACAAATTCTACGACAAACCAACATCTGCACTCATTTGAGAGATAGAAATCCAATACTTGTCCACGAGTGCACAATGTCTACCGTAAAATTTCTTGAGTGAAGACAGCAACTGTGGAGCAACAAAACCCTATGTTAGCAATTTCTGTGTACCAAGTAAATCGATGTAATTTTCGTAAGCTCTGGAGTAACGAATCAACTGTGATACGAAGACTCCATAAGCAGGAGCGAACGGAATGTTGCTACACAAAAAGGTAAAGTTGAAGTCATCGTGTTTGTCATAAGACTTTGTTGAAAGTCTTACTGGAGAGTCAATTTCGAGATGTAGATCTTAATATGAAGCAGACCTCCTAGAATCCGTTTTATCCTTAATCCCAAAGTTAGGGAGGATATATATGAGATGGAGAAAGTCACCAAATCGAAATTGTTCAGTGAAAGGACATCATCAATATAACGGAACATGAGGTCAAAAGAGAGAGCTAGTATACGATCTTTATTGTCTCGAAGAGATTGTAAGAAGTCTGCTTCATATGAATGAAGTAACAAATCAGCAAGCAAAGGTGCACAATTAGTGCCCATTAGAATCCCTATTGTTTGCTGAAAAACACAACCACCGAAATGAACAAATATGTTGTCAATGAGAAAATTGATCATGTCGACTATTTGGTCTTCTGTATATTTGTTCTTTATCTAAGACTTTTTCTTAGACTCGTTGATGACAAAGTAAGTCTTAGTGTTATCGACTACAAGACATTTGTTCCTGCGTTTTCGATCCTTTTTGAAAAAGCTGCGTTTAATAAGCTGTGTCAATCGTGATTTGAGTTGTTCATGCAGAATAGAAGTGCAAAGAGTGGAGAAATCTAAATTTTTGATGCTGTTGCGAGATGAAACTGATTTTGAACTAAGAATCTCCAATAATTAATTCGAAATCTTTAGGATCCACATTTGATCGACATCATCTCTAGAATAACAACATTCGTAATATTTCTGGAGGCTGGATTTTATTGCCGTTGGTATTGAAGTCAATAGAACTGAAAAAGGTTTAGACACATTTTGATGACCCTGCAATGAAGCACTGTTTAACATTTAATTCATTGAAAAATTAAAATGCATGATAAATGTTCTGTAATAGATCCTCTGTTAGGAATATTGCTTAACCGATTTACCCTGTCTAGACGAAAAAACCTCGAAAATCAGATAGCTATACGACTTCATATGGCTTAACTAGTCTATAATAAGTTAATTTTTGGGAAGAGTCAGCAATCCCTACAAAGTGCGACACGATAAATTTGTTTTTGCGTGACAACAGTAAGGTTTTTGATGATCTCCTAAATGCATTGTGGGAAAAACAGAGGAAAATTAAGACGATATTGACTTTTTCAAGGTCAGTTTAGGTTATAGACTAATTGATTCGTAAAATAATTTGTCAAGTGTTTTTAAAAATGTACCGAACATATACCTAATGAATATTGACACAATTCAAATCATTTAATTGTCAAAATTAAACATTGTTACCATTTTCAAAAATATCGTTATTTCGTCAAAAAACAATTGTAAAAATGAAAAAAAAAGTTTTTGTGACTCTTTTGTCAAATCTGAAACGTTTAGCATCTTTCTTACAAATAGTTTTAAAGATACCTTGAAGTAATTTACATTTTCCTCCAAACACGTTACGGTTTTTTCGTGAATACTGTAAGGTTTGCTCGGGAACCTGTGACGGTTTTTGAGTGACACAGCTTAAGACTGCGACGGTTTCCTCCTTATAATTAGGTTTTTACCTGCGTCTCCCTATGAGAAAACATGTGTAGTAATTGGGTCACTCCGTCCGTCTATACGTCCGTCCGCCTCCGTCCGTCCGTCCGTCGCACTGTAGGAGTGCCTGTCTTGTGTAATCAGAATCTCAAAGCTAAACACTGGATCTTTTTGAAATATTACACAGTGTCATTGTGATTACTGATATATTGAAGATGTGCACCTTTCCTTATGGATCATTTTATAATTCCGATTAGAAATAAGGGGCCCAAAATTGACCAAAAACCGATTTTTTTATTAGTTTCCACAATTACTTTTGTTGTGGTTGATCAAATGCTATGGAACTTACAGTAATGTCACTTGCCATAAAAAAAAGGGTAGGCTTGATTTTGTGTGTCCCCTCTTTTTTCGTTTAGAAATTAGGGGCCAAAAGGGGGTAAAAATCAAATAATTATGTCCCTGTCAAATATTTTCCCTTCGGAGAAAACGATTAAAAAAACGAAAAATATACACCCACCGCTAGTATCAGTTGTATTACTGACCAAGAATTCAGTTGTTCTTAGATTTTTTATTAATACAATGACCTCAATGTAATTTTTACAAAAATCGAAAGTACGCCCTTTAACTTATACACTAAAACAAAATCAATGAATGCTTTTGAAATTGTATTAATTTATGCTTAATATATACTAATATCTTATATTTTAAAATTTTAAACAATTTCAATCTTAAACCAATATTTAATGCCCCCGTGCGGGTTCCTGGTGGCGAATAGGCCTGTAGCAGCGCAGAAAAAGTCCACTTATGAGCGCGCAGAGACCTGACATGTGGGAAGTCTGCTTTGCCCTCGAAACGGCTGAGGTGTGTGCCTCAGGTGGTTGAATGGGGCAGACCTGTCGTAATGAAAGCCGGGGTCCACACCGGGTCTCCCGATACAGCGACTACGGAGCGATACGATTTTCACGGAGCAATCTAACATTGTCAAAATGAAGGTATTGGTCAAACTTAATATATCATTTATTCATAACAGTTTATAGCAGACATGTATGTTGTTGTCAACTGAACATATATTGGGCTCCATGCCCAGCAAATTTGGGCTTTTTATGTAGTAAAACAAAAATCTGTGGACGATCACTTCCAAATAAACAAATTGAAAAAGTCGTCCAAAGATTTTTTTTGTTTTACTACTAGCCCAAATTTGCTGACAATGAGGCCCAATATATACTCCGTTGACAACAACATATCTAACATCATGTTCGACAATTTTAGATTGCTCCGTGAAAATCATATCACTCCGTACTCGCTGTATCGGGAGACCCGGGGTCGTCACGCCATAATTTTATGTGAAAAACCTGATCGCAATCCACATTCATACCCCGTGTTAAATAACCCAGCTGCAGGTCCCGTTAAAAGAAAAACCCGTAGGATCGCCATGCAGGAGGTTTATTGTCCGGCCGCTCCTACCCATCTCTATACAGAGGCCGCCCCGGGATCCAGAAATTCTGAAAAGAGGGGGCCTACTGACTGGCCTAAGAGGGGCCGCTTTTGTCACGCTTCAATGATTTCCTATATATTCAACCAATTTTTTTCCGCAAAAAGGGGGCCCGGGCACCCCAGCCCCCCCTGGATCCGCCTATGCTAAACCTTTTTGAAGTAACAGAGAAAAGTCTCATCCCGAATGGTCTTTCCCCCCGGCATTTCCGCGATCCTCCACTTCACTGTCCTTTTATGCCCATTTTATCACCGCGATTTATGTTCATCTTCATGATAGCCGAAGTTGTGTTGATTTGGGGTAAAGCAACTATTATTAACGAATTAAGTACATTCATTGTGAAACTAACCTAATGTTTTATTCATAATTTTCAAATGTACCTACGTGTACCAATGTGACCCAACGTCTATACATTTATATTTAGGATGTATAAATACGGATTCCCCATTGGTACCCGTGCTTCTTTTATATTGTTGAATATGTAGATGCATGAGGTTGTGAAATGAAAATGTAAAATAACATTTCCTATATAAAATTGTTCGGTATTTCCGCTTCTATTTTTATTACAGTAATTTCTAAAGTTTTATATAAATCGACTGTACAATATTTGAATACTATTCTTGTACAGATTTTTTAATTTGTTGCACGCATTCGTTATAAAACTAACAGTAAAATACCCATTTATCAGTCTGTAGTTTATTTATTTGATAAAAAAACAATCAAAAGCTCTTTATATGTATTTTCAAATCCAATTTAAAACCAAAAAAAAAAAATCAACTTTAACCCGAAAAAACAGTTGCTTCGTTCATCAAAAACCGTCGCCTACACACTAAAAAACCTTATATAGCAAAAGGTAACACACGAAAAAACCTTACCAAAATAAAATATTTTGGTTAGCGTTTTTGTTCTTTTGCTTTGTGACAGAAGACTGATTCCAAGTCATGAGTTTTGGCAAATAAGTAAAGTCTATATAGGTATAGATAAACTTGCATTACAGTGAGGTTCCTTGTCATAAATCGTCTGAAGGTAGAAAAACAAGGCTTACAAGAAGGAAATCTTATATTTTTTTCGTCTTTATTAAACATTTTTATTTAAAAAAATATACCTACCGATTCGTTAGAATACAGGGTTAAATGTCAATACTTTTTAAAGACCTATTTCGTTCATTAAGACACTGATAATTGATAGGTTTTCATTTTTGTCGTATGTAAAATTTACCTATCACCGCAAAAACCTTACTGTTGTCACGCAAAAACATTTTTGTCGTGTCGCACTTTGTAGGGATTGGTCAGTATACTCATATGTATTATTTCCCTTTGACTATTTTCCGATTCAAAATCAAAAGAAAAAATCAAAGAAAAATGGTATCCATTTATGTTAACAGTATTCATATAAATTATAAAAAAACGAAAAGGCAAATCTCTTGTGTTAGGTCAATAGCGTTCCTTTTCCAATATCCAATTACTATTCTAATTTTATACTAAACATAAACAATCTTTGACTTTAAGATTTGTGAATTATCATGGCTACAAGTACTTTCAGTACTTTGATAGTACCTTTCAATGATCTGCATGTTTACTGTTAAGCCTACTATATCAAATATGATAAAATTATCAATATTACAAAAAGTGCTTTTTCTTATTTGTTTAAGAGTTAATGATTTTTTTATCGTAATTGCATTAATTAAAACATCATCTCTTTCAAATTCAGTCATCTTTATGTTTTGATGGTCAAAGGTGCAAACTGTAACAGTTGATCTGAACAGTTGATGGTACATAACTTAATAGAAGCAAACATAGTGATACACAGGACACAAATTAAGAACGTCTAGGACTGCCTAAGACTGCCACTGTATTCCGGTGCTTTAAAACATAGTTTACTCTGTCGGTTAGCTAGTAAAGATAAGCTTGAACTTTATTTAACTATGTGGAAAATAAATAAAAAAATCACTGAGTTAACATGATAACTCCAATTATACAAGTAAACAATTGTATTATGAACTGAAGAAAATCTCACATTTTTCTGGATTTGTTTGTTCTAAAGTATTGTAGCTTTACTCTGCTATGAAAAGCTTTTTGTCCCTTTCCATGTAGCATGAAGTTGTTTGATATAAAGATATGTCAGATATCGTTGTTTATCAAATATGTAGAGTGTAGAAGTCACCGTAAAAGTGCAGCAATCAACCAAGGATATACTATACCCGTATGAAACATGATCAAACTCTAATAATCGAAATAAATCTACATGCAAAAATCTTTGTTTTGTCTATATCTCGAAATTGACTCTCATGGAAGACTTTCAACAAGGCTCTATGACAAACGTGATGACTTCAACTTTCCAATTGTCACCTTTCCCTTCTTGTGTAGCAACATTCCGTCCGCTCCAGCTTATGGAGTTTACGTATCTCAATTGATTCGTTACTCCAGAGCATGCGGGACTTACATGATTTCCGTAGCAGAGCGACACGTCTGAGGCAAAAATTGCCCACACAGGGTTATGTTGCTCCTCGGTTGCTGTCTTCACTCAAGAAATTTTACGGAAGACATCATGCACATATTGACAAATATGGGATTTCGATCTCTCAGATGAGTGCAGATGTTTGTTTGTCATAGGGTTTTGTTTTGTCTTCCTTTACCGGATTTGACACGCTGAATGGATTATTGGCAACGCGACGAGTGTGCTATAGCAAGCAGGAACTGTTTACTCTTCCGGAGCACCTGAGTTCACTGTTGTTTCGACTGGAGTTCGCGTTGTTGATTGATATTCAGTACTAAAGTATTTTGTGTTTCCATTTTTTACATGTTGTCTGTTTTTGTCCTGTTCTTGTTGGTGTTAACTGGTTTTGTCTCTGCCCTTTCGGATTTTTGACATTCGGATACCCCATTGGTACCTCTGCTTCTTTGTAGCCGTGTATGTGGTGCTATTGCTAGTACAACCAACCCTCAATTCAGCTGTCAAACAGTCAATATAGTGTTTTTTGCACACAAAAATGATTTTATTTTGGTGCCTTGTCTGCAGGTACAACAACATATTTTTCATGTAAGGAGGACAATGTTTTGGCAACATCAGCGTTGCTGAAAATGGATGTTGCCAGCGGGCATTGAGCCTTTTAAAGAATTGCTTCTTTTCAAAACCAATGACCTCACAGCTTGCACCATTCTGACAAAACGTCACATTCTTTCTCCTGTTCTTTTTTGGCCCAATTTTCTGGCATAGTCTTCAACTGAATCCATAATTGTTTTAAAATTATAGCTCCAGTTGATTCGTCTTGGCTCACGATATTAGGTCCTTTAGCCAAAACATCGCAAAGTACTAGTAAGTCATTTTCCACGATGTTGAGGTCACCAGTGATAACGTGGCCAGAGGAACTATATTTGAATGGGGACTTTTCACAGGTACAGTCTGGTGGTTTTGCTTTTAGGTCATTGATTTGGAAATCCCGCAATACTTGTTTATAGTTGAAGACCTTAGGTGCAATGGTGGAAGTATAGGAATAAGAGATAATGGGAATGCTTTTATCTTTGAAGTAAGGAGGAATATGTTCCGTAACAGATTTGTGGTGTCAAATATTTCTTAAATTTATAGCATCTAACCCCTTGTTTAAAACTTTATAATTAACATGATAGAGCGTAACATAAAACACGAGTCAAAACAGACTGCGAACGAGAACATGATTAAAGCACAATGCAACTTCGAAATCTATAATTATGAGATGACACTTTTGCCACCGTAAGAAAAAGAGAAAAAAAAAGAAACAAAAGTTATTGTCTTTTATGAAATGTCTGAAAACAAGTATACATGTACCTTCCGAAGTCTGGATCAAATTCTGAAGCAACCAAGAACCACAAAGCCTTCTTGTATGACCAGCACTCTAATTGAAAAATTAACAAAAACGTCTCCCATAATATCAATTGATACTTTATCTTAGAAGTGAAGTTAGCAGCATTTTTAACCTTTGATATCATCCTAAACGAACAATTGAGATCCTGACCAATAAAATACGATGCATCACCGAAATAGCAAAGGAGAAAAAAAGCTGTCATAACTATTTTACATGTGTTGCAAAAGAATTTGTTCTGTCCTGCATTAAAATGTGCAAAATTTTCTAATTTAGTCTGTTCAGTTATGATTTTTAAAACTAGTGTAAGGAATAAAGAGACACCAATCGAGTGTCAAAAGTCTGAAAGGGCAACGACAAAACAAGCAAACACGAACAATAACAGCACGAGGAAACACAAAACACAAAATCAGCCGAACAGAAACCAACAACGTGAACTTAGGTCGATCATCGACGTAACAAGAGTAAACTCAAGTTCTCTGGAAGAGTGAGCGCCTGCTTGGCACACCCGTAGCGCTATTAATTTCCAATTCAATGAGTCAAATCCGGTAAAGGAAAATAAAACAAAACTCTACGACAAACCAATATCTGCACTCATCTGAGAGATATAAATCCCATATTTGTCTATGAGTGCATGGTGTCTATCGTAAAATTTATAGAGTGAAGAAAGCAACCGAGGAGCAACATAATCCTATGTTAGCAATTTCTGTGTAAACCACTCTGCCAAAAATGTTGACTTTTTTCTTTCTGCTTTTCAAAACAATTTCATGTTCATTCAAACAGTCAGATGTTGGTTAGAAATTCTATCTAAATACACATACCAAAACGGGTATAAAACGGTTAATTTGGTTATACTGCTGTATATCGATATTTCAAAGCATAACCTTTTTTTTTTTCAGCAGCATTTGGATCAAAACATTGGAAGGTCAAAAACAAAAGTATTGAATGAAAAGTACTCAAAGCCAAAGGTTCGAACAAGGAAGCCAAATCCAGCAACTATGATATCGACTATGTGCAGTTCAAGGAAAGCAACCTGGTGTTTAAAACAATATTGAATTTAACAATCGGAAATTTCAATTATTTTTTTTTGAAATTTAATGGTAAAGACAAGTCTGACAACCAGTATTGTGATTACCCTTGGGGACGTCTGGTCCACCAGCAGCGGTTATCGACCCAGTAGTTTCAAAATTCACATACCAGAACGGGTATAAAATGGTTAATTTGGTTATGCTGTATATCGATATTTCAAGGAGTAACATAAAACAACATATGTTACAAGTAGTCGATATTAGAAAAAAGTATTACTCAAACTTAAACTGTAAATTTTGAACAAATCTTTGTCAAAATTTTGAAATAAAGTTTTTTTAGATTACAGCTTAATTTATTATTCAGCAACTTAGTAAATAATGATTAAACGGGAGAAAATATAAGTGTTAGCATACACAACATTATTTGAGATTTGAAAGAAGCAGAGGTACCAAAAGAGCATCCGAATGTTAAAAGTACGACAAACCAGTAAACTTCAACGAAAACAGGACGAAAATAACAGACAAGATAAAACACAAAAATACACAAAAAAACGAATAGCAATGAACAACGGGATCTCAAGTCGTAGCAAGAGGGAACTCAGGTGATTGCTTTCCATAGCACACCCGTCTCGCTTGACGTGTTTCCTCGTGCAAATTATTTTGCAACACATTTAAAGTATCAACCGTCAATTCAGCGGAGTTCATGAACATTGAATTTAGCCCTGAAAACATGTTGACATGTTCCATGTGTATGTAAATTATTTACTGATATTTTATAAATAAAGTCACTGCTTCAGTTGATGTGGTGCGCGTATTTATGTAAAGAAAATGTTTATATATATTCAAAACTATCGGTCTCTTCTGTAATTGGAACAGATCTATCTATAGCAAATAAGAGCTACTATTTTGGCTAGTGAGTGAATACTACAATTAGCACAGCTTTTAATCTTAATATTATATTTTGACCAGCTTTTAACAATTATGTCTGTAACCACAGAGCATGATCCACACCACCGTCACCGGAAATTACACCGGGGCCGCACCGATGACAAGCCAGCTCGTTACCAAATGTGCTAAAGATTCAAACCTATAGCCGTGTCGATTACTTTCGGCTTTATAATACCTCTCAGTATTATCTTAAATATATAGCACTCAGATATTTAAACATCATCTGCGAGGTTGGTCTCAAGAAACGGTGCCAGTCCTTCAGAAGGGACAAAATTAGTTGTCCATTTTGTTCAATACTTTAATTTTATTCTCTATCTTCCATTTTTTTTATTCAAATGCTGTTGATGAGAGGTTACTCCTTGAAATATCGATACACAGCATATTAACCAAGTTAATCGTCTTATACCTGTTTTGGTATTTAAATTTTGAAACCCTTTGGTCGATAACCCCTGCTAGTGGACCAAAGGTCCCCGAGGGTAATCACTGACCTGGTCGTCAGACTTGTCTGACACAAATTTTAACATTAAAATATTTTGTAATTCTTGTATTTGAAATTTCCAATTGTAACATACAAAAAGGTTTCTTTCCTTGTACTGCACATGGTCGACATCCTAGCTGCTGGATTTAGCTTCCCTGTTCGAACCTTTTGGTTTTGAATACTTTTCATCCAATACTTTTAGTTTTTTACCTTCCCATGCTTTGATTATATGTTGCTGATGAGAGTTTACTACTTGAAATATCGATATACAGCATAACCAAAATAACCGTTTCATATCCGTTTTAGTATTTGTATTTTGTAGATCAGATTTTGCCATTTTGCTTAATAAATAGAAATTTTATACAAATGACAACAAAGTTCCAGACAATTAATTTTGCTACGCCTGACGCGCATTTCGTCTATTCAAGACTCATCAGAGGCGCTCTACCAAAAATATTGAAAATGCCAAACACTTTATGATAATGAAGAGCATAGAACAGTAAAACCCAAAATACAAAACTGGGGAACCAATTATTACCAAGACTGGGGTAGGAAGACCCTTAGGAATTAAATAATTTTGAAATTTAAACGGATAATTTAAAGCTTTATTGTGTACTCCAACATAAAAGTGTTGGTACCGGAGCGGGCTAACCTCGGAAATTAAAACTCCACCAGCAGTGCTAACCTTCACGGGTGTTCGAAATACAAATGACAACAAAGTTCCAGACAATTAATTTTGCTACGCCTGAAGTGAAAGTATACAAAATTTTAAATCAATCTTAAGGAATATGCAATGGGAAATTTTGTCTTTCAGAGAACAAATTAAAGTGATTTTTGTATGCAAAAACGATGCAAAATCACTGTCTTTCCTCGTTTTCTTAAGAAAATATATGTTCAAAGGTACGTTACTCCGATAAAATCTTTAGGGTTCCTCTTCCGCAGAAATTTGTTGATTTTTGTCATATTTTGGGCGCCTTTTCGAATTAATATGGTTTATTGTTCTATGCTTATGTTTGGCATTTTCCTCATTTTGGCTAATGAGCCTCTGATAAGACTTGAATAACCAAAACGCCCGTCAGACTTATCTAAGGGGATAACTCATTCCACCTCTGGTATGCTCTGAGCCTTCGTCGCTGTTCTGACATAATTGGCTTATCTCAATGGTATGGAACGTTTAATTTCCATCTCATAGCCAAAATTTCGGATAGCAACGTTGGTTCCCCAATTCCTAAATAGTGTTAGTGTATAATCAAATTCTACTATTCTATCATGTTTAGGAATTTGGCACTGATAACTTACCTTAGGTTTAAGGTCACTATATTGGTTTCTGAAACTTGAAATGGTGTTAATGTATCACCAAACTCTACCGAACTACCGTCTTATGGAAAGTGGCATTGATAACTTACCTGTGTGGCCATTGTTTATCAGTATAGTTTCATTTTTTCATGATCCTTAAGCCCCGTTTACTCGATCAAAGTTTTTCATCAAACATCTTTGTCCATGTTTTTGATGAAAAAGTTGGACAAAGAAAACTTTTTCAAAGTAGCTGTTTACACGATCAAACTTTTTTTATGGTTTTCTGCTTTTTATAGTGGCTGAAGTGTGGGGACTATATTGTAGTGTGTGAGTGCATAATCCTTTT
Organism: Arcuatula senhousia; assembly: GCA_963971305.1. Lineage (NCBI taxonomy): Eukaryota > Metazoa > Mollusca > Bivalvia > Mytilida > Mytilidae > Arcuatula > Arcuatula senhousia. Next base: position 6,359,877 of record OZ020308.1, on the reverse strand, counting down.
ACATGCAGTTACTTCTTAATTATGATGTGCTGAAATTGCATCAGACCAACACGGCCTGGTTGCTCAAACACTTTGATTTAGAAATTGCAAATGAATACTAGTACTGTTACAAAAGCTACATGAGAATGATTAAACATTTCTAAAAGAAATTGACCAGTTATAGAAAAATAAGAGAGTTTATATTAATTTTCCTCAACCCATCAATAATATTATTTGACCATTAAAATTTTGTTAGTGTTGTTACTGTCTTTCCTGCCATTTTGCCATGTGCTTTTGTTTACAAAATATTCTGATAAGTTAAATAACATATTCTGATTGGTCAATTCCCGTCAAAGTCCATCCAAGTTTTCAGAAAAATAGGATGAGGTTCTATTCCGCCAAAGTCCTTCAAATTTCTTTGTCAAAGTTTTTGATGCAGGTTTGCATGGTCAAAAAAGTTTGTCAAAGAAAACTCGGACAAAGTTTTTGATGGAAAACTTTGATCGTGTAAACGGTGCTTTACAGTCCAACTATTGTTTAGTTTGAATTTGGAATAAGTTGATTAATCTAAAGTCACAGCGACTAGACTGTATACTCTGTTATTTTGATTGCCCTATGATAAACTAGTCGCCAGTAAATTATCATGTAGAAATACTAGTTTATAAGAAAAACAAAAGAAACTATATCTATTATTAAGTAAATAATGATTTTTTGAACCAATATGCATTTCCATCATTTCTAATAAAAAAATGAATAATTAATAATCTATTTAATAATAAAAATTGACTTATGATTTAAGATAAATTCTAAAAGAACATTCCTTGAATTGACACCGAAAGGTTCGTGCAGCATTCTAAGCCGAACGGATAAGAAATGCAATAATAGTACACCGTTGCGTTATATTTATTACTCAATTGTTTTGTACGGAAAATGGCATTCAACAGATATGTATCTTGCTGTTTGATATTCATGAGTATCCTAAATGGCTATTAAACAGACATACATACAACCGCTTAGCAGAATTAAAAGATTACTATACAACATTTGAAGGTCAAATATCAATAGACACTCCTTGATGCTGGGGAAAAGGAACGTAAGATGGGATTCTAAGATTCCAAAGTTTACTCCTGCATGGGAGAAAACCAAGTTAACGGATCTGACTCAGAAATTCGAAAATGTTTGTTATGTGTGATGCTCCAAAACATGGGCATTATTTTTTCCCTTCTGAATGAGGCAAAAACGGAAAACAGCAATTGAGGAAAACCAACAAATTTAATTTTAAGATCATTGCTGATGGAAATATCCAGCAGTCATCAGTGACCATCAGCAATATATTTGGAATCCGTCGTTGTTTTGATTACAAAAATGACCTTGATCTGCACTTTTATGAGCATATTTTTAAAATTATTAACCCAATTCTTTTTATTTCGATAGTATTCTTTAATTATTTTTTCTTTCATGCATTACATAATTCAATTTTGTTGCATTAAAAAAGACATAAAATTTTGGATATTCTTGAAATAAAGCATCCTTTTAGCTATTATGAGCAAAGTTTGGAATGTTTAAGCACATCTCATTACCAAGCCTGCAGGATTCATCAGTACTTTTATCTTTCTAGATTTTAGAAACCACCCTGAAATATTTTAAGCGGAAAATAATGTTTGATATTATGTAATGTTTCTTTAATTCATCGAAATTTTGCAGAGTATTATCTACTATAGCACGCAGGTATTTAAACATCATCTGCGAGGATGGTCTCGAGAAACGATGCCAGTCCTTCAGAAGGGACAAAATTTGTTGTCCATTGTATGAGTACTTTTTGTTCAATACTTTTTGTTTTCTATCTTCCATTTTTTTTATTCAAAATAATGCTGTTGATGAGAGGTTACTCCTTGAAATATTGATACACAGCATATTAACCAAATTAACCGTCTTATACCTGTTTTGGTATTTGAATTTTGAAACCTTCTTGTCGATAACCACTGCTATTGGACCAAAGGTCCCCGAGGGTAATCATTGATCTGGTCGTCAGACTTGTCTGACACAAATTTTAACATTAAAATATTTTGTAATTCTTGTATTTGAAATTTCCGATTGTAACATACAAAAAGGCTCCTTTCCTTGTACTGCACATGGTCGACATCTTAGCTGCTGGATTTGGATTCCCTGTTCGAACCTTTTGATTTTGAATACTTTTCATCAAATTCTTTTAGTTTTTTACCTTCCTATGCTTTGATTATATGTTGCTGATGAGAGTTTACTACTTGAAATATCGATATACAGCATAACCAAAATAACCGTTTCATATCCGTTTTAGTATTCGTATTTTGTAGATCAGATTTTGCCATTTTTTTTAATAAAGAGGAAATACAAATGACAACAAAGTTCCAGATAATTAATTTTGCTACGCCTGACGCACATTTCGTCTATTCAAGACTCATCAGAGGCGCTCTACCAAAAATATTGAAAATGCCAAACACTTTATAATAATGAAGAGCATAACAGTCATGACAGTAAAACCAAAAATACCAAAATGGGGAAACAAATTATTACTAAGATGATCAACCTATGTCTGGGGTAGGAAGACCCATTTTCTAATTTAAACGGATAATTTAAAGCTTTATTGTGTACTCCAACATAAAAGTGTTGGTGCCGGAGCGGGCTAACCTCGGGGAATTAAAACTCCACCAGCAGTGCTAACCTTCACGGGTGTTTGAAATACAAATGGCAACAAAGTTCCAGACAATTAATTTTGCTACGCCTGAAGTGAAAGTATACAAAATTGTAAATCAATCATAAGGAAGATGCAATGGGAAATTTTGTCTTTCAGAGAACAAATTAAAGTGATTTTTGTATGCAAAAACGATGCAAAATCACTGTCTTTCCTTGTTTTCTTAAGAAAATATATGTTCAAAGGTACGTTACTCCGATAAAATCTTGAGGGTTCCTCTTCCGCAGAAATTTGTTGATCTTTGCCATGTTTTGGGCGCCGTTTCGAATTTCAATTAATATGGTTTATTGTTCTATGCTTATGTTTGGCATTTTCCTCATTTTGGCTAATGAGCCTCTGATAAGACTTGAATAACCAAAACGCCCGTCAGACATATCTAAGGGGATAACTCATTCCACCTCTGGTGTGCTCTGAGCCTTCGTTGCTGTTCTGACATAATTGGCTTATCTCAAGGGGGTAGAATATTTTTTCCTCTGGTGTCCTCTGAACTATCGTTTTTGATCTGACCCAAGGTGCATTACCTCAAGGGGATAACTCATTCCACTTCTTGTGTGCTCTGAACCTTTGTTGCTATTTATCTTACCCCAGTGGAAATGAAGTTGTGCGACTTATGTTCTATGGTTGATTTCCCACCAGTAACGATCGACAACGTTTTCAAGAATATTGAGCTGAGATGTAAAATAAAAAGCGAGTTTTAAAGTTAAAATTTGAGTAGAAGAGACTGTTAATGATCGTTAGCATACGTGAATTGCGGAATTAAGAATGCTACACAACAACGTTTTGATAACACGGGACCCTTCCTTAATAAAAAACTGTTTTCTTTTGAATATTATTAATAAATTCTTATCCATGTAATTGACTTGAACTTATCAGTTATTATAATAATGTTTTGTTAATTTAGAACGTTTAATTTCCATCTCATAGCCAAAATTTCGGATAGCAACGTTGGTTCCCAAATCCCTAAATAGTGTTAGTGTATAATCAATTTCTACTGTTCTACCATTTTTAGGAATGTGGCACTGATAACTTACCTTTGTGGCCATTGTTTATCAGGTTTAAGGTCATTATGTTGGTCTCTGAAACCTTAAATGGTGTTAATATATCACCAAACTCCGTCTTATGGAAAGTGGCATTGATAACTTACGTGTGTGGCCAATGTATAGTTACATTGTTTCATGATACTTACAGTACAACTTTTGTTTAGTTTGAATTTGGAATAAGTTGATTAATCTTAAGTCACAGCGACTAGACTGTATACTCTGTTATTTTGATTGCCTTAAGATAAACTAGTCGCCAGTATAATTATCATGTAGAAATACTAGTATATAAGAAAAACAAAAGAAACTATATTTATTATTAAGTAAATAATGATTTTTGGAACCAATATGCATTTCCATCATTTCTATAAAAAAAAGAATAATTAATAATTAATGATAAAAATTGACTTATGATTTAAGATAAATTCTAAATGAACATTCCTTGAATTGACACCAAAAGGTTCGTGCAGTATTCTAAGCCTAAGGGATAAGAAATGCAATAATAGTACACCGTTGAGTTATATTTATTACTCAATCGTTTCGTATGGAAAATGACATTCAACAGATATGTATCTTGCTGTTTGATATTCATGAGTAGCCTAAATGGCTATTAAACAGATAGACATATAACCGCTTGGCAGAATTAAAAGATTATAATTCGACATTTGAAGGTCAAATATCAATAGACACTCCTTGTTCCTGTGGAAAAGATTCCAAAGTTTACTCCCTCCTGCATAGGAGAAAACCAAGTTAACGGATCTGAATCAGAAAATGAAAATGTTTGTATTGCTCAAAAATATGGGCATTAAAAGAAAATTTACTCTCCTGAATGAGTGAGACAAAAAGGAAAAACAGCGTTTGAGGAAAACCATCAAATTTGATTTAATTCGTTGTTTTGACTACAAAAATGACCTTGATTATCACTTTTATGAGCATAATTTTACAATTATTAACCCAATTCTTTTTATTTCGATAGTATTCTTTTATTATTTCTTGTCATGCATTACATAATTCAATTTTGTTGCATTTAAAAAGACATAGAATTTTGGATATTTTTGAGAATAAAACATCCTTTTAGCTATTAGGAGCAAAGTTTGGAATGTTTAAGCACATCTCATTACCAAGCCTTTAGGATTCATCAGTACTTTTATCTTTATAGATTTTAGAAACCACCCTAAAATATTTTAAGCGGAAAATAATGTTTGATATTATGTAATGTTTCTTTAATTCATCGAAAATTTGCAGTAACGTTAATTGACAATTTATAGGAGTCAGACACTATTCTTTGGTAAACGTAATGCCGTTTTCTTAAGAGCTTCCCGACTTAATGAAGATGTAGAAATTACTTTATGACACCACTTTGAAAAATAGTTACATTACATGTAAAGATTGTCAGACAGCCATAGGATACAACCTTAATTAAAAATGGAAAATAATTAAACAAGAAAGATGAACGACGCTTAAAAAATATTTCTATATGATAAAGCATAAGGCTGAATCATTTACGATGTTTGGAAACCATAAGATGGCGTTATCAAAAAGTTTCTAAAGCGTCAACCAAGATCATATGAAGAACAGTCCCTCTCTTTGACAGATTTTGTCCCTATCAAACAAATAGATCGGGAAGATAGATTTCATGTATGTGAGCATAAAAACCATTGTAATCAATTAAATCCAGTGTCACAATAAATACTAATTTCTTTTCAGCATACATGAAAAGAAAGTAAACACCAGATATATTTGTGTTCATTATACTTCTTAAGATTTTTTCCTTACAAATTTAAATTAAACGATTCAATCTATCATATAAAACATTTATTAACAAAGCAACGAGTGAAAATCATCACCCCAACGGATGATTATTTATTTTTATCTATCCCCCTCTGTTGCGCCGAGCTCGTTCACAGTCTCAGTTTTAATCAGTTGTATAATTGATATAAATGATAGTTTTTGTGCAAAATACTTATTTTATCTAACACTAATGCATCTATTAACAGACAAACGCATAAAGAAATAAAAAAAGTTTTGTTTGTAAAGTTATTTCATAGGGCAACATTTTATTTCAGTTAAAGAACCAAATTAACAAATTTGAATATCCGTGCTTAAAAGTTCTTTAATGATTTAGTATGATAAATTAAATAACATATATCATATATGTCCACTCTTTCAACTTCTATTCCGCATGAACAACTCAAATCACGATTGGCTCAGCTGATTAAGCGCAGCTTTTTCAAAAAGAATGGAAAACGCAGGTACAAATATCTGGTAGTCGATTACTGTTAGACTTACTTTGTCATCAATGAGTCTAAGAAAAAGAACAAATATACAAATAATCAACATGTTCAATTTTCTTATCTACAACTTATTTGTTCAATTTGTTGGACGTGTTTTTCAGCAAACAATATAGATTCCATTGGGCACTAATTGTGCACATTTGCTTGCTGATTTGATTCTACATTAATATACTTCTTACAATCTCCTCTAGACTAGCTCTCTCTTTTAATCGCACGTTCCGTTATATTACTGATGTCCTTTCACTGGACAATTCTCGATTTGGCGACTTTCTTAATCTTATATATCCCCAGGAACCTAAGATAAAGAACACAACGGATTCTAGGAAGTCTGCTTCATATATACATTTACATCTCGAAGTTGACTCTCAAGGAAGACTTCAACAAAGCTCTATGACAAACTTGATGACTTCAATATTCCAATCGTCAACTTTCCCTTTTGTGTAGGAGCACTTCGTCCGCTCCTGCTTATGGAGTTTTCGTATCACAGTTGATTCGTTACTCTAGAGCTTGTGGAAATTACATCGATTTCCTTGGCAGAGCGTCACGTTTGACAAAGAAATTGCTAACACTGGGTTATGATGCTCCACGGATGTTGTCTTCACTATGGAATTTCTATCTCTCAAATGACTGCAGATGTTGGTTTGTCATAGGATTTTGTTTTGTCATCCTTTACCAGATTTGATACACTGAATTGAAAATTATCAACACGGCAGGTGTGCTATAACAGCCAGGAACCGCTTACTCTTCCGGAGCATCTGAATTTATTCTTGTTTCGACTTGAGTTCGCATTGTCGATTTCTGGTCGGTTGGTTTTGTGTTTCTTCGTACTGTTCTTATATGTGTTTACCGGTTTTGTCGCTGCCCTTTCGGACTTTCGACATTCGAATGCCCATTGGTGCCTCTTTGCTTCTATATAGCTGATAGGGTGATAGAGGAGCTTCCCTTCGAAAAGACATTTTCAATCTACTCTATCACCCTCTCAGGTATTTGTTATTTATATATTATACAAATGTCGTTGTCATATGAGACTTAAATCCCATAAAAGAATTTGGGAACGAATTTTTTTAAAAATGGAGAAATGATGTTAAAAATAATAATGTTAGCAAATATAAACCTTTTTTCATACACTCGGTTTTACCTTTCCTCTATCCGTATCATTCTTATTGATTTTTAGCTTTTGGTGTTCAAGCAGCCTTGTCTGTGTTTTCCATTCAAGGCACAGCCACAGTGTGACCCACTGGAGCACGGAATGAACAATTCAGTTTCTGTAAGTCCCGAGGACACAATTGAAAAAAAATCCCCAGTTTCAGTTTCCTTACTATTTATGCCAGATGTTCCTTGTCTATGACATAAGAAATTATCGGACTGCCGTCCAGTTTTTACAATTTCTAAAAGTTCTAAAGAGAAGGCAACGCTTGTTAAAAATTCAGAGTGGCTTTTTGTGTGTTTCGTTTTTGTTTTTGTTTTTGCTTTTTTTCTTTTTTTGGGAGGGGGAGGGGGTTGTTTGTTTGTTTGTTTGTTTGAATAAAGAAGGATATTTAATGTGGTATATTGAGATATTACGTATAAATGAAGATAATTAAATGTTTAACTATAAATTTTAGGGATAGTCAAAACTTGTAATAATGCCCTCGGAATATTTCATCTGAATCTAAACGTGATTGCATATAGATTGTAAATGAAAACTTTTAATAATTGATATTAAATATCAATAAAAAAAATAGCATCATAAACAATATAATTCTTTAAATCAACAACACATAGATACCGAATCACCTGGAATACTACATATATTATGTATATTTGTATTTTAATTATTATCATAAAAGAGGTTAGTAAAAGTATTCAAAATATCAATAGGATCCCGAATTCCACCAGCACATGTATCTAATTTGATTCTGGGTTCCACTGAAATTCACGAGGATCCAATATCGTCTTAGGGCAAATTTGGATGTCTCAATATCTCTTAGGATAAATTGGCACTCCAATGTTCACTGATAAAAATCTAGATGAAATCTAAATTTCAATTTGTCCTATAAGAAATTGGAATTCCAATTTTCCTTAGCAAGAGACCGAATCACCTGGATTCAAATTTGACCTGTAAAATCTATACTTTTAGTGACATTAAACTTTTAGGATGAAAGTCATTTTGAAGCAAACTGCTCTATTACAAAAAAAAAACACACAAAAAAGAAATGCGTACTCAGTTTCACTGTGTCTATAGCATTTGTTTGTCAAATTACTGAACTTAATCATCGGTGCATGGGTAACAAATACAAAACAAACAACTGTATCAACATGATCAAGGCAGCTTCTACTAGGATTCCAATACTCTTACTTTTTGTATTGTAACATAGCAATTTGTAAATGCTGACCAAGTAGTTTTCTGCCAGAAAGGAAAACATCGGGGTGATTGGTTTGGGTTCAATATACATTTATCGTAATTCAAATACCAATTGCATTATTTACTAATTTCCGTGGAATAAAGCAGTGATTTGGCATTTTTCTTAATAATAGACAAAAATTAATCCTTTCTACAGAAGTCTACCTCCGGCTGGTAAAGGTCAACCATAGGTTTCATGTTCGCCGTAGGAAAGTGATAATATAGGGTAAACCTAAATAAACGCCAAGATTCGTTTAAGATTAGGGAGCGACCATTTGATTTTTATGGGGGGGCTATGGTGTAATTTGAAATAAGAAGGCAGGATGGCAAAAATCAAGAAATAAAAAGACAGGACAGTGCTCTGAGTAAAAAAAGGCAGGATGGGATTTTTACCTTAAAATGTATAGTTGTTTTGAAAATAAAAAACGGCGCGTGCTGGCGCGCAAAAAAAAAAATACTTTTTCTGAAAATAAAAATGCAGGACAAAGAAATTATCCATAGCCCCCATAAAAATCAAATGGTTTCTCCCTATAGTACATATATGAACTAATTTTCCGAAATAAAAACAAATGACAGCTGTCATAATTGCTTTGTAGAGTGCTAATATTGTTCAAAGATGTTTAGCTTAGAAAGTACTCCTATGGCAATCCCATCCAGCTACCAATTTTATGACAAATATTGAAAATGAAATAACAAAAAAGTAACAGGACAGAGTCAATAAAGATTCCAATATGACCAAGAGTTTTGATAATATATCAATCTTATTCTTTTGTTTGCTCTTTTGTAATGTTTAATTAAAAATAAATAACTGTTGTAAATGGGTGGCTGAAAAATCAGACAAAAGAAACATGATCTAATCTTATCATTTGATACATGTTATATCTGTGTATAAGCTAACGTTAATTTGATCCTATTTCTTTGTGACAATCATGGTGTATAACAACAATCAAAGGACACCAGCAACGAACCTCAATATTTGGCAGTGTAAATACGCAAATATTGCAATTGGTTTGTTTTACTCGAAAAATTGTGTATGTAAAGCTGGACGGCAGTGCTAGCAGAAATGATTTGTATTTGGTGTGTTGATCAATTTCATAGCACCCTTACACTTAAAGGGATAAAAATTACTAACATGAAAAGGCCAACAGACAACTTATTTTGTCTTATTATATTCATACAGTGTTTGGTATTTTCAATATTTTTGGTAGAGCGCCTGTGATGAGTCTTGAATCACGCGTCAGGCGTAGCAAAATTTATTGTCTGGAACTTTGTTGTCATTTGTATTTGAACAACAAAAATACGGCTATGGTACCAAATAATCTGAAAATCGAAAAAAAAAATCACTAAATAATATTTGTAAAGCTTCACAAAAATTCATATTCATGAGCTTAATTCCACCTTAAGCGATCATTACACTGTATCTCGAGGTTTTCGCCCGTAGAAATATTCACGGCGACGAAAACGCCAAAGTCGCCAAACAAAGAAAATGACATTAATGGCTCGTATATAATATATGAAAATGATTTTGATCGCTTACATTTTTTTTAATTTGTCACCATAGTAAAGTCTGCAAGGAATAAAACATCCGAGGTCCCGATAGATTGCCGTATTTAATACGCTAAATATATATATATCGTCACGAATGTCAATGAATGTAAACAGATAATCAATCAACATGGTCGAATATTTTTGAGCGAAAGTTTAAGGCAAATTTGGTAATAGATTAATATTCAATGTTTTCTTTTATTACATTTTGGTCTAAATGACATTAAAAAATTGGGGACGAAAATAATTGAATTAATGTGTTCTTTGATAATAATGTATATATAAATACAAATTATCTATTATAAGTCGTACAATATTTGAAAACTTAACAGTGTCTTCAGAGGTTTGACACTACATTTTTCAGTTAGTGTGAATTTAATTATGTTTTAAAAATTGCGAAAATGTTAGGTTCTATGTCATGTATGTCTTTAAAGTCCTTATAAATCTAACACTGACTTGAATATTTGGTTGCTAAAACATCAATGCAATTGTTCCACTTCAACATTCACAAAGGGATAGATTTTTAGATTCACAACATCAAGCATTTTAGTAATAAGATATTACATGAAGTTTGTTGATCTATTTCATTGCATTGGTCATTGACATAACTTTGACAGCATTCTTGTGTCTTTTAAATATTGACCTTAATGTTGTAAAATTGTTGTTGTAAATTATTGAAAGGTGCATCAAGGTAGAATATGTCAACAGCTTAGAAATAATTGGCCATACTTTTCTTATCAAAATTAGTTTTTTTATATGCAGAAATATTTCAGAAAAGAACTTCTATCAATTCAAATATCAAGCATGCTATAGTTTGAAAATGTTCTTTTACTTATTTTCACTGTGGTTTGCTGAGAGCTGGAAAATAACCCTATTTAATCACGAAATGTTCATACGTTAAAAAAAACCTTTTTGTCTCCTGTCAGAAAACCATTTCCTTAATTTGGGGCACAAATCGACTTTAAATTAGAGATTTGCGTCTGGTCTACATTGATGCTTACACTTTAAGGAGCACATTTTAGCCATTCAGTATTTTTTATTTCGATGGTTTTCCTTAATTTTTTCTACTTTCCTGTATTACATAATTTATTTTTGTTGCATTAAATAAGACATAAAATTATGTATATTCTTCAAATAATACAACATTTTAATTAAAAGGGGCAAAAGGAATGTTTGAAGCACACCAATCACCAAAACTGCACTTTTATTATCTTTTAAGATTATAGAAAACACTCTGAACTATTTTAATTGGAAAATATGCTCGAAATTATGTAATGTTCCTTTAATTAGTTCATATTATGCTTCTTCATTCATAAAAAGAAGCGACTAATAGTCATACACCTTGTTTTACATTGTGTGTATCCGTATCATACTGTATTATTATTGTGACTCCTAGATTTTCTATCAGTAAAACCATAAATGATTTTTATCTATTTCATGAAGAAATCAAAATTACAAGACCTTACAACAGACTTCAAGGTAATCAAACGCGTTTCGTCTATTCACTTCATAGCAAAAAAGTATATGAATATCAAGATCATAGGACAATAAATTTCAAAATATGCCGAAATGAAACATAATGATGACGATGATGAACCTATGCCTGGGAAAGAAAGAACTTTTAACAAATTTTAAATTCACACGATCAATTTTATACCTAAGAAGTATTGCCTCAAACTCTTCCTTCCTTATTAATGCATTGATTCGTGGAAATAGAAATAGAACCCTGACTGCTGAAGGTCAATGTAGTTTCATATTAAGTAATGGGACTTTTACAAATGCAAGGATTTGTCTATGATTTAGTACATATGGTATAGTCATAGAGTCATAAAAATTCCTGAAATCCAAATGGTACTTTATTTAAATGGCTCTAATTTTCTAGTCTTAATGTTATTCCAATTGCCAATCTCTTACAGCTACCGATATTTTCATATAATTTATAAAAAAATATAGCAATAACAGCTAAGGAAAAAGATATAAAAGTAAACCCCCATAATATTTTTTGTTTTTGTTTGCTTTGTTGTACTGGTAAATACAGTGTAGATTAAACTTTGTTGTCTTTATGAGGTGCTGATAACATTAGTTGATTTATTGATGAAAATCAGTTATGTTCATCTTAAATTAACGTTAATTGTCAATGTAATGAAATTAGCGGTGTCAAAGGTGAAACGGCGCTTTAATTGGCAAACCTTCGCAGGATTTTGCACTTTGGTTAAGGCGTGTCACACAGACCAACATTATTAGAAAAAAAAACAGTTTAAAGATTACATTTCTGGTGAAAATTATTTTTGTCAGATTTATTCCGTTTTGCAATATATAAAGCTGATAAAGCAGACCCCGAAAGCATGCAACGGTGCTAAAAAAGATGGCAACTATCACTTCTTTTAACTTTTAGGACTGCAAGTGTGTTCTGTTATTGATTAAAACCAATATTTTGAATTTAAATGGAATTTTTTGTAGCTTTTTATATTTTTCAGCACAAACATTTTTATGCCGGAATAGGAAAACTAAACCAGCAATGCTAACCTTCAGACAGTGTGTAAAATGTTATTCCAAATGCTAGAAATCCAAATGGGCATTCAAGTATCATTAGTCTGACATTCATGTAGCCACAAAAAACAAAGGAAAACAGATAATATAAAAAATACACATTAAAGCATCAATACCCATTTTTCGCTCTCTGATTAGATTGGTCATAGAGGTCTCGTTTTGTCATCCTTTACTGATTTAACACGCACTGGGTTGATCGAGATATACCCACTGGAGCACCTGATTTAATATTCGCTACGACTTAGAGTTGCTGAATGCAGTTTTTGTATTTCGTGCATTTTTTATGTTGTCTGTAATTTATGAAAGGATATGGAGTAAATGAACATAAGACGACAACACATATGTTAGCTCCAACTGCATTTTATTTTTACGGGCTGTATGGCCATTTCGGAAAATTGTACCTCATCAGCAGCACTAGAAGTGTTCACAAACAAGGGAAATCCATAATTTCAAAAGATTTTTAAAATGAATAAAACCAAACGAAATAAAAATAAGTATAGCTAAACTACAATGGAGGGAGTTAAACCATAGGTTTCTGAATTTACATAAATTTCTACAAAGTGTACACATGAGAAGTAATCTCATGTATAAAAACACCATATCTTAAAAATAAAGAATATATTTGTGTCTTTGTCTTTATGTTGTTTTCGTTTGTTGTGTGTGTCTGATCTTTTTTGCTTTTACAAAAGAAAAAGATTGTCTTTTTACATAGTCCAACTCTATGGTATGCAAAAAAAAAGGATTTATGATATCTAACAGATTTTATCTTTCATATAAATTGTTTATCATTGAAAGACAAAAAATTAAGACACCCGGTTTCTTTCCTTGTATTGCACATGGTAGATTTGTTCGGTGCTGGATGTGGCTTCCTTATTTTAATGTTTCGGTTTTGATTACTTTTATTTCAATATTTTTTATGCCCCGCCAACTTTGTTAGGGGACCTATAGTTTTTCGGTCCGTTCGTCCATCCTTCCGTCCGTGTGTCCGTCACACTTTAGTTTCCGCACTTTTTTTCAAAATCCTTTCATATATTCCAAAGATTTTGTGTATAAGAGTCTACCATGATGAATTACAGGTCAAGTTTGAGTTTCGTTCCGGTCCACTGATATTTGCCAGCGGGCATCTTGTCATCTTGACACATTACCCTGTTTTGGTTTTATTTTTGACCTTACAATGTTTTGATTCAAATGCTGCTGATCAGAGGTTGCATCTTGAAATATTCATAAACATCAGAAACCAAATTGACCGTTTTAATACCCATAACAACATTTCTAATTTCAAAACAATAACAAAGTGCCTGGTTTACATTTTTATTCATTAAAAGTAAATTTGAAATCTTATAATCACAGCTGTTTACATGTAGGTCAAATTTGTAAGGTCAGACTTTAAATATTTGCTTTTATGAGAATTTCATTGTTAATTAGTACTTTTATTATATGCATTGAAATTCAAATAAAGTTTTAAGCAACATTATTTTTTTTGCGTTTCATCTACTCAAGGCTCACTTGGGGCTAGCTACCCAAACTATTGCAAATGCAAAAAAAAGAGTGTAAAACAATTCAACCAAAAAATGCAAACTTGAACCCAAATTATAAATTAAAATTACAGAAAAGTTCCAGGCAATAAATGATTTCATCCTAAGCTAAGAGTTTTGACAATTTTGAAATTTACCCTTTGGCTTTGGTGTGTTCTTCAACACAAAATTGTTCATGTTGGAACGGGCTAATCTTTGGATATTCAAATTCCACCGGAAGCGCTAACTATCAAGGATGTTAAAAATCAAATATACAACGAAATTTAAGACAATATTACTCTAGACCAAGCGCACGTTTCGTTTATACAAGACTCAAAATATTGAAAATGCCAAGCGCTATAAGAATATAAAGACCAAAGAACAATAAAACCAAAATATACAGAACTGGAATCCAAATTATATAAGACATCAACTTATGCCTTGTGTGAGTAGAAACTTAGAATATTGACAATTTTGAAATTTTATACGCTGCAATCTTTTCTTCAAAATACAAAAGTGTACACTGAGTAATTTTATCTGTACAGAGTTAAAGTTAACAAAACTTTTGACCATATAACAAGCAAGTAAAAATACAGCAAATGCTTTCATAATTGACTTATGTATATATAATAATTAACTGAATAAATAATGATTACATATTAAGACCTCGATCAGTTTTTTTCAATATAAAGAACAATAACTATCATAATGATTGTTACATAACAGCAGCTTTGGCTCAGAATGGTGATGTTGAAGAGGTTGCTATAAACATGCAAATGAAAATGTACTGTATGAAGTTTGAAAAGTTTGTATACTTGATCAAAACTGCCCGCATTATAATAGACTGATGAGATAAACTAAGCCCAGAAGAGCTAGAGATGCTCTGATTTCTGACGAGCCCGACATAAAACTCCTAGTGATTTGCCTGCCATTCAGCTGTTGTACAGGTCTAAAATTGTGGCCAATGAGATGTTTTGTAGGTTCGTCACTACTTTGTTCGTACAATGATCTGAATAGATCCACCTATAAAAAATAAAGGGAATAAATCAGTTTTACCTGTCACAAGATCTATAGAAAAACAATACTTAAACAAAATTCAAATTAGACAAACAAAAGCTGTCTTCAGTTCTTCAAAGCTACATAATGACGGACTGTTTCAGACAACAGTTTTTGGGTGTTACATATCTATATTATTTGTTAACCATATCTGGGATTATGGTTAATTTTGATCGAGTCTAAATATGTAACAGATGGTTAACGATGTAAAAAATATGCGGTATAACCAATATTTTGGCCTATGAAATTTCCATAGATGTTTGTAATACCATTCTTTGATCATTGAAAATCCAACACGCGTATTGCATAAGCAGAAATTGCTAAGCAGTTTATCTTGTTCCTCAGTGAACTTAAGTTGTACTTGTAGAATGCAATTAAATACTTTTATGTGGGTTTTTGTGTTGTGTCTTTAATATTTTATTTATGAATTCTTGAACTTCCATCAATTTCCACGCACTGCTGGCATTCCACCCCCAAAAGTCTTTTTATCAATTCACCCACCTGCTTTTCTGATATCATGATTGGTTCGTCAAATACTGTCCACGTGACACTCTCGTAACATGGTGGAGTTGTCAGACTTCCTTTATAGCGGAAGTACCTGTCCAGTGCAGAAGGCACCAAGGTAGACAAGTCTACATCACTAGCAGCTGCTGTTTGGTCTTAAACAAAATGATAATATTGTGAATATCTAAATATTAGTCTATAAAAAAATCACAGACATATAATATTTGTCTAAAGATGTCACTATGTATTGATGTTCAATTCAGATTTAAGAACTATGACTGATGTGGATGAATGGAAACGACTGATCTATGACGTAGATATTCACGTAATATATATTTATGTAATAATCCAATGTTTGCTAAATTGTATAACGAAGAAAAAATCGGATTATTTAAATCTTTAGACACCATAATGCTTTTCACAAAAAATATGTACACATATTTAAAGGCATATTTTACCTGCATATTTTACATCAGCTAAATGTCCAAGCAATGAAGCAATCTGAGAATTATCAGAGGATGATATCTGAAAGAAAATAGCTTATTTGTATTAATAATTAATCGATATATAGCATATCCAAATTAACCGTTCATACCCGCATTTTGGTATTTGTAATTTTGAAACCACTGGGCGATAACCGCTGCTGGTGGACCAGAGGTCCCCGAGGGTAATCACAAGCCTGGTAGTCAGACTTGTCTGACACGACTTACCATTAAATTTCTAATATTTTTGTCGCTGAAATTTCCGTTTTCTAAATTCAAAATTGTTTAAAACACCAGGTTTCTTTTCTTGTAATGCACATGGTCGATATCCTCGGTGCTGGATTTGGCTTCCTTGTTCGAACGTTTTGGTTTTGAGTACTTTTCGTTTTCTACAGTTTTGGAATTTGACCTTCCCATGTTTTGATTTAAATGCTACTGATGAGAGGTTACTCCTTGAAATATCGATACATAGCATATCCAAATTAACCGTTCATACCCGCATTTTGGTATTTGTAATTTTGAAACCACTTGGCGATAACCGCTGCTGGTGGACCAGAGATCCCCGAGGGTAATCACAAGCCTGGTAGTCAGACTTGTCTGACACGATTTACCATTAAATTTCTAATATTTTTGTCGCTGAAATGACCGTTTTTTAAATTCAAAATTGTTTAAAACACCAGGTTTCTTTCCTTGTAATGCACATGGTCGATATCCTCGGTGCTAGATTTGGCTTCCTTGTTCGAACGTTTTGGTTTTGAGTATTTTTCGTTTTCTACAGTTTTGGAATTTGACCTTCCAATGTTTTGATTTAAATGCTACTGATGAGAGGTTACTCCTTGAAATATCGATACATAGCATATCCAAATTCACCATTCATACCCGCATTTTGGTATTTGTAATTTTGAAACCACTGGGCGATAACCGCTGCTGGTGGACCAGAGGTCCTCGATGGAAATCACAAGCCTGGTAGTCAGACTTGTCTGACACGATTTACCATAAAATTTCTAATATTTTTGTCGCTGAAATTAACCGTTTATACCCGCGTTTTGGTATTTGTAATTTTTGAAAATGTACATTTTAGAAATAAAAAGAAAACCATGTCTTAACATATATAGTATATCCAAATTAACCGTTCATACCCGCATTTAGGTATTTGTAATTTCGGATGTAATTTAGCATATCATCCTACAAAATTTCCGGATAATTATATTTAACTTTTAAAAATATTGTTATGTAAATATGCTTTGGTGTACTTCAAA
This sequence comes from Arcuatula senhousia, assembly GCA_963971305.1. Lineage (NCBI taxonomy): Eukaryota > Metazoa > Mollusca > Bivalvia > Mytilida > Mytilidae > Arcuatula > Arcuatula senhousia. The sequence goes on along the minus strand of OZ020308.1, from coordinate 6,342,543 downwards.
AGAATTAATGGTTACATTTTACTCGATTGCCTCTTTGACAAAAATCAAGTTAATGCGTTGACCAGAAATAATTTTTGTTAACAAAGGGAAATAGTCAAGTACAAGTGTTATATCAGGTAACATACAGATGGTCGATTGATTTGTCATTTCATCCGGGCACAACATTTTGTATATTTTGTTTTTCGAAGATAATACAAACAATTTAATCTCTTTAATTGAATTGTTTATGCTATACATGTATTTATAAATTTTTATTCATTCTTTAAATGATATAACAACAATTATTAGTACTATTATCTTTCAAACTGCCCCTGTATGTTAGCATTAAGGTTTTTGTCAGTATCCCTGTAAACCCAGAATCGTTTTAACACAGCAAAATATATAACTTACCTTAAACCAGAATCCTAAGACAGCGAGTCCGTCGGTCTGTGGTGCTGCCGTACTGATATTGGGATATTTCGTATTATAACTCACAACGTGCATCTAAATATATGAAAATAGAGGTATTAATGGCCAATTGAAAAATCAAGTACATGTTTTTCGTTTTTCTTTTGTTTTACATCATATTTTGTTGCCATTTATATAATTTTCTATATCGTTTAATTTGACAATTGGGACCGATACAAGCCAAAATCACAGACTGTAAGTTATTTTTCCAATCATGTTTTAACTAGGAATATAGTACTTATAAAGGAATACCCCACTTATTGAAGTCTTTATTAAAAATTAATTTTATCTCATATTACTATGAAAATCTAGCACTTTTTGCACCTCATGGGGTATCACATTCCTCCTCTGGTGGTCTTCGTTGTCGTTCTGACCTCAGATGACCTTACCTCAAAGGTATAAGTCAAGCCTCTTCTGATGTGATGTGACTCCCTTTTGACCTTTATTGACCTCACTTCAAGGGGATATCTCATTCCACCTCAAACCAATAGTTCCTGTTCTGACCTAAGCGTCTTACCTCAAGGGGATATCTTGTTTTTCCTTTGGTGACCTCTGAACTATCGTTCCTGTTCTGACCTAAGCGTCTTACCTCAAGAGGAAATCCTATTTTTCCTATGATGTACTCTGAACTATCGTTACTGATCTGACCCAAGGTTCCTTACCTCAAGGGGGTAACCCATTCCTCCTCTCGTGTGCTCTGATCCCTCGTTGCTGTTTTGACCCCAGTGGAAATGAAGTTGCGCTACTTTATGTTGCTTGGTTAACTTTCCACCAGTTACGATAACGTTTCCAAGTATATTAAGCTGAACTGGAAAATAAGATTAAGTCTAGGGATCACAATTTTTCAGAAGAGATGGTTAAATTTAAAAGTATTAAGATGAAAATACACCAAATGAAGGAAAGAGGTTTGGAACATAACCTAGTTGATCCATCATTGCAATTTTTTGTTTGTCCGTAATGACATTTTGAGATTGGTCACCGCTGTGCGATATTTTAGCTGTCATTTTTCCTGTACCAAGTCAGGACCATTGCGATCCACCAATTCTCCGGTATGACTGATTCGTTTTTGTCATTTTCTCTGGACTATGAGATTGATCATTCAAGTTCGGTAGTTTTGTTATTACCTTTATTTAACAGGTTTTTTGTAATTGTTTCAATTTAACAATTACAGGTTGAAGTTTTTGGTTTTTCAGATAGAGTGAGCATAATTTATAAAATGATTTTAAAGTTTAAAGCTAACCTTAAACCTTGTAAACAAACAAAATTGTTACAACTTAGAAAGAAAATGATTGAATTTGAAAATTGGTCTGCTACTTGTAGGCTCAAATCACGTTCGCGATTGTGTCAGATTATCATCACCAGTGTGACCATTGTTTAGCAGGTCTATTTTGACAGTGGTATTTTTCGAAAACTTAAACGGTGTCAGTGTTTCATTAAACTCTCTTGAGCTGCTGTTTGTTTTTTTTTGTGAATACTCGCCTTTGTGACCATTGTTTATCGGGTTCAAGGCCGCAACGTTAGCCCCTGTGTCAGATATTGTATCATCAAACTCCAATGAGGTTCCGTGTTTTGGACTTTGACGTTGATTTCTCACATGTGTGGTCCTAGTTTAACAGGTTCAAAGCAGTGGAATTTGATAAGGAAACCGTAAACGTTGTCATTGTATCATCAAATGCCACTGAGCTAGCGGTTTTTTATAACTCACCTGTGTGGCCATTATTTATAAGGTTTAAGACTGCAACGTTGGTCCCTGAAACCTTAAATGGTGTCAGTGTCTCGTCAAATTCTACAGAGCTGCTTTCTTTAGGAATGTCAATAGGAGACTGGGCTGTGTCGTCACAGGCACCGAAAGTTGACTTCAAACTCGCCCATTTTGAAGGACCTACAAATGCAATCCAATGATAAATCTCAAAGTGGCAGACGTACATATTTTTGATGCATTTTCATTACCCTTATAATAGAACTCAATAAAATGAATAAAGTAGGATTTCAAAATCTTAGAACTTGATTTAATTTTGGTAGGCATATGATAAACTAGTAGCTAGTTGTAATATTATATGCAGAAATACGAGTAGAAAAGAAAAACTAAATTAACTGTTTAGTAAAATTTCAGCAATAATGTGCATTTTTTAAGAGTCGACTTTGGTTGGAATTGAAACTATCGCATATCGCGAGGTTTTATTGATCCTCAGCTATTTTCCACACAGAGAATGCTATTATACAAATGTATATCTTGCTGCTTGGTATTCTCCATAAATCTAAATGGTTATTGAAGTTTCATACTTTATTGCATAATAAAACCCCACGAGGTTAAGCAAACGCAAATATACAAAAGCAAGTAACATGTTACTGTACATACAAATGTATACAACCAAAGAAAACAGATACTAGTTTACACACAATTGTTTGGCAGAATTTTAAAAACAAAAATAACATTTAAAAGTCAAATCTCCAGAGTGTGTTAGATTGTACCTATTGAATTGGGAATGAAATTAAAATTACATCAGGTTAAACTCTGCATGGTAGAAAAACATTTAAACGGATCTGACTTCGACGAGCAATGAAAATAGGCATTTATGAGATAAAGCAACATTTGGGAATAGCATCATTTTTTTCGAATTCCGACAAATAAAAAGCAGTCCTTAAAAATCGTTTGTATCCATCATTGTAGTTTGCGACTATACTAAATACTGTTTTCGTCATATTTCACATGTACATGCATGTATGGGGTAATTTCATTTCTTACCTTTTGTTCCACTATAGGTCCAATCTGTAAAATAACAAAATAAACATATATTAAGCTTGGCTCTGATAACTCATAACCAAGGATTGCAAAAGCAACCACGCTGGTTGTTTAAAAGAATTGTATTACTCTTTCATACCTATGAGACATGCGAGACATAATGTATGAATGCTTGCTTTCACATTAATACAACGTGATTTTTATACGACGATTTATGTTTGCTTTGAAAAATCAAGCGTCTTGATTTTTTATTTTTTTTTAGTTGATGGCACATGATTTTATTAAAAAATTCTGATATTCTAGCACCAACATCATTATGATTGAATCATTTGTAGACCAATTTCTGACTCATGCTTCTAGATAATGTATAATCATTTTATTTTTAAGGTAAAACACGAAAATTTCATTTAAAAAATTGAGTAAAGATTAATTCTTTAATATAATCATACATTGTTTAATGCTGAGTAAAACATCCGTTCTAATAAATCTATAAAAATTAATACACGTATATTGTTTAAATGCTAAACACTTAAATGTCAAAACATAAGTGATATAGAACCTCAAATTAACGAGGTTAGGTAGAGGACCAACACTTTGAAGTCGTTATTAATTCTAAAACATTGACTTATGCAAAGAGTTGCTTATCTTCCACTTGGTTTAATCAATATGCACGCACTTATCCCTATCAAGGATTTGAGGAATAAGATGATTCATGAAGTATGTTTATCCATTTTATTAGCCATTGAAATAACTTTGACATCATCTTGCGTCTTTTTGATACTGACCTTAATGCTGTAAATCATTAAAAAGTATAGCAACGTTAAATATGTTTAACAACTTCAAAAATAGGACAGTTGAGTTTTTTTAATCAAATATATTGTTTATATTTTCTTTATTTTTAAGTTTTAAAATAAAAACCTTATTCAATCCAAATATCAAGCATGCAATAGTATTAACATGTTCTTTTACTTATTTTCACTGTGGTTTTGCTGCGAGATATGCCTCTGATAATCCTAGTTATTCAAGTAAAGTATATACATTAATTTTACAGAAAATTATATTCCTTTATTTAGGAAACAAATCGACTTGTAAAATTTAGAGAATAGTGTCTGACCTACATTGATGGGTACTTTAAGGAGTACATTTTTATCATTATTCACCTTTTTTATTTCGATAGGTTTCTTTGATTATTTCTTCTTTTATGCATTACATAACTCAATACTGTTGAATTAAATAACACATTAGAATTATAATTATTCTACAAATAGAACTCCTTTTAGCTTTTAGGACGGACCAAAGCATGGAATGTTCAAACACATCTTATTAACGAACTGCAGGGTTCATTAGCACTTTTATCTTTTTAGACTTTAGAGAACACCCTGAAATATTTTAAATGAAAAATAATGTTCTATGTTATATACTGTTTCTTTAATTATCAACAAATTTTGCAGTTAGTTTAATTGAAAGACAATCTTAAGGAATAAGATCCACATGCTGCTGATTTTGAAGACTTTGCCAACTTGATGAGGATTTCTTATTATTGAATAAATTTGAAAAACAGTGGAAAGATATCACATGTAAAGACTTGAAAACAAGAGATATCAAACAGTTTTGGGATCATATCACGTTTTAAAGGGTGAATAATTCTATAAGGAAAGATATCCCAAATGTGCTTGAAAAAAAACACTTCTGTATGCTAATGCATACGATTGGTTCTAATACGCTTGATTTTTCTTACTCTTTTTGTCATTAAGAAATGAGTCAAATTCATTTACTCCACGTTTTGAATTTATTCCAAAATATTGGTAGTTTCCCCCTTAATATCGCCTATAGGATCACTATTGAATAAAATAATGCCAAAATCACGCTTTTGTAATGCGTCAGCCAAGAACAAATTATATGCGTCAACTATTAATGAGGAATGGCCCCTCTCTTCAGTAGTTTTTGGTCCAAAACATTCAAATAGAAAGTAAGACAAAAGCTAGAAAACAGGAAACGTGTACTTGAAATACCCTAATCTAAGTGCGATATAAGGACTATAGTCTTTTTTAACTTGAGAAGAAACGAAACACCTATTTCCTCCATTGTTTTTTTTCAAATATTTTAAATCCTTTCAATTGATTCGTTACTCCAGAGCGTGCGGGACTTACATCGATTTCCTTAGCAGAGCGACACGTCTGACGCCAAAATTGCTCACACAGCGTTATGTTGCTCCTCGGTTGCTGTCTTCACTTAAGAAATTTTACGTGACATCGTGCACTTATAGACAAATATGGGATTCCGATCTCTCAGATGAGTGCAGATGTTGGTTTGTCATAGGGTTTTGTTTTTTCTTCCTTTACCGGATTTGACATGCTGAATAGACTATTGGCAACGCGACGCCGACGGGTGTGCTATAGCAAGCAGGAACTGCTTACTCTTCCGGAGCACCTGTGTTCACTCTTGTTTCGACTGGAGTTCACGTTGTTGATTGACATTCAGTTATTTTGTGTTTCCATGTTTTACATGTTGTCTGTTTTTGTCCCGTTTCTTGTTGGCGTTTACTGGTTTTGTCTCTGTCCTTTCGGACTTTTGACATTCGGATACCCCATTGGTACCTCTGCTTCTTTCAAAGGGGAATTTAAGTCTTATGATAACGCCATATTGTGCTACTTCCATGGTAAAAGCATATACGGCTTCATTTTAAAAAAATCTCTATTTGATCTATGGCTTGACCGTATCATTCTTTACAATTGTCTTATCTCGATTGAATATCTATTAGCACGCAAATTATTGATTGTATCTAATCAAACTACAAGCGACTTCCAGGGAATAATTTTTGCTTAGCTTGATGAGCTTTTCGTCTATCAATTCTCATTTGACGCTCAACCCAACATACTAAATATGCCAAACATTTGAAACAATGACGAATATCAACCAATGCCTCGGAAACAGAGACTTATAAAAAAATTGAAATTCACATGAATAATTCTATTGCCTTAAAGCGTTGCCTAAAACTCTTTTTTCTTCTTTAATGAATTGTTTTGTAGCTATCAGTAAATGCTGACCAAGTAGTCTTCGCTGGAAAAGGAATACTCTCAACTCAGGAAATCAGTGTGATAAGTTATATTTCCAATAAGTATTTCTCATAATGCCAATCGCATTAAAGACTTATTTCAAGCCAAAAAAAGGCGTGAGTAGACAGTTGTCTGGACTATAAACAAATCCAATCTATAGACATCTGGCTGATCAAGTTTACATGACAGAGACACTTACTATATCTATAGGAGAACAGTTATAAAATACAACAACTTTAATGCATTCCTTTAGCTTGTTGTTTTGTATTTGTGAATGCTAGAAGCAGAGGTACCAATGGGGTATCCGAATATCAAAAGTCCGAAAGGGCAGAGACAAAACCAGTAAACACCAACAAGAACGGGACAAAAACAGACAACATGTAAAACATGGAAACACAAAATAACTGAATATCAATCAACAACGCGAACTCCAGTCGAAACAAGAGTGAACTCAGGTGCTCCGGAAGAGTAAGCAGTTCCTGCTTGCTATAGCACACCCGTCGCGTTGCCAATAGTCCATTCAGCGTGTCAAATCCGGTAAAGGAAGACAAAACAACACCCTATGACAAACCAACATCTGCACTCATCTGAGAGATCGAAATCCCATATTTGTCTATAAGTGCATGATGTCTTCCGTAAAATTTCTTGAGTGAAGACAGCAACCGATGAGCAACATAACCCTGTGTGAGCAATTTTTGCGTCAGACGTGTCACTCTGCTAAGGAAATCGATGTATGTCCCGCACGCTCTGGAGTAACGAATCAATTGAGATACGTAAACTCCATAAGCTGGAGCGGACGGAATGTTGCTACACAAGAAGGGAAAGTTGACGATTGGAAAGTTGAAGTCATCACGTTTGTCATAGAGCCTTGTTGAAAGTCTTCCTTGTGATGGAATGGAATAGTTAAACTTTTTGGTTTCTTTGTGAGTTGCTGATTAGATTAGTCAAATCGTTGATTCATTGATGAAACTCAGTATTACAAACCACTGTTTTATGAAGATAACGCTCTATTGTACCATTCATGATTTACATCAGCTACCTAATCTACAAAATGATTTTAGTTCTTATTTCTTATATGTTTGATTTCTTACATAATTATGTGTAGGATACTTCTTACTGCTTGTGAATAAGACAAAGATAATTAAACCTTTTGTTGTGTAAATACTAACAGATTTTGCAACCTTTGAGTTGCTTTGTCTGATTTTAATATCAAGCTTGAACATTAAACTTTTTATTAGAGAATTCTCGGATAAATGTTAAGTAGACAAACTGCTCCCAAATACATCTTATAGAAATTGTGGCATTCATTATCATTTAATAAACAATACTTCTATGCTTCCAGAATTAAATTAAATGTGCTACAAAATTTATTATGAATTAAATAATTAATGACACCTTCCTTTAAGTGTACTGCTACATATAGTCAGGCAAAGAACGTTATCTATAACAAGTGCAATATCTTTATGCAGTACAGTGCAAGATATAGGGGATAAATCTATATAATTTGCTAATTATCTAAGGAAATCCATGAACAATTAGCCAGGACATTATAAAACAAGGCCGAATAGGACAGAAAAGATATATTTGTCATTTTCATGCTATTAATATCTGTGTAGTTTTAGAAGTTTTTTCAGTACGAAACGCTTGGGTAATGGTTCTCTAATTAAAAAAAAGTATAACACTTATTGAAAGCATAGGTTAAGGGATCGACCATTGAACTTGGACGGGGTGGATTGATATTTTCATAAAAATTGTTTTTCTAATATGATTTTTTCATGAAGAAATACTAGGCAAAAAAAGAAACGTTACATTGGTTTTCTTTTAAGATTTTTTCGAAAAATATTTTGTTTTGAATTTTTAATACAAAGATAAGACAATAAACGGGTTTTTCTGTCAAATTTGCGTATTGAAGGCGGATTTGAAAATGACATTACGTCATTTTTCAATTTTAACCAAAATTTGAACTTTTAAAATGTTACGTGTCGAAAATTCAAGTAAGCTAGTGATTATGGTCGTTAAATGTAACAAATATCACGGTTAACAAAAGGTCGCGCTTAAATGTTGAGAAATTGTAAGTCAGACACGTTACGTTAACGTCAAAAGTTGAAGCAATTCTCCTCTTTCGTGTTGGGTACAGGAATGTCAAAAAAACAGGTGATTAATCATTTAAAAGACTATTATAGAACAACTATCCATAGACCAGAGACTCGTGTCAGAGGTAGCAGAACAACAATCGGTGAAACCGGAAGTAGCAGAATGCCATAACCAACCTGATTTTAGATCAAGCGTTGCTGCTTTATTTTTCTTCGTAATTGCTTCGTTAACGGTGAACAACCTTTAACTCGTGTAAATGGATAAAATTCTAATCTAATTTTTATAAACACTGAACGTACGCGGTCACGCCAAGCTGACGTCATTGTTTTAAAAAAGACGTCCTCTGAATATTACGTTTCTTTTGCGTAATGGCGTTAATGAGTTGTATCATGCCTAAAATTGTCATAGATAAGTAAGAAGCACCCTTTTTTAACCGAAAAATCTAAATTTAACAGAAATTTTGTGACTTTCAACATTTTGTCATTTTTGATTTTACTGAATTTGGTTTTTATAAATAACCGAAACCCACCGGAAACCGTTGCAAAATATCCAATCCCTGTAGTTTAACAGATGGTAAAATGTCCCTAGATTCTTAATTCAACTTTATATTCATCAAAATGCTGTCAGATATTCAATATGAATGGTCAGTCAGGAACGATAATGCTTTGCAAGAAGCAAAGGTGTACCAAAGGGGTAATCAGTATCATAAAACCGTAAAGACAGAGACAAAACCGGCAGACAAAAATCATCATAACAAAACAAACCACATAACAACATAAAACACAAATACACATAACAACAAAACCGCATTCAGCAACGCGAACTCAAGTCGAAACGAGAGTGAACTCAGGTGCTCCGGAAGAGTAAGCAGTTCCTGCTTGCTATAGCACACCCGTCACGTTGCCAAAGATCGATTAAGTGTTGGTCAAATCCGGTAAGGTTGACATTACAAAACTCTATGTCAAACCAACATCTGCAAACTTGATTTTCTACAATATCTAGGTAAAACCTTAAAGAGATGTTAAATTCGAATCAAAATCAGGTATACTGGATTTAAGTCTCTTCAGTATGACCAAAGATACGTTTATTCAATGGAAGTTACAACTTTTCTTTTGTTATAGAAATTTTATCAAATAAAAAATAAGTGTAACGTTTCTTTTTTTGCCTAGTATATTTTGGCAGCACGCTGCAGACATGAGGGAAAACTTTGTTGAAGGATGATTTTTGCCTGTAGAATAATGCTTATAAGGAAAAAAATGTTCTATTACAACTGCAAAAATATTCTGACCGCAACATATCACCAAAGTCCCAAGTGAAATGGCCTGTTCCTAAGAAAACATTTTTTTTTTTTTGTATTCTAATAACAAAATTAACCTCAGTTTATCTTCATTTGTTACCATTGTCATGGTAACCATAGCGGCAATTTTGAACTCTGTGGAATACCCATAGATAGGTTGTTTCATAAGGGATTTTGCCAAGACATGTCTTGCCGATTTATTTCAAAAATCAAAATTTAACCATCAGTGCGCTCAAGGTCTGTTTGTAGGAAGAATTATCGATGCAAACTACAGAATGCGATTTCGCACAAAAACATTGACTTGGCTATTTGATGCGTTGTAGTTTATAAGCTGTATATATGCATCATTCAGTGAATACGGGTCTACTATTTCACTGCCAGAAATGGAATAATTATAACACAGGAAATCAGCGTGATTATTTCTAATTCCAATTTACATTTCTTCAAACGTCCAACACACATGACACATTCGGGACTTATATCCACGGCAAAAAGTCTTGATTAGTCAGTCAATAGCCTGAATAATAGACATGTCTGACTTATAAGAAGTAGACCTCTAGCTGATAAAGGTCAACCAGTGGCTTTATATTCGGTATATGGAATTGGTAATAAGACAAGAATTATACAGTTTCTTAAAGACTTCAAACGTTAGGCTTTGTGGGTGATTTATTACGTATAAATAATAATTTCTCGAAAAAAACAGAGTAATGGGAATCATGTTTACGTCCTTGCGTGCGTGCCAACGCCATATATTTATAGTCATTTATGTTTTATATATAGTCTTGAAAGCTTATTATTCATAAGAATTACCAATTCCATACCCGATGATCAACAGTTTAGTTCAGAACAAATATTAATCTCAAAAGTTAACAATACAAGGACACTTTAGACATCAAGGAAAATGTAAGAAAAAATCACCAACATAATTTGTTCATTTGTCTTGTTGAACTTGTGCATGACGATTACGTGATCTAGAGATTATTTTTTTTTATAATAAATGGACATTGTTCAACAAATATATATGGTTTCCTTCATTCAGGAGTGCATTAATCCATTTCTTCACCACCATATACATTTGTAGTTACTTTTTATTTCAACATGCGACACTTGTCAGGTATTTTGATACAAATAATAATCTTGTGATAGAGAGCTCATTTAATGCACGACTTTTTAGAGATGAACATGTTTCTTCTATAAACTTTTAGAGAAAACATCCAAACTTTAAAATGGCAGAAAAACTCACGTCAAAATTAAGCTACCACACTGAGATTAAATTTGTACGATTAATTTAGATCACTTGGATAACGTTTTTATAAATGAAATAAAAAATGTGATTAACCAAACTATGATATATTGTACTATCCAACGGGCTCCACTCGACCATTCATTATTTTATAGCAACCAACCTCAACCTAATTAACAAAGTTTCGATTTCTATGTTATGGCGTTGTAGGTAAAAACAATAACGAATGCTAAGTTTAAATACTTTTTTCTTTCATGTTAATGTGAAATTTTGCACATTGAAATACTCTAATAAATAAGTTGTCACATTTGTAAAAAGACGAATTGAACCTAGATAAATCCGTTAGTTATTGTTGCATATATAATGAATTGACCAATACTTAGATCATATATATGATAATTAAATCAAGAGAAACAGCTAGCACTTCCGAAAATATGATGCTCTCAGATTTAAATCAAGAATGCTAAAAGGTTACAAAGAATTTAACACTTAATAACAGTGTCCTAGCTATGAACTTGTTGGATAAACTTGAGCATATAAGGATCTTATCTGATTAAGCATTACACTTTATACAAGTACATCTCAAAAAGGAAACCAAAAAATTCGAACTAGATATTTTTGTCAAAATCCCTATATAGAATCCAAATTTGGTGCGGGTTTAATACTTGTGAACAGTTATATACCGTTATTCAGTGCAAATCCGGAATGTTCATTTACCTTAAATTCTTATTGAAATACATAATAAATGCAGAATTAACCTCATTTATTAAATAGACAATTTTTTTTCTTATTGTATTCTTGTCATTTTTTTCTTTTTAAACTTCAACTTCAGGAGGTGTTTGAACCATAGACACAATTAGCTACCACTGTAGACATTGAAGGCTGCTTGCGATTTTGATTTTCGTTGTGGATGATTTTAATTACACTATTATATGTAAGATTTGTCCTAAAAACATATTCAGCATCTTATTTTCTGCTATATTTCTTTATTAAACAGACAAAATCAGATTTAACTCTGTTCGCCTCAAGTCTAACTGAAATATTTGAAGCTATATATTCAAATAAATTCAATTTCTTTATTAATGAGAAGCCAGATTTAGGCGATCATAGAGCATCATATTAACAAACACATTTATAGCCCCAAGATTAATTTACAAAATACAATAGATGATATTTTTAACAACAAGGCATAAATATACACATAGAAGAAAATGAGATGTGGAATGAGTGTATACATAATATGAAATTATGTGATTATTGATAATTGTAATACCCACTTATGGAGTTTACGTATCTCAATTGATTCGTTACTCCAGAGTATGCGGGACTTACATCGATTTCCTTATAGCAAAGCGTCACGTCTGACCCAAAAATTGCTCACACAGGGTTATGTTGCTCCTCAGTTGCTGTCTTCCCTCAAGAAATTTTACGGAAGACATCATGCACTTATAGACAAATATGGGATTTCGATCTCTCAGATGAGTGCCGATGTTGGTTTGTATTAGAGTTTTGTTAAGTCTTCCTTTTCCGAATTTGACATGCTGAATTGACTGTTGGCAACGCGACGGGTGTGCTATAGCAAACAAGAACTGCTTACTCTTCCGGAGCACCTGAATTCACTCTTGTTTCGACTTGAGTTCCCGTTGTTGATTGATATTCAGTTATTTTGTGTTTCCATGTTTTACATGATGTCTGCTCTTGTCCCATTCTTGTTGGTGTTAAATGGTTTTGTCTCTGCCCTTTCGGACTTTTGACATTCGGATATTGCCATTGGTACCTCTGCTTCTTCCACTATTCTTTAATTTTCTTTTTTGATGATATTTGCTTCGTTTGTATGCTTACAAATTGATTTTGTAAAAGTGGGAATTTTAGGATTAAGAACTAGTACTTCCCTTACGAGATCTAGTTCATCCATGCAAAGAACACAAAGTGTTGTGAATTACAAGTTACATCCTTATTAGAAAGGATTAAGACAACGTTTAATTGTTAAATTATCTAACGAAATGCATTAATTATGAGTGTTTTTGCACTCTAAAGATATAATGGCGTTAATACAGGAAAACATATGGGCCAAAGGAAAAGGAATAAAAAGATAGAGGAGTCAAATATTTGGTGTACATTATTTCTGGCAGCCTCTGCTTAAATTCTACTTATTTTACCTTGGATATGCCCAGATGTGCAGCTTGAACTTTAACAAGACTAAAACAGAGAACTATATCTAAATTCAAACAATTTTCATTTTACAAATTGTACAACTTGAAGGACTGTTAGTGTATTCAGGTGTTTGTTAAAACGGTCGTTTACATCTGTCAAGCTTGCAAACAATTTTGCAGTACAAATAATCTTTCAGATATAAACAAATTTAAGATATATGAATACTTAAGATAATCTAATTTCTCTTACAAACTTTTTAACAAGTTAATACTTATGACGATCATCAAGTGGATATCGCGTCTTTCTTTAATGCTGTTGAAGAATGTTTGTAATAAGTTTAAGATAATGTTAATGTTATTCTTCAAGAATACGAATACAGCCATGTCATTGTTAAACAGGTAAAAGTCGTGGTACAAGTGCAGCAACCATTTATACGCTAACAACTCAAACGAAATTCCTTTATATATATAAACAAGTACATGTAGAGACTACCAAAACAAACGCTGAGTTTAGGGATTTTGACATTCAGTGCAAAATATGTCAAATAAGATATGAAATATGATTTGAAAGAAAAGCAAGCAAATTATAAAAAAAAAAAACAAAATGCCTACAAAACTGCAACATGAAAGAAAGATTTTTCCTTTTAACAATATAAAAGAGTCAATGTAATGTGTTTACACATATATTGTAAAAAGCTGGGTTGTTGACACTTCTCATAAAAATTGTTTTTAGTAAAAGATATGAAAACATTAACATCCTTCAAGGTCATGATCAAAGCAACAGAAAGTACACGGATTTCTCGTTTGACCGATTTTTCAATAAAAAAACACATCTGTCAAAACATTACTTTATACTTGCTTTAAGCGATGAAGTTAGCAGATATACAGCACTTTGAAACAAGATAAAATTTAAATTAACCGTCAAGATCTTGACCAAATGAATTACAACATCTCAAATAGCAGGAGAGATTCTGTACATAGAAAACAATTAGCCTCTAAGTGTGTAACAATGAATAAGTTAATCCGGCTATTAGAAAAGCATGAACGAAAATTTGATAAATAATCTTAGTGTTCGGAAATGGATATTTATCAAAATATACATGACTAAATAAAGGTAATAACAAAATTACCGAACTTGGAGGATCGATCTAAATGTCCAAGAGAAATGACAAAATATGGAAGACACACTGGAATAGCTATAGATCGCAATGGCTCCGATTTGGTACAGGCATTTAAAATGAAATGGTGGGTTTAACCAGGTTTTATGGCGCGCCAAACCCCCTTCTTCCATTGCGATCTTAGGGGCCGATAGTAAAACACAACGCAACACGGCTGTGAAGACATAATATTAGGGATAATAAGATGATCATCTCAGTACCACAATCAGCTAAATACTAATCAAAACAAACTTTAACCAATACGTTCAACTCAATTTTGAATTTTTCCACCAGTGGCTGATAACGAAGGAATATTCTTTAGGGGCCGTATGAGACGCATTTTCTTGTTACCTTGGTCTAAGATTCTGTCACGAAGACAGCGGTGTCGTATAAAAAAAATCGGAAAAATTTGTACAAGCCCTGGCATATCGATTAAGTTGTGAAATATAAACACCGTAGGCAGGTGAGGTAGGTATGTTTCTTTCAAGGTTAGGGAAATTAAAAATTTGAAAATTAAAGTCTCTTTATCATAAATTTTTGTACTGAGATGATCATCCTTGTCATATTCGAAATGCAAATCCAAGAGCGATGTGAAGCAATTGGATTTGGTGGTTTCCTCAATCTCTAACTCTGGAGGATATATCAAAGGAATCCATCTACCAAACAAAGCGTTGTTTACAGAGATGACATCGTCGATGTATCTGAAAGTAAGATTGAAGGATATCGCCTCTTTCATCTTCTTGTTATTAACGAGTTCTTAATATAAACATATTTTATTTCATAATATCGTACAGTTATCATAATTTATACAATCAATATCAATGAAAGGATTCGGAAAGAAGCAATGATTAGCTTATTTAAATCCGTTTCCTCAAGAACGACGTAGTAACATAACATAAGAAACGAGTTCTTGAAGAAATTCAGTCTCTTAAGAGTATAAAAACAAAGCGGCGAAGAGAGGAGCACAATTTGTGCCCGTTGGAATGCAAATTTGTTGTTGAAAAATTTCTCCTCCAAATGTGACAAATATAAAGTCAATGTGGAAATCAAGCATACTGCAAACTTGGTCCAATGTGTAACAGATTTTATATTTATAAGATGTTTTGGAAAAATATGTAGAATATTGTAACCTATAACATCAAAGTTCCTAGAATCAGAAAAAGCCTTTTCCAGAAGTTTTTTTTTAGAATTTATTTAGAATTAAAAATCTTAACTGATTTAGAATATACTCACCTAAATTCAATAAATCCTAAAACATGTCTGATTTTGGCTTTTACAGTCATGTGACCCAAAAAATTCGAGTGTTTTATTTGGGTGCTTCCCTGCTTTGTTTACATTTCGAGTGTAACAATACTATTGTACCACTATAGAAACAGTCAATTATGTGACGTTACCAAATAAAAGAAGAGATGCAAATAAACAATAAAACAAATGTCACTTTTTAGATGGAAATTGTAATCTTTCGGGGTTATTGTTTTCCCTCGGACAAGCATTCGTGAAAACCCAAATCCCTGGTATGTTTCCATCATTTCGGGTCACAGTTGTATATTGTCCAATGGTGTATACAATATTTCTCGGACATACTCTATAATCATTTATTCTTTAGGGGTAGAATTTCGTGGTTAAAAGCAAAAACTTGACTTCGTTGGGGATAGATTTTCGTGTATTTTTATTTTTGAAATACACTCTCCAATAAAATAGTTCAAGTTAGCAGGGCTTTTAGTCTGTGGATTTTTCCTACCCACGAAATAAAAGAAATGATATCCCCAATGAATAATTCTGCTTCTAAAGTATACTGAATTTCAATCTTAAAAACTGTATTAGCGAGCGAAAGCACGTTGAAAGAACTAGTTTAAAATATATATTTTTCTGCAACGGCAATGAGATCAGACATGTATTTCTTAAAATAGTTTTACTGAAACTTTATGGCTTTTATGGTATGGAATGTGGAATAGTTTTAAGGCTTTTTTATCATTTGTTAAAACAGTCCAATATATTACTCAAGGTGTGGCGTTACGTTAAAAACGACGTTACCGATAAAATTTACCTGTACAATGAAAATCGGTCCGAACGTCATAAAACGTT
This sequence comes from Arcuatula senhousia, assembly GCA_963971305.1. Lineage (NCBI taxonomy): Eukaryota > Metazoa > Mollusca > Bivalvia > Mytilida > Mytilidae > Arcuatula > Arcuatula senhousia. The sequence continues at coordinate 6,326,268 of OZ020308.1, read as the reverse complement.
TCGTCAATTTTAGTTAGATTCTATTGCAATTTTCACGTATTGGCAATGTTTACGAAACTGTACCCTAAAAAACGAAGTCCGTTACATATCCTTTCTTTTACATCTATGCATCGCAAATTTTCAGGACTATTATGTTAGTTTTTTATCGAAATTTGGATATCATTCGTCCATTTTTGTGTACAAAAAGTAAAAATAAATTGTGTTGAAGCTGTGTTTTTCCTATTTGTCTTTTGAAGTTTGCGCCAAAATAGCAGTTTTAAATGCAATTATTGAAAAAACGAGGTCCTTGATCCCCATTTTTCATTTCATATATGGATGTATATAACTGAGATCTATTTGTCTGTCCATTTTCATTAAAATCTGGATATATGTCATTTGGTATCGTCCCACCTTAACGTGTGTTTGTTGTCAGAACGTAATAGATTCATAACCCAAGTAATCGAGGTTAGGCGGAGTTCTATCACCTGGAACTTTGATGTCGTAACAAATTCATTAACATTGACTTTCGTATACACGGTTGTTATTCTTCTACTCACACAAAGGAATATGAATAGATTTAATAAATTTATAACATCAAATATTTTGAGTATTAGATGAAAATTGAAGTATTGTTATAACCATGACTTTGCATTCTTGTGTTTTAATATTGACATAACTGTTGTAAAGAATAACTTTGTTATAACTACGTCTAAGTATAAAGAATGAATTTATATATTCATTTTTTAAGAAAGAACTGATTGTATTGTTATGATATTACATGATAGTTTTTTGAAAAATAACTCGATGCTCTGATTAAAAAATGTTTAGAAGTGAAGCAAATATACGCTTATTATCAGACTCAAGATTTGCCCCTTTTCGCTGTGTCAGAATCGTGGTTATATTGCCAAAACAGCCTTGGCTTTGACCTTACTAACAGCAGAATTATTTATGTTATAAATAGATATAACTAATTGTTATTAACATCTTTATGATTAATTGCAGCATAAATGTTTATCTTAGATATTATATTTGTCTACATGTGAGATCTATCAATACAGTCATGCGACTAGGTGTAAGCTGTTTTTTTGTTGCTGTTGTTGTTTTTGTTATGAAATATCTGATAACATTTGTATCTTAATTAAGATGATTAATGCATTTCGACGGATAAATAAAAAGTTGATTTTCTTAAGATTGATAATCAATACTTTTTAAAATTAACATGTATTAGGAATCTTTAAGCTAAATTAGACAGAACCTTAATTATGAGCAATACAACAAGAGAAGTTAATCAAAAGACTATAGTTGTCAGACATGTCCGACAAGGTTTTAAAAAAAAACACGTAGATCATAACAGCAGTGACAGTTTTTTTTTTAAATTACAGATTGGTACTTTGTTTTGAACATATTATAATTTTCGAAATTTTTTTTTGTCAAATACCCATAGTTTTTCCAAAGTTTTTTTTTTACAAAACACATAGGCTTTAAAATAAAAGTCAGTGTTTTTGTGGTATTGTTGTTTTCAGTGTTCATCGTGAAGAAGATAAATGTGATCTTGGAATATGCACCAATAAATAATAGATAATGAAATATTAGAGCATCAACAGTTCACCAAGAAACAAAATGTCAACGCAAACATAAAATTTCCTAATTTTTTTTATTGTATTTTTATGCATGTTATTGCGAACAACTATACAAGATGTCAATTGCATGGAATATTTATCGGTCAGACAATCTTCTGATTGAATTAATAAAAGCTCCAATATATATATATGATCCCTTGAAATATTTTCCAGATACTTTCAAGCATAGTGTTTAGGAACTTTCTTATCAAGTTTAAACGACAATACATCTAAGTCGATAACGCAAAAGCAAAATAAAAACTTACACTATTTTGCAATATATGTAAATGTTTAAAAATGTAAATCATTCTACATCGTTGACGGATGTCCGAAGTAATAAGTCGATAGAGATTATAATTTGATCTTTTGATGAATGTGTATTCTATATAGATATAAAACAGTTTATCTTGGTAGCTTCAGCATGAAAAAAGATAATGTTCAAATTGATGGATTAAACACCACTTCTGAATAGAGAGCATTCAACTATTAACTAAATGATGAATTACTTGTATAACACATAACAAATATTTGATATACAAAGTAATCTTATTTAAAATATTTTCAATTTTTTTATTTATTCTTTAAACTTTCTAATTGTGGGAATCTCTATATGAATAACAAACTTCAAAATTATACAATTTTCGATTGATTTGTAATGTAATGTAATGTAATGTAATGTAGACAACACGACTACTGTGTTTCGATGACCAGTTACTGTTTACTCTTTTGGAGCGCCGAGTTCACAGGGTTACCACTTGAGTTCGTAATTGTTGTTTTGTGTTGTTCGGTGTTGTAAGTTACTTCATGTTGTTTATTTTCACATCAACTGATTTGGTTACTCTATTTTTCAATGTCCGACTTTTAAATGCTCTTTGGAAGATTTATTTTATTCGATAGTAATCCATTTTTCATTTACTTTCGATTTGATTCTAAATCATTTCACATTCAGACAAACCTGCATTGGAGTTTTTTTACCACATACTGATAAAGAAAATAACAAAATTACCAAACTTAAAGGATCAATCTTAATATCCAAGAGAAGAGACAAAACAAGGAAGACATACCGGAACAATTGACGGGTTAAACCAGGTTTTATAGCGCGCCAAAAACCCCTCTTCCTTGCCGATCTTAGGGTCCGGTAATAAAATAAAACACAACATGGTTGTGAAGACATTAAAGTGATATTGTGGTGATCATCTCAGTACAACACTCAGCCAATCACTATTTAAAACAACCACTAACGTTTAACACAATGTTGAATTTTTCCACAAGTGATTGATAACGGAGGAAGAACTTTTTTAAGATCGCATAAGACGGATTTTCTTGTAATCCTGGTCTAATAGTCGGTCACGGAGACAGTGTTGTCGTATAAAAAAATCTGAAAAATTTGTACAAGCCCTGGCATATCGAATTAGTTGTGAAATATAAACACCGTAAGCAAGTTAAATAGGTACATTTGAAAATCATAGTCGTCTCTTTTAACGTAATTGTTTATGTACTGAGATGACCAACCTTGTCAAATTGGATTCGGTGGTTTCTTTAATCTCTAACTCTGGAAGATATCTCGAAGCGGAAGGCATCAATTTACCAAATGGGTTTTTTTTGCTACCAATCATAATATTCTCATTAGAAATGAAAGACGAAAGACTCTCTTATTGACACAAGACGATAAAACCGATTACAATCTAATACTTGCTTTCATAAGTACATTGGTTTAAGTGTTCGGGTCCGGTGATGCGTTTGTTAGGGACCGACCATTTAACTTAAAGGGGGGGCCTTGGTTTTTTCCTAAAAAAATATTTTGAAAATGATTTTTGATGAAAAAAAATATTTTGGCAGCAGAGGGTAAGAAAAAAAAAATAGTCTGAAGAAGAATTTCTGCCATATAAAATAATGCTAATAATAAAAAAAAAAATATTCTGTCGTGACGCTTTCAAAAAATAAAAATTCTGTCATGACGCATTCACAAAATAAAGCGCGGAAAAAAATTTCTGGCCAAAACAAAAAACCAAGGCCCCCCTTTCAAGTTAAATGGTCCGTCCCTTATGACAATGTTGTTATCATTGTTTTTTCTTCAGTTACGTAATACCATGTGGGTGTCGCTAAATTTTGTACAGCTCAATCGTATATGTAAAATATATCATTAATAAGTACTTTGTAACAAGGCAAACAGATGGTTTTTTTTATATAAGAAATTTTGATTATCAATTATAACTTTTCTCATTCAATATTCTACAATTTCGTCTACCGTTGCATAAATGATAATTTGTGTATAGATTTATAGCTTTAATTGTTTAAGGTCTATTAATTATGGTAGTTCATTCATTATAGAAAGCAAAAACTTTCTAAATAACAATTTTATTTCAAACCTTAATATTTAATAACTTAGACTAAAGCATTTTTGTGTAAAATGCCTTTTTTATTAGCTCACCTGACCCGAAGGGTCATGTGAGCTATTGTCATCGTTAGTCCGTCCGTTAACTTTTCTTCAAAGATCTTCTTCTCTGAAACCACTGAAGGGATTGCATTGATACTTGGTATACATGATCTTTAGGATGTCCTCTACCAAGTTTGTGAATTATATACATGTCGACCAACCAACATGGCCGCCGTTGCTAAAAATAAAAATAGAACAGGGGGGTCAGACCATTGTTTTTGGCTTATAACTCAAAAAGTATAAGAGATAGAGATAATCCGAAGCAACCCTCCTTGTTCAGCATCAAAAGCTCTACGAATCTCTCCATTGAGTTGAAGTTGTGAAACGACTCCTTATAGGAGTTATTGCCCTTTAATCATCAAAATTGACCATTTTTGCAGTTTTTGGACTATATCTTGCAAACCATTAGAGCTAGAGGAAAAGTTAGCATTGCAGAATTGTTTAGCTCATTGAGATCTACAAAAATGATTTCAGGGTCAAAATTGTCAGATCAGCCGTTTAAGAGTTATTCCCCTTTAACTTTTTTTTCCATTAATTTTAACTGATTTTTAAAAATCTTCTTCTCTGAAACCACTGAAGGGATTGCATTGATACTTGGTATACATAATCTTTAGGATGTCCTCTACCAAGTTTGTGAATTATATACACGTCGACCAACCAACATGGCCGCCTTTGCTAAAAATAGAACAGGGGGGTCAGACCATTGTTTTTGGCTTATAACTCAAAAAGTATAAAAGATAGAGAAAATCCGAAGCAACCCTCCTTGTTCAGCATCAAAAGCTCTACAAATCTCTCCATTGAGTCGAAGTTGTGAAACGACTCCTCATAGGAGTTATTGCCCTTTAATCGTCAAAATTGACCATTTTTGCAGTTTTTGGACAATATCTTGAACACCGTTAGAGCTAGAGGAAAAGTTAGCATTGCAGAATTGTTCAGCTCATTGAGATCTACAAAAATGATTTCAGGGTCAAAATGGTCAGATCAGCCATTTAAGAGTTATTCCCCTTTAACTGTTTTTTTCCATTAATTTTAACTGATTTTCAAAAATCTTCTTCTCTGAAACCACTGAAGGGATTGCTTTGAAACTTGGTACAATTGATCTTTAGGATGTCCTCTACCAAGTTTGTGAATTATATACACGTCAACCAACCAACATGGCTGCCATTGCTAAAAATAGAACAGGGGGTCAGACCATTGTTTTTGGCTTATAACTCAAAAAGTATAAGAGATAAAGAAAATCCGAAGCAACTTTTCTTGTTAAGCATCAAAAGGTCCTTATAGGAGTTATTGCCCTTTAACTGTTTTTTTTCTATTAATTTAAACTGATTTCCAAAAATCTTCTCTGAAACCACTGAAGGGATTATTTGCAACTTTGTATAGTTGAAAGTTTGTGAAATTTATTCAAACTTTGGCATAAGAAATCAGGTGAGCGATTCAGGCTCCTGGGAGCCTCTAGTTGCACGATAACTCCGTCAAACCCACGATTTACCTATGGAGGGACGCCATATAGGAAATCCAGATATTAACGCAAAATTTCCCCAAAAAACACCATAAATTCCCAGAAAACACACAAAATATTAATTTCATCTCTTTAAAAAAAAAATTTAAGTGTACACTTTTAGCATTAACGTTAAAATTGGTCGATTTAAAAAGGAAACTTGCCTGTTATGTCACAACAAACTTTGTGTGCTTAGATAATAAATGATCAATAGTGTCCTTTATATCCCATTTGTGTCTTTTTCAATTCTACAGTTATTGGTTGCTCCATAAAGTTTGTTCTTTCATATTTTCTGATTTTTATAAAATATTCAACTTATTTTAAACTATGGTGAATGTCGTGTTCTGATTTTTTAAATTCGGTTAAAAAGTCTAAAAAAAACTTGCACTCTTTGGCTGTCATAATACATTTTTTGAAACCACTGAATAAACTAATAAATGATATATCAGATGCTTAAAACAATTTGAAATTCTTTGAGTGGGATTAATTGTTTAAAACTAGGTGCACTTTGCTAAAGAGTGCGTCTTGTCTTTCTTCTCTGCTGTCTAACAGTGTTTATAATAAATAGTTGATTACGTATATTCATGTCAGGTTTTGTTGTTATTAAGTTCAAGTTTGGCACGAATAGTCCAGGAATCATTGTTAAATAGGTGTTCTTGTATAAATAACCTCATGCATCTACTAAGACATGATTACATATATACTGTGACCGCAGAAAAAAAAACCCTTATTTTTATTCTAAGAATCTTCTTGATTTTCATTTTGGCAATTGCAATTGAAAGGACAAAGTTTTTGATAGAAAACGTTGATCGTGTAAACGGGGCTTAAGTGTTTATACTTGAAATCACTTCATAACGAAATGGTAGACGACTTAATTGATGCTGCACATACCCCAGTATTCCAGCTGGGAACAAGAAATTCGTGATTACAGTAATATACATGATTACTCCACCTCGTTTTTAATGTTTACACCACTTAATCAACTGATACTTGTAGCTATTAAATCACGGTTCCATAGGCAAATATTTATTTCGATTTTCCTGTGTTTAAAATCTCAAATAAATTGTTTACGATGATTTATGTGATAAAACAATCCTGTTGTAATAATTATAATATTTCTTATTTAAATGGTTTCTTAATATTTTCAGCTACAATACTAAAATTTCGAACGAAGATTCTTAGAATAAAAATAAGGGTTTTTTTCTGCGGTCACAGTATATATGTAATCATGTCTTAATAGCTGCATTGATCTTAATTCTTAAAATCTTAATTCTTAAAATCTTGTTTGGAAATTATGTTTGATAAACTTTTATTCATAAATCATAAATTTATTAAATTCGTTGTGTTCACTCGGGCTGTTTATCAGTTCAAAAGACGCTTTATTGAAGCAGCTCAGTTGCAAAATATAGTTTAAAGAAAAATTACTACGATAAAGGGTTTATTAAACAAAAGATAATTTTACATTAGGTTATACTGTATATCGATGTTTCGAGCAGTAGTATTCTGGAGGTAGTTTTGCGTGCAAAGTTCTAGTTATATTAATTATGATCGAATGAACCTTAAAGATGGAAGAGAATATATAAAGTATGAGGCGTGGGTATTATAGGGTTTCTTTAAACCAATTCATTTCGACTGTTTTTAAAATGCAATACATTTCCTAACGTGTAATTGTCAGAATGTAAGAGATATATGATTGCAACTCTCCGAGGTTAGGCGGAGTTCTATCACCCGGGATCTTTGATGTTATAATAAATCCTTTTGAATTGGCTTTCATATTAAGGGGTCCTAAAACGCAAATGAAATACAACCATTAGGTTCAATCAACATGCACAAATATAGAAATAACCGTTATAAATTTATATCATAAAACAGAAGTAGAATTTTGAAAACCTGAATTAAAGTTATTGATCATAATTACCTTTAAAATAAGTTAGACTTAGCATTCTTTTTTTGTAAATACTACCTTCACTATTGTAACTTGATGTAGTGGTGCAACAGAAAAGGTGGGTCAGTGTAAAAAATAAGTATAACCTTTCTTTCAAAACAGTCGTTTTAATTACTGTAAAGACATAGTGTTTCTGAAATTTTAAGCAACTTGTGTGTCAAATAAACAAGCATGCTATGACTTAATCCCATGGATCTTTATTCCAATTTTTTTTGCTGTTTATTATCTGTTTTTTTGTTGTTGTTTTTTTGTCAATGATGTCAAGTATGTCTAATGAATCTTAAATAGCCGTAATTGAGCTAATGCTTTTTGTATTCATATCCAGGATAACATATTCGACTTATTTTATTATTTTTTTTACTTTTTTTTACTTTTTTTTACTTTAAAAAAAAGAAAAAGGATTATTTGATTATATTCAGAGCACAGCTCGAAAAGGTATGGGAGTTTCATGTCCGATCCACATCTATATATACTTTAAGCAGTATTTTTCATACATCTGTACCATTTAAGTACTGTTCCGAAATTAAAAGATGATTGTTAAACTTTGACATCTTCTTGAAACATGAATTTTCTATGCACATCTCATCACCACGCCTGCAGAATTCATGGGCAATATTATCATTTACCACCATGAATCTAATTCCAAATGTAATTATAATGTGTACATGTTATGTAATATTTCATTCTTATTATTAACAAAACATGTATTTCGTTTAGTTTAGAGACACTTATAAGAAGCCAGATCCCAGCCCTTGATTAACAGCAGTCGTTATCTTAAGGGTCTCCCTATTGGTACAAAATTTGAGAATCGATCATGCCTGCATATTAAGAAATCAAATACCTGATGTATTTGTTATATGGGTAATGGCACAAGTCACGATAGAGCATTGATTCTCAATGCATTTGAATATTATGGTACTCTGGATTTTCGAATTGTAATAGAAAATATATTTAATAGAAAACCATTAAGTTGACAGGCCAGTAAAAAAGTTCATTCCGCCTTCAAGGGCAGAAGTTTTGGTTGAAAAATGGTATACTTTTTTTAATGTTAATTTAAAAGCCTGTTTTCACATCCACATTAACACATAGGTAACAGCATATTGTTTACAAATGCCCACTTGTAACCCACACTAGTTTATACCTAAATACCATTTATGATGATAGAAAATGATTGTTTGGAAAATGATTTATAAACCGACACCGAAATTGCTCTTGAAATTTTTTTGCGTGAAAGAGGGTACGCATGGGACAAGTGTATATTATACGAACTACATTTCAGACACTCGGATTGACCATAATTTTGTCTTTATATCATGTTTATACTGTGTGATTCTTGTATCTTTTCACTAATACCAGGGCGTATATTCTGATATTTATAGCAGCAACCAATTTTTATTATGTCTTTATGGCCGATTGCAGTATAAATGTTTATCATAAACGTCACAAATGTCTGTTACAAAGTCTGATAATAACAAAATCGCCATTTTTTAAAAGATGACATTGGATTTTAGTAAAGATCTATTTTGCTAATAGATGGTGATTTGTTTTTTGTGTTTGTTTTAGTCATTTCCATTTGTATATGCAAAATCACAATATAACTTTCAATAATTAAAAAGTCATAATTTGAAAAACGAACAATGCATAGAATAAGTGCAAGACAACTTTTCAAACATTCCAGATGGATCAGAAAAATATCATAGAAAAATGCATTTATCAATTAATCAAATAATCCAGTGTTTTCTAAAAGGTTTTAAAATCTTATACAAACTTAAAATAGAAAATCATCCTCGTTATTTGTCAATTGTCTTTTCATTAAGCCTCGTTTACAAGTAAATTCTGGTATTGAAAAAGCACATTCCTTCAATTTTAAAATTTACTTAGACATCTTTAGTTAAGCAACAAACAACATGTGAAATGTAACATCATTTTTCCTCAAAATGTATTACTTTAGTATTACAAAGCTGTCAATAAATTCTGTCAATAGAAAATCTATAACTTGTGAAATGTATATTTTTGGAGACGTTATTGCATTAGGGACTAATCTCCACGATAAGAAAGTTGTGATTATTCAGCCTGTTCGTCAGTTTATGACGGAACAAAAGACACGTTTTTATTTACAGAAATTGACTTTTTCCCGATGAAAGCAATCGTGTTGATTTATGTTGGGCAATTGGGTATCGGTGAAGCAAGTTTATTTTTTGTAGGACGAGGAAGGAGGGTTATGCAGATGTTTTCAAGGTTAAGGAACACTATCGTGTTCGCTCCCCTGTAATACGGAAGAATACTTCATTTATATATAATGATATCTTTAATAAAATCATAATCTTTGATATGCACACGCATGACAGGTATCGTACACAAATGGTATCGATTGGACAGCACTTCGGTAAAAATGAACTCGTCAAGCAAAATGCATCAATGTGTATTGCATACTGAATTTTATGAATGAATCAGTTAGTTAGTTAGTTAGTTAGTTAGTTATTGCTTTACTCCCAAGCAGCACGATTTCGGCTATATCCGGGAGATGAACATGAAAATGGTGATACAATGAACATGAAAATGAATGAATCAGATAGAACGCAAAGAAAAAGCAAAAATATTAAAGGATAAAATGCAATTATGTATATTCTGTCTCCCATTATTAAATATTTCATTTTGTAAATTGCTAAGGAATCTATCAAATTTGTTGTCGAGATTTTAAAAATGGGGATATATAAATATTATGTTTGATTTTCACAAATTTGATCATATTTTAAAAAGTAGAATAGAATATAAAGAATATAGAAGACAGATTTCTTTGTCTAGCTTGAATAACCTCTCGAAAATCCAACAAAATCAAACGACTCCTTAAGGCATTGCTGACGCTTGCCCAAATATTGATGGTCAAAGATATTTTATAGGTGTATTAAACATTTATCATAATACTGAACTAAACGACATCTTTCTTTGATGTTCGCCTACAAATTGACAAACAATGAGCTCAAATCTTTAAACTTTTGCTGCATCCGTTTTCTGTATTTGATAAGCCATTAAGTTTTAATTGAAAAATGATTCAGAGGAAATGCACGACAAATTAGTCCAACAGCTTAGCACTCCGTTTAGGAAATTTAACAATTTAATTGGTCAAACAGAACAAAGTAAATTATTGGTCGATGTATCTTGTCGAATAATTCTTTTATTATGTTGCAATGTCGATTCCAAACTTGATGCAGGTTGGCAAGTCGCACTTGTCGCTTTGTAAGTGCCTTGCTTGAGTAAGAACTAAGAACCGGTGTGTCTTTTTGAAACCAACAGCTATGGAAACATGTCATTAATTCTCATCAAGTTACATCTGCAATAGTTTTTGATCACGCCCCCAATATATAGTAATAGATAAATACACATCAGACGATTAAAACGATTAAACTTTTATGCCCTGCCTGAAATCACATGGGAGTAAATGTTCGGGTCCGATGGCACATTCGTTATGACATTATATTAACATTGTTTTCTATTAGAGACATGGGTGTCACTAACTGTTTTACAGCTTAATCGTGTAAACGTTAGTTTTATGTGAAATGTATCAATAAGAAGTACTTTGTAATTAAACAGACATGTTTTGTGAAGATGACGATTATTCTACACGTTCTTTTATAAAAAAAAAATGTTTTATCAGTCATATTTTTTACACTCATTATTCTGTGATATCTAAATGTTTTTTTATCGTATTATTGATAACATTTGCCCCTTCTTGTGTTAATGGATATTAAATCAAGTAGTCTTGGCACTTGGAATAAATATGATTTTTAACACAATGTACGTTTTAAACCTTCAGATTGAACAGTTTTATTGCAAATAAAAATTTCTATACATCTTTATAATATATCACAATTTCATAGAAGAAGCAGAGGTACCAATGGGGTATCCGAATGTCAAAAGTCCGAAAGGGCAGAGACTAAACCAGTAAACACAAACAAGAACGGGACAAAAACAGACAACATGTAAAACATGGAAACACAAAACAACTGAATATCAATCAACAACGCGAACTCCAGTCGAAACAAGAGTGAACTCAGGTGCTCCGGAAGAGTAAGCAGTTCCTGCTTGCTATAGCACACCCGTCGCGTTGCCAATAGTCCATTCAGCGTGTCAAATCCAGTAAAGGAAGACAAAACAGCACACTATGACAAACCAACATCTGCACTCATCTGAGAGATCGAAATCCCATATTTGTCTATAAGTGCATGATGTCTTCCGTAAAATTTCTTGAGTGAAGACAGCAACCGAGGAGCAACATAACCCTGTGTGAGCAATTTTTGCGTCAGACGTGTCGCTCTGCTAAGGAAATCGATGTAAGTCCCGCACGCTCTGGAGTAACGAATCAATTGAGATACGTAAACTCCATAAGCTGGAGCTGACGGAATATTGCTAAACAAGAAGGGGAAGTTGACGATTGGAAAGTTGAAGTCATCACGTTTGTCATAGAGCCTTGTTGAAAGTCTTCCTTGAGAGTCAATTTCGAGATGTAGATCTAAATATTCATCATTTTATCTCATATATCTCACTTTAAGATATAATGATGATACCCTCTCTGTCAACAACGCTTTGTTCTTTAAATTTATCCTTCAGAGAAAGCGAGTAAAGTGACCACCGAGTCTAATTGCTTCACGTCTATTTTGGATTTACATCTCGAATTTGACTCGGGTGGGGTTTTTTTACAGAACAAAATTATAGGATAAAAGAGACGATTTTTATTTTCAAATTATTTATTTTCCTAATCTGGAAAGTTACATACCCACTTGAGCAGCATATGGGTATTTATTTCACAACTCATTCCACATACAATGGCTTGATTTTTATTTTTTTATTTTGTCCCTATACCGTTGTATTCGCGACCGGCTTTTATGCCAAGGTTTATACATTCAGGCGGTCTGTTAAAAATAGTTTTTCCATTGCTATCAGCCACTGGTGGCAAAATTCAAATTTAAATAGTTTTTTCCATCGCTATCAGCCACTGGTGGCAAAATTCAAATTCAAATAGTTTTTCCATCGCTATCAGCCACTGGTGGCAAAATTCAAATTTAAATAGTTTTTCCAACGCTATCAGCCACTGGTGGCAAAATTCAAAATTATTTCAGATGAAATTATTCATGATTGTTTCATTTAGTTTTTGGCAGTTTGTTGTAGTATGGTCGCCTCGACATTCCTGTTGTGTATAACAATCATGTAGTGCTTTGTGTTACCTGGTCCTAAGATGGCAATGGAAGGGGAATACCTTAATCAATGTTCAAGGCTTGTCTAGCAGAATTTCCAACAAATCTTTAGATTTCCGATAATACAACACGGTGGGTAAAGATCTTAAGCATCGTTCTGTTTAAAGGTCATGGTCAATGAGATAGGAAGCAAAAGTCCTTTCTTGTTGAAAGATCAACTACCATACATTTGCTTTAGTGATGACGTTCGCAGGTACGAAGAACTTTAAAACCAGATTAATTTTAAACGAACCATCAAATTCGCAAGATAATAAATTGAAAACATCCCCTGAGAGTGGATAACAAAATATAACTAAACAAGCATCAGAAAAATCGCTTCTTAACGTGTAACAAAATAAGCCTTGGTAAGTATCCAAGGCAAACGGAGTTTTTTAACCATAATTGTTGGGTAATATGTTATTCTAAAATCTAAAATATGTTATAAATCCTCAATTACCTAAAGGCAGTACATTTATTTCAATAATTAATGCTGCATATATCCCAGTCGGATTCGAGCTAGTAACATGGATTTCATTCAAACATGCATCGAACTCCACTTAGATGTACCCTAATATTGTTATGAAAGCTCGATTTACGGAAGCCGAGAAGGGCCATTCAAAATTCAGAATTCAAATTTCATAATTCAAAACACAGAATTCAGAAGCCGAGATTACGGAAGCCGAAAAGGGCCATTCAAAATTCAGAATTCAAATTTCAAAATTCAAAATTCAGAATTCAGAAGTGTATAAATTTCGTAATTCAAAATTCGGAAATGAGAATTTTCCCGCCATGTAGCCCCCACGTGGTACACAATTTATCACGCGGCGTTGCAGAGCAAGACTGGGATGGCTTCAGGACCTGGTGCTGAGGTAAGTTTCGATATAATTTATATTTAATTAGGTCGTTTACTGTATTTGTTCTTGCTTCTCCGGATCCTAGTACATAATTATGCACCTTCCCAGCAGATAATATAATCAGGAAAATCTGGGCCATACGATTATAACACTAACAGCGTTCAAACTTTGCTATCTGTTCGTTCGTCAGTTCGTTCATCCATCACACTTGTTTTTTTTGTAATTAGGGCCCCGCTACGAAAAGTGGCGTACCCTAAAATAGTAATTTCTCAGTCTGTCCGTCCGTTTGTCCCTCACACTTTTCTATCTATGGGGTTGTAACCCCCATTCCCCCTCAGGCCCTGTGTCCAGCAAAAATTTGTTAAATATTGCAAGAAATTGTACATCTGCGATTCAAATGAAAATCGTGATGAAAGGTTTCTCTGTTAGGGACTGACCATTTACCTTTTTTTATTCAATTTTTACATTACTTTGTATATGGAATTTACTGTTCCAAATTATATTTTTTCTCACCCTCTTAGGAAAACATATTTTTTTAAGCAATTTTGCTCTACAGAATATTTTTTTTATAAAAACCATGCTCCCCCCTGGAAGTTAAATGGTCGGTCCCTTACTTGAAATACATTTTTTGTTGGAACTACATTGTACATTTGCTGGGATGGCGGACAGCTTTTAGGGAGATGGGAGAAAGGAGGAGATGATATTATATTATTATCTAATTGAACTGAAAGAGGATTGCAAAAATCGCTTGATATTTTAAATGATTTTTGTAGCTCCTGGAAACTTGGTGTAAATGAACAAAAGTCCAAAATTATAGTATTCAACTCGAATGGTAAAACTCATTCAAACTGTTTCAAATTTGGCAACACTAACTTGGAAACGATAAAATCTTACTGTTACCTTGGTGTGACATTAAAACACGCAGGCAATAGACCATTTGCCAGTTATTTTTGTTCTGGTTACCTTTTGGTAATTAGTAAATTTTTATCAAGGGAAATAACTCCAGACAGGGGACATGCCTCGGGCTTTTACCTTTGGCTTTGAACCTTCAGTAAAGTCTTCATGGAAAAGTCAAAAAGTATTAACATTTTTACAATATTACATGTATCTATGTCATGTGATCAGTGATTTTGTTTGCCTATTTTTACCTCCGAAATTGGGCTGTTTCCCCTAGAGAAAGTTTCCCAAAATGTCCAAAAATTGACTTAAATTTTTCCCAACTGTGGTTGAATATTTCCCAAAAGATGGTATTCCAAGCAGAAGATTGGTTAAAGATATGTTTTTACATGGTTACCTATTGATCCTATTTATTATTTATTTGGCTATGAAGTATTCAAATTATTTTCTTCATACAGCTGGGATTTTACATCTTAAATCACTATGTTAAACACTTTTTGCATGGTACAACAGACACTATTTTAATTTCTTAATTTTCAGAAATTGTCGCATATTTTCCCAATGAAAAGGGTAGGGGTAGTTTTTTGAAAAATGCCAACAAAATCACTGGTGATAGCTGCGGGTCGTAGCTCTAGGGTTCTTTTGACAATTTTCTCCAAATAAAAAAAAATCAAAGACTGAAGACGCTGCGAGATTTTACAGCTATGTCATGTGATAGTCTTTGGATAACATGAAATAAGAAGCAAAAACATTCCTAATGATAAGTTAAGGTCTACATGCTTACAAAATGTCATACAAATCAAAGGTTTTACAAGGGAGTTCAGTTATTGCCCTTTTTAGCGCAACTGGCCACAGGCCATATGAGCTTTCGCAATCACTTTGCGTCCATTGTCTGTAGTCTGTCATGAACTTTTCAAAATCTTTAAAAACCCTTAAAATAAACATGGCCGCTATCACTAAAAATAGAACAAAACCGTTAAAACCCTATCATTGCATATTTTTCAGTCATTGCTGGTTACAAAATTTTCTAGCAATATGTTACAAGTGTATACTTATAACACCTCCCGAGTTGAATGGTGATATCGAAGAGATTCTACAGGTAGCCATTTTCAAAATGGCTGCCTTTATGGATCAATTCTCAATCTATTCAAGTTCAAAACACAATATACCAAGCAGGTGATTGATTCAGGCTCCTGGGAGCCTCTTGTACATGTACATGTATTAACATTTTCATACATTTGTAGTACTTTCTCTTGATATTTCAGGCATCTTACATAACAATATGTGTCAATGAACAGGAGAACTTTTTTAAAGTGCCTCTCGAGGGGAATGCTCTTAAAGAATCTGTCTTAGGTAGGTATTTATTTCAACTACTTTTATGACTGGCCTGAAAGTTTTGTCTCAAAAGGCTAAACACAGATGTGGATGTCTGTGTCCACAATTGTAACACTTTTCATGCCCACGCTTTGAAGGAGAGGGGGTATACACCGCGAATCACCCAGGTAGGTGGTCGGCGATAGAGAAGTGATTCGCGTTGAGCTAACTGTATCATGTATCGGAATAGAAAAAGGAAGGATATGGAGTGAATGTGAGTGTGACAATACATCACACAATACAAAAAATGTATACTTGAAAAACTCCATTGTATCAAGGACAGGAAACTTGTTTTCCCTTAAGTTAGAAATATACATGTATTAATTGAGTTGTCATTTTTATGGCAAATAATTTTATTCTTTAATTTCAGGTAAATGAAAAGCACAAAAAGAAAGAAGCGGAATTTGTTTCGGTTAAGTTTCAATGGATGCACTTCAATGATAGTAAATTTGCTTCTAAGAGGGGTTATAAACAAGTTCTTGCATCTGATGGAGGAGGGACTAGAGAATTCCAAATGAACAAAAATGTTAAATACAAAGAAATATTACAAAAAGCCACAGATATTTATTTTCAGGGAGGTAGATCATCAAAAGGTACAATCGAGGAAATGACAATAGATATAGCAGACTTTACCATGAAACCAATTAAGTATTTCACTGACCTAAATCAAGTTGAATGTTCCTATAAAACTCATTTATCATGCAGGGGTCTCTTTCCCTCGAGATCGGCAGTTATTTTGATGACAAAAAGGAAAGATGCAGCATTGCAAGGTGAAAACACAGCAACAGAAGAGAAAAAAAAGTGCCATGAGAAAGAACCAAAGAATGTTCAATCCAAAAAGAAGGCAAAAATTATGCAAATGGACACATCAAATTCAAAAACTATTAATATTGATGACAAAAGTCGACACAGTGATCCCTCAACCTACGAGTCAATATCTACTATTAATATCAAATACACAAAAGTTAAACAATCCTTGTACTGCAAAGACCCTGTATCAATAAGCGTGATCGGAAGGAATCAAGCAAAAGAGATTTTAAAACAAGAAAATGGTGAACCAATAAGTGATCCTTTGGATGAATTTGAAGTCTGTTTTATCGGTAAAGATGGAAAGGTGTATTTGGATACAGAAATATCTAAAGACATGCTTAAGGAAACAGTTCCAGGCCTACAAGTTGAAGACAGCATGTATGAGCAAACTAAATTAAAATATGTTTTCCAAAATGATTCAAGCGATCCATGTTCAATAATCATTCATGGACCTGATGAAATATTTGGTATGGATGGAGACGAGTTTGTTATAGGGGTTATATGTAGGAAACATGGAAATGAGTCCGACTCATTAATCTACAAATGGTTCAAAGATGACCAACTTTTTAAGTCTGGAACAAATCAGAATATAATAGCAATAGATCTAGAGAGCCCGGGTACATATTTTTGTGAAGTAGTTGATGGCAAACGAAAACAGATATCAACAGCACTTACATTTGATATATCCGATTTACAACAAGAAGAGATAAAGTCGTCAACCAATGATAGTATGCCTTTAAAAGAGGACAGCGAGGACAAACCTTTAATTCCTATAGTAGCAGTGGAGGACATCCAATTCTCAAAAGCAGATGAAATAGGTAAAGGAGCTTTCGCTCGAGTGTACAAGGGTAATTGGATAGGGTGTCCTGTTGCCATTAAAGTGGTTGAATTGAAGAAACGAGCTCAAAACAAAATTAAAGCAATGGTTGAAGGAGAGATAATGATTCATTCGAAAATTCGACACCCAAACATAGTTCAGCTTATGTCAGTAGCCTATGATTTACAAAACATTTATCTTGTATCAGAATTTATTAATGGATACAACATGGAAGATGTCATATTTGATGAAAGTGTAAAGAGCAAATTAACACTTACCTTATCAAACAAATTGTATATCAGTTTACAGTGTCTACAAGCAATTAGCTATCTTCACGGAATGGAGCCTCCAATCATTCATAGAGATATAAAACCAGCCAACATTCTAATTGATTGCAAATCATATGTAACAAAATTGTGTGATTTAGGTGTTAGTAGGGTGAAAAGCTACACTAACTTCTCAATGACAAACCTTGGAGGACAACCAGGCACGCCAGCATACATGGCTCCGGAGGTGATTCAATATGGAAAAAGTGCAACCATGAAATCTGACGTTTGGTCAATTGGTGTATCACTTGTTGAATTGTTTGCCGGGGAAGAAACCTGGGGGGACTTGGACACCCCTGAGGACGTTAAAGAGGTCCTTGAAAAAAAAGAGGCACCAGTTTCCCTTAAAAAGGTAGATGAACCGATGAAGAGTATTCTTGAGAATTGTTTAAATTATAGACCTGAAGACCGACCAAATGCATTGCAGGTTTTGTCATCAATTAAGAAGCATGTATAAAATATAAGCAGATATTACAATGTAGTACTTCTTAGCTCACCTCAGTGACCTGGCGATAGGCCATGTAAGCTTTTGCCATCATTCTGTGTCCATCGTAGTAAACTTTAAAAAAAAATCTTCTCATCTCAAACTTGGTGGCAATGATCTATGGGTTTGTGACGACAAAGATTTCTCAATTCAAATTGATATGTCAAAAAAGCATGGTGGTAGTTGCTAAAAATATCTAACTGAAACCATGAAACACTGGTTTTGCACATTATATTTTTTGTCTCGCCTGCGACGAATAATCGCGGAAGGCAAGACATAGGTATTACTTTCCGGCGGCGGCGGCGTTGTAGTAAACTTTTTTGTAAGACTTTTGTGGACGGTGAATTGCTTGAAAAGTATAATAGCTAGGCATCTGATATTTGGTATACAGACAGTTCAGGTTATGGTCTGCGCAACTGGCACCATGCCGTTTGACCCTGACCCCATTTTTATGCTCAAGTGACGCTATGAACTTAGAGATATTTTTACAGAATGAAATTTTTTTTGTAAGACTTGAGGACAAGGTTAATGAAACTTTGATATGGATATGCCCTAGTAGTAGCTTAGCACAGTTGCATCCCTATCTTTTGACCTTGACCTTGATTTTCTGGTTGAGTGACTTTGACAATTTTCAATGCATACTATAGAAATGTTAAAGTTTTATGAGCACCTCCATATCTGTAGAACTATAAGTCCTAGGTTAATGAGACTTGGTATGCATATTCCCAAGTAGTAGTTTATCACAGTTGCATCCCCATCTTTTGACCTTAACTTTATTTTTCAGTTGAGTAACTTTGACAGTTTTCACCTTTTTTTTCATCCGATGGTGCCGGCAGGCGAGACATACTTTAGTGTTAACTCTTGTATTGTTTATTTGGGTAAATTGTATTTGTTTTGCCACTTAGGGTTTATTTTCTGGTGTTTTTGTCTTTGATACCGATAGCCCTATATATTCTAATCTATCTGTCCGTTTCCTTTGTTCAAATTTTTTGTGAAGGGGTTTATTAATCCATATTTGTAAATGAATGCTGGTATGCAAAACTCAAAAACTGTATATTGTTGGTGTGGATTTGCATATTGAAATTTTATTTTGGTGTGATCAATTTTTTTTTCAGGGAACATTTTTGATGAGATTTCGAAAATGGCTATTTTAGTTATACATGTATTTTATATTGTGTTTTTAGCTCACCTGGGTTGAAAGGCCATGTGAGCTATTGTCATCACTTGGTGTCTGTCGTCTAATTTTTTTCAAACGTTGACTCCTCTGAAACTACTGCTTTTAATTCAATGAAACTTTGTATGATTGTGCTTTAGGGTACCCTTTACAAAATGACTGGGGAATTTTTGATTCTTAAATTTTAATTATTGGAGTTGCGTCCCTTTTGGACTTAAAAATGTTAGCCTTACACTAAAATGTTGTCATCGCAACTATTATCAAATGACTCAAGCTATGATTACAAAACTTAATCTGTAGGGAGAACACCATTATGTAAATGTGTGGTACTAAAAGAATTTTTCTATTATCAGTTTTATGGAAGTGATGCCGTTTTTAGGGCATCACTTTTTCAAGTCAGGACCATTGCGATCCACCATTTCTCCGGTATGACTTCTTTGTTTTTGTCTTTTCCTCTGGTCATTGAGATTGATTAATCCAGTTCGGTAGTTTTGTTATTACCTTTATTTTATGCCGACAAGAGACAAATAGTCACTATAAAGCATTGTTCAGATCATCAAGATTATCTTTTACAAATATTGTGTTACTAAGTATAATGCTGAATTTTGAATTCTGAATTTAGAATTTTGAATTCTGAATTCTGAATTTTGAAAAAAATAGTTTTCTCTGAAACTGCTGACTGGTATTTTATTAATCTTGGCTGCAATAGTAAAAAAAAACCGATTACCTCAAAATAAAGCTGATATGAAGCTCTACCTGTGGTATAATTTTCAGAAAAAAATATTGAGTTTTGAAGGAGTTTTTGCCCATTTCCCTCAATTTTCGCTGAATTTGTGTTAGAAACAGCTAAAACAGAAAAACGGTGAGAGATAGCTGATCAATTATTTCAGGAAAAATGTGTAGAATGATGAGATCTACCCTCAGTCCAAATTTCAGAAAAATCCATCGAGTTTTGTAGGAGTTATAGCCTCTTTTCCCTCGATTTTCAGGAAATTTGGCTGAAACGGAAAAACGGTGAGAGATATAGTCCATTTGAGTTCTATAAATCAACGAAAAATCTTTTTAATTTTTTTTTTGTCTCTCAAATAAAATTTATTTTTAAAACACAAATAATTGTTTTATTAGTATACAAACTCTGATAACAACAACCAAGATGTTATCTTCTCAAAACCAAGATGTTATCTTCTCCAAAAAAAAAAGTTTTCCATAAGGTCTAATGCTAAATATTTCACCAATTTTAATAATACCTAAAATGGTGTGTTTATGTGACGGAACAGCCAGGTGTTGGTCCACCTGAACATAATTGAAAGGACTAACAATAGGAGATTAAATGACTAATTAGGCCCACAAAGGACTTTTAAAGGTATACGAAGCAAATGCTGTTCCTGGTCACTAGGTTGTACTCCCATGGATTTCTATGAATTTTTGGTCAATTTTTACTATTAAGGTCTATAGAAAACATTTTTATAAATCATGCAAAAATTCTGGAATTTTTTGCCATTAAAAAGTAATGACATACTAAAATAGTTAAAATATTTTGCAAGAAAAAAATTACAAGCCATTTTTCGTGGATTTATAAAACTCAAACGGACTATAGCTGATCAATTACTTCAGAAAAAATGTGTAGAATGATAAAATCTACCCCAAGCTCAAAATTAAGAAAAATCCATTGAGTTTTGTAGGAGTTATTGCCCCTTTTCCCTTAATTTTTGGAAAATTTGGCTAAAATAGAATAACAGTGAGAGATAGCTGATCAATTACTTCAGGAAACATGTGTAGATTGATGAGATCTACCCTCAGTCCAAATTTCAGGAAAATCCATTGAGTTTTGTAAAAGTTATTGCCCCTTTTTCTTCATTTTTTGGAAAATTGGCTAAAACGGAAAAACCGTGAGAGATAGCTAATAAATTCAGGAAAAATGTGTACAATGATTAGATCTACATTCAGTCTAAATTTCATTGGAGTTATTGCCCCTTTTTCCTCATTTTTTGCAAAATTGCATAATGGTCACCAGGAGCCAGGTGAGCGCTTCAGCCCCCCTCCTGGGGCCTCTTGTTTAGTAATGTGTATTAAAGGGTAAACCACACTTCTCCAGTTAAATTGCAGATTAAAAAATTTCTACAGGCAACAATATTCGACCAATGTTCAGTTTATTGAACTTTTGGTACTAATTGAGCGATTCAGGCTACTGGGAGCATATTGTTTATGTATTTTTTGCATCTTTGATGTTATCTTTGAAAATGTTCTTCTCTGAAACTACTGAGCCGAATGGTTAACTTGACATGATTGGCACTTAGGAAAATTGAAAAAAACAGAGTTAGGAGTTATTGCCCTTGATATTGTCTTTTTTGGAAATGTTCATAATTTTGCATTTTCTATTGAAAACTAATGATAAATCAATGTAATATATGAAAAATACGGCAATGATGAGTTCTACCTATTTTATTATTGGTTATTCATTGTAATATGCATATAATCTGTCAATAATAAATTGGTGACACAAGTTTATTTTGACTGACTATTACACAGTGTACTAATAGGATTTCAAATGTACTTTTATACATCAACAAACTAAATGAATCCCCCTTTTGTCTCTCCATCTATCCGCATTTCTTGTAGCTTTTCTCCTCCATAACACCACATTAAATGATATTTGGCACAGTGGCAGGTAATGACACAGTGGCAGGTAACCAAAAAAAGATGAGCATGAAGAATTTTATTTCCCCTCCACTGCCATTCAAGGAAGATAGAGCATAGATAGGACATTTAGTTTACTTAACTGAGACAATCATATAAAAATGCAAGAAACAATCTGCAATTACATCTTCAACAGAGTGGAATCCACATATAGGTGCAAGCACAAAAAAAAAGTTGAAAACAACCACTTAGTCAAAATAAATTACCTTTCATTTACTAGTAGTGTAGTATTATGGGTCATGTCTATCAGTCTGGATTATTATCCCAGAGCCCAACGGAGTTGGGGAGGGGATATAGTGTTCGGTTCGTTCGTTAGTTCGTACGTACGTAATTATCAGGTTAAAGTTTTGGTAATGTGGATATCTAACTACAAGTGGTAGAGGGATGATATTTGGTCAGTGGATACATCTTGGATAGTAACCAAAATCCGTACCGAAATTAGGTCGCCTTGACCTACATTTTACGCTTGAGCGACATAGGTTAAAGTTTCGGTTAGGGTGCATATTTCGGTACATACAAGTGGTAGAGGGATAATATTTGGTTAGTGGATACATCTTGGATAGTAAACAACACCCGTACCGAAATTAGGTCACCTTCACCTACATTTTACGCTTGGGCGACTTAGGTTAAGGTTAACGGGCGAGGGGATTTGCTGTCGTGGGCGACGGCTCCATTTCTTTATTAACTATTATCTACTCCTGATCAAAGGTACAAAACAGCTACAGGATACATTTGTATGAAATTTCTCAACATGATTCCCTGTTGAACTGCGTTAAACAATCATCAAAACATAACTTTGCAGAAACAAGACAAAATAACGAGTGCAACATTGATATTCCCTTACCAACAAAGTTATGAACAGTATATGATAGTGTAATTATGTACGCTAGTAAATACTCTAGAACCAATATGCCTTGATGGATTTTGAACGAATTTCCATCATAATTGTGCCTAGTTTAAATGGCACCTGGTCAGAATGACACCTACCGCAAAAGAAACGTCGCATAGGTAAATTCGACTGATATCACGTTTTTTTAGCTCGCATGGCCAAAGGCCATAGGTGGGCTTATGCCATCCCTTTCGTCTGTCGTAAACTTTTTCAAACGTTAACTTGTCCCAAACTACTGGACCGATTTCAACCTTACTACACAATTGTTCTATAGGGTATTGGTAACAATTCTATCGTTTCAAATTTTTCAAAATGGCCGCCGTTCAAAAATGGGTTCCCCCAGGCAGCATTTGAACACGTATATCTCTAAAACTACTGAACCAAATTTGATTAAACTTGGTATAATTTTGGAAACTAACGAGTACTACAATTTAATGGAAAAAAAATAAAAATCGGTTGGAAGCGTTGGCGGCCATTTCGAAAAATGTCAAATTGGGCGAATTTCGTTACATTTTCCGAACGTTAACTTGTCCTAAAATACTGAACCGATTTCAACCAAACTTTGCACAAATGTTCTATAGGGAATTGGCAATATCCTATCGTTACAATTTTTTGAAAATGGCCACCGTTCAAAAAGGGGTACCCCAGGACAGCATTTTAACACGTGTATCTTGAAGACTACTGAATCAAATTTGATGAAACTTGGTATGATTGTGGAGACTAAGAATGCTTCAATTTTATGGAAAAAATCGAAATCGGTGGAAGCGGTTGGCGGCCATTTTGAAAAAAATGTGGCAAAATTGGGCGAAATTTGTTACATTTTTCAAACGTGAACTTTGTCATACTCTTACATCTGAAACTACTGAGCCATATTAGATGAAACTAGGTTTCATTGGTAGAGACTTACTTACTACAAGTTCCAGGTGAGCAATTCAGGCCCCTAGGGGCCTCTTGTGTTTTATTCCCAAATTTTACAACGCATTGGCTTCAAATCAATTTTAATAACAACTTAAAGGAAAGGATCTGTAGATTAAAAGACAATAGAAAATGTAGTTGAGATAATCAGTATACACATACTGTGGGATATTGAATTAAAGGGAAGAAAAAACACTAAATTTACTGTTTCAAGAAATTATCGAATCAGGACAATGAGACCACACCTACAGACAGATTTACCGGAACTCATTTCAATCTGGAATATCCCTTCCCTATAGGTGTTTTAGCGTATATAGACACATAGGCAAATTTCAAGTTTTTGACAGAAAATCGCCTGGATGTCGAAATTGTCGAAGGAATTTCACAAATGTCTTTGGGTTTTCAGCTACGTCAGGGTTCAAGGAATATCACAAGTTCACATCCCTTAAATCTCCATCTGGTATACGCTCAAAGGCCATTGGTCACCAATATTCTGATTTTAGGGATAATTTGTCTTACCCAGCTATGCGAAGAGTTTACATCGGAATGCAATATCCTTGATGGAGATCGATATCAACGAACTTTACTTTCCAGAGAATATTTTTTTAGGGGAGACAATTACTAGACCGACTATTGGTGAATATTAAGCTTTTGGCACAGGATACGGTTACGTGGATTTACGTAAATCTAGTTACGTGACCGGAAGGCGAGACTTAAAGTAAGACTCGAGATTTACTGACTGTCTCTTCAGTCACTAGTTTCCCTTTTACTTTGGTTGAGAATGAAAGTTTCCTTGAACTCCTTTTATAAATATAACTGCACATACTGCTTGTCTTTGAATTGTTTAACTTTTGTTTCTAAGTCCTTAAATGAATTGAATTTCATTTCAACGCTAATTTTTCCTTCATCGTCGTCCATGTTTACTTTTTTTGGATTTGGAAAGTTGAAAACAAAATAAATGTCAAAGGTCAAACCCAAGATCTGTTATACATGTTCTATGGGCTATACTATTGCATATTAATAAATCAATGCTATAAATCTTTATTGAAGGGAAAATATTACATATCTCTAAATTTAAAAAAAATCATGAAATTATTTGATAACAGCATAATCATGACAATTACAAGTAAAAAATGTAGAACAATAATAAAATTACAAAACTGTCAATTCCACGGAACTGTATCACACATGTTATGGTTACGTGGTATTTCCCGTATGTATTTCACACCCCGGCTCCGATTCCGACTCTAACTTTAGTCTTGCCTTCCGGTCACGTAACTTTAAAATTTATGTTAGAGTTACGTGAATCCACGTAACCGTATCCTGTGCCTAAGCTTTTCGCAAGAAAATCGCTCATGTAACAAAATTTTGACGAAATTTACCAATCTCTTGGGGTTAAAGGAATTGCACGTGCTACCATTTTGAATTAAATTCAATTGTATCCTTAATCCCATTGGCCATTGAATAGTCTTATCTGATGAGGTGATTAGCCACGACCAAGTAAGAAATCTGGGGAAAGCTGATGCTACAGTAATTTGCAACCGATGCACATGTGTTCATGTGGATTTTCTTTATTACGCCTATACATTTAGTTGTATGCCGGTGCTTCTATACAACTTTAAGCCGTTCTGTGACAAACAGCCATCCCACTGAAAAAAAACTATTTTCAGTGGGATATGGCTGTTTGTCACAGAACGGAACTATTTTCAGTGGGATGGCTGTTTGTCACAGAACGGCTTAAAGTTGTATTTTGGCAATTATCCACGGTTTCATGCAATTTATGAGGTACAAAAAGGGGAAAAAATAAAAAAATAAAAAAATAATTTTTTTTCGAAATCAAGTCGTCGAGTGCCTGTGTTCCACGACTGATATTATTTCTGTTTGTACCACTGAATAAGTTGAATTGACAACAATATAAAGTTAGATTTTGGATTACTAAATAGGGGAAGACCATTTGATTTTGAGGGGGGCGTGACATATTTTGGAAATAATTATTTTGGGGTCCTACTAAAAAGCGTCCGGGTGCGTCTGGGGAAAGAAAAAACGTCCGGGGAGAGTAAATAGCATCCGGGAGCTACTAAAAAGCGTCCAGGAAATCAGTATTGTATAAAACTAATGCTACCTAAAGAAAACATGAGTGTTTAATAACCATTTTCAAATATCAAAATGTATAGCGAGTATAGCAAATTTTACGATCAGGATAATTTACTAAACTCTTGTAAACTACTATGTAAAAGTTAAAATTATGATGAAAAAATTAAGTTTGAATAAATATATACTTGTTTTAAATTAAAAAAAAATGTTTTAAAAGACTTTAATCTTGAATGAGTTTATATACAAATATTGATAAATTGAACAAAACGTATTTGATATATAAAGTTAATCCTAATCATCTGAGAAAAAAATGTGTAGTCAGAGGAAGGCCCTATATTGAAAATAGAAAAAAATATACCAACATGCCGTGTGGGACTGTATTACACACACTGTCAGAACTTACCTTGCATACAAATAATTTACATAATAACAGAAATATAAAAAAGTGACAAAATTTATAAATGAATGACATTTACAATCACATTTAAATTTGTTTCCATGGTTATAAACACATCGATGTCAGTTGAAATCAAAATTTAATTCTAATTTAATCATTTACCGGCTATGTCTTTAATTCAGATTTCGTGACTTGTAAATTTTTTTCGCCCGGACGCTTTTTAATTTTCTCCGGACGCTTTTTATTTTCCCCAGACGTTTTTTTTCTTCTCCCGGACGCACACGGGCGCTTTTAAGTATGACCGAATATTTTGTTTTGGGTTGAGTTGAAAATAAATATTCTGGCTTGGACCACATAGAAATTGAAAACAAATTTAATCTGCCAGATTCTGATATACAGTATTAATAAAATAATAGGGGGTACAAAAAGGAGCAAAAATATGAAAAGGGGGGTTCCAGTCGTCGGGTGCACGTGATTTTTTCGTAAAACAGGACGTTGTCACACATCGTTCGAAATCGTTTCTAGATTTTTTCTAATCCTGAGGTTTAAAGGAGAAAAATAATTATGAAAAAAACCAGATTCCAGGTCCCCCGCCCATTGAACGTAAAAATGTCGAAAAAATGACTAAGTTGTTAAACAGGAAGTAGATGTCCGACAAATCTGATGAAAGAACCTTAGTGAGCACGCTCACATACCCCACGCGCCGACATTTTGGACAGAGATAATCAATATTGAGTTAGGAAGTTGTTGTTGTGCTTACCTCACAAAGCATGAACATACCAAATATCAAAAGCCTACGATTAATAGTTGCTGAGAAATCTGTTACGGAAATTTTGATCACTGAAGATATAGTGAAAAAATTCTAAGTCAGCACGCTAAACAGGAAGTATATGATCGACAGACCTGAAAACGTATCCCACCATATGGGACCCCTACCTGAAGCTACATACTAAATATCAAAAGCCTACAATTAATAGTTGCTGAGAAATCTGTTACGGAAATCTTGATCATTGAAGATACATGTATAGTGAAAAAATTCTAAGTCAGCACGCTTTACAGGAAGTATATGATCGACAGACCTGAAAACGTATCCCACCATATGGGACCCCTACCTGAAGCAACATACCAAATGTCAAAAGCCTACGATTAATAGTTGCTGAGAAATCTGTTACGGAAATTTTGATCACGGACAGACTGACTGACTGACGGACGGACCAGTCAAAAACATTATACCCTTTGCAACTTCGTTGCATGGGGTATAAAAATCACTTACACCTTAGGGGACCCCTATAGGAGTCTGCATGCAAAATTTTAGAACCCTAGAATAAGTAGTTTCTGAAAAAAGTGTTACGAAAATTTTACCATTGAGCCTATGGGAGAAAAAATGACTAAGTCGTAACAGGAAGTAGATGTCCGACTGACCTAAAAATCACTTACACCTTAGGGGACCCATATAGGAGTCTGCATACATAATTTTAGAATCCTAGGCATAGTAGTTTCTGAAAAAAGTGTTACGAAAATTTTGTGACGGACGGACGGACACCGGTATTTCTATGTCCCCGCTCCGCGTTGCGGCGGGGGACAAAAAGGGGGGTCCAGTCGTCTGGTGCCCGTGCAACAGACAACCGCTATTTGCCTAAGTTACCTTCGTTCTATTTTGGTCAGAGAACCAACCAATGTTCTAATGGATCAACACAGATGAACTGAACCAATCATGTAAATTAAATTTTATTCAATCCCATTCACCATCCACACGACATGTTTGAAAAAAAGTTAGACATACATGTAAACAAATATACTTTATTTAGTTACCATAATTAGGGGAAATGAACCAATGAGTACAGGGACGTGAACTATAAACTCAAAACTGAAATTAGCAAACAAGTACGAACATTTATTTGGCCAAGACGATTGAAATAAAAATCAAAAGTAGTTCATCTCAAACTATCCTCTATCAACTGGATTATTTCGAAATATAAAGATAATGCTTGTTCAGTGGTTGAAGGCTCATCTCAATTTGGCTTTAGAGTTTCAACTATGTCGAGGAACTCCTTACAGCAGCCATACAAATTAGGGACTTCGCGGACATACAAATCCTGACACATTTCAATGTCCTGGTCACCCACCATTGTGCCATAATTCCTACAATTGACAGATTCTGGAAAGAAATACAGAATGTCAGGAATACCACGAGGACTCTCACTTTGTTTTTGCACCTGTGGTCGATGCTTGTTCCACTCTGATGAAATATTATTTAGTCATTTTCTTAAAAGTCTTGTAAAGCAATATCGTAGACATTCACGATGTAATGGGTCGGACTCGTCATATCTACCAGAATCTCTCAAGTCTTTAAAAATGCCAATAAACCAGTCATTAAATTGTTTTCGTAAAATACTCCAATAAAATTCAATCCGTTGATTATGACAACTTTTTCCGAAAATGAAACTTTTTTGTCCGCCTCCGTTATCGTTTAGACGAAAGTACGACTGAAGAAAACATACCACATGATTCTCCGTTCCGTGGTCGGATCTTATAATTTGTGGTGTAAATTTTAACCTTTTAAGGCAATTAAGGTAGTATGCAGCTATAATATAAGGATTGTTATTGGAAGGTCCGACCTATAACCATAATATGCGTCTGGAAAATCCGTCTATACATCCATGAATTGCGAAACCGAAAGGTTTAAGCTTATCATTCCCGTCTATGTGCCACATATAGTTAGACCGGGGTTACAATACACGCGTCGTGATAATCTGTGTTGTTTTCGCCTTTCTACACTTTCGGGATCTATTACTCTCATTGCTATCATAACATCATCTCTTTTAACATGTAGTCCATGGCGTAAGCGTAGTCTTTTCCACATTGTCCTTTATCCAAGGCACGTGCCAGAATCTTTTTTTTCTTTTAAAATGGCTTTCACAACGTCTTCTAAGCTATCGAATCCAGTTCTGCGTTTTAGATGTAGTCGTCTGAGAATCCTTTTTATAGTTCTTACACTTATTAAAATTGCATGTCCAATCGCAAGTGCATTTGCAATTTCAACATTTGTATATCCTCTATAAAAGTATATGCTTTGACTAGATCGTCTTTTGAATAATTATAAGCGTCCAATAGAGGATGTCCATCATTAAAAACAGCATATGCACCAGCTATGTTCAAAACTAATGCTACTATTATAATCTGAAAAAAAAAGATTATAGTTAAGTATCGAAGATTATTATTTAACGTTCTGCAAGAAGTTAGAATGAAAACTTCCATAAACGGTCGTAAACAAGGGAATGTGTCAGAAAGACCCTCTGATACCCCGGCCCGCTCGCATTTTTGTCACAAAAAGGTCAACCTGAAAAGGTAAACCTGAGTCTTCCAGACAGACAGGCATTAATAAAAGAGCCCATTGTTGGTTGCAATGTTTAGTCCTTCATACAAGGATCTAGTGTACAAAATTTCATGAAGATCTGACTTGTAGTTCCCGAGATATTCCACAAAAACAAAGTGTGACGGACGAACGAACGGACGGACCGAAAAACTATATACCCCGCAACAAAGTTGGCGGGGTATAAACAAACTTTCATTATTCATAAGTAAATATCATATTCTTGCTACATATCAAGTTTCATGGTCATCGTTTGATTAGTTTCAGAGGAGTTGCGATGACAAGCATTTTGTGGCGTACGAACGGACTGACGGAGCGACCCGACTACTAGACCTGCTTTCAACGTTGGAAACGCAAATCAAAATGGAATCATGTTTCACATGGGATAACATTGTATCGGGAACAGGGAGGCTTGAGGGGGCAGGGAACGGAGTCGAAGAGAGGGAGAATATGGCCTGAGGGCCCGTAAGCGTGAGCAAAAATTGAAAAATACAAGAATACAGGGAGCAGGAGAGAAACAAGAGGTACACGAGAGCCTTAATCGCTCACCTGTAATAAAACAACATCACCGTTCAACTGAGAATACATGCTTCCTATATAAATGAAAAATCTTTTGAGTCTTGGCAAAGGTAAAAAGTAGGTATTTATTAAGATCTGATAATGACTTTTAAAAAAGATTTTCCTTCACCATCTAAATCGGCATAACCAGCTGTTTCCCATGTAAATCAAGCATTGTTAAAATCGGAGCAAATGAAAAACTAGGAGGGAAAGTGTCGACCATTTTGAAAATGTGCACTCAAAAAATAATTTCGTCATTGGCATTCAACGGTGCATAATTATGTACTATGAAAAGCAAGAACAAATACAGTAAGCAGCCTTATTAAATATATATTATATCGAAACTTACCTCAGCACCTGAAGCCATCTCAGTCTTGCTCTGCAACGCCAACTGATCCGCTAGCGTGATAAATTGTGTACCATGAAGGGGCTACATGGCAGGAAAATTCCCCGGGAAAATTCTCATTTCCGAATTTTGATTTCTGAATTTTGAATTACGAAATTTATACACAATCGCCATTTTCTAAATACTTCTGAATTCTGTATTTTGAATTCTGAAATTTGAATTCTGAATTTTGAATATGGCCCTTCTCGGCTTCTGAATTCTGTATTTTGAATTTTGAAATTTGAATTCTGAATTTTGAATGGCCCTTCTCGGCTTCCGTATCGATTTCATAATGGAATTTTAATATTGGTTCTGATGTTAAATTATGCAAATTAAGTCGAGTTATAACGAGTTTACGTTAATCTATGTGAACATAAATTGCCAGTTGTGTTAATGATTATATAACTCGTCTAAATGGATTCTTTATGTTTTAAGCTACTAAAAGTTCTAGCAAACATTAACCTTATCAAAGCTTTGAATTCTAAAATCATGTTTTGAAAATTAAATTTGATTAACTTTAAATCATAAGCATGTAAAATATTCCAATAATGTAATAACTGAAGTGTTTGAACAATTCTTGCATTTCAGTTGAGATAAATTTGTTTTATTGGTATTACTTGATTTAATGATTTCATTTACATTAGGGTTTATAAAAAATTTACCAAAGTAAAGGGTGCACTTTGAAATAGTTTATCTAATACATACTAGTATATAAATGGAAATTGATAACTACCCGTTACACTGCAAAAGGTTCCAGATAATCTATACAATATAAGTTATTAAACACCAAATATAAATAAGTTTCTCTTGTCAAAACATAAGAGATATATGACCTCGAGTCTCCGAGGTTAGGCGGAGTTCTATCACCTCGGGACTTTGATGTCGTTATAAATCCATATTATTTGACTTTCATGTAAACGGTTGCTAAAATGCAAATGTTTTTCTACCACTTGATTGATGCACAGGTATCTAGAAATAGGTCTTCATCGAACACTTGATGTCTGATTAGTCTGAAATCGCCACAATTTGTGCCCAATTTTTACTAATTCATACTTTATTTATTATAGAGTTCATAAAAGGTATTTCTGCCTGGTCCATATCTATATGTAATTTATGTAATTATTTGGATTCATTACAATTATTTTTTTATGAGTCGCATTTATTTCTTCAAATCTCAAAGAAATTGATTTACTTTAGTGATGTTTTTTAAATTGATCACCTCTTAAAACAGAATTTCTACCCACATCTCGTTACCAAACCTGCAGGACTCATGAGCACTATTATAAGACCACATGGAAACCAATTTATATCGATATAATGTTATGTTTCAATCTTGTCATTAACAAAACTTGCAGCTTGTTTAATATCAAAAGCCAGATTCCAGTTCAAACAGCGACACTCATCGTAAGGGCTTCTCTGTTGGTACAGACCTGGAGATCTAACTTGCAATGCGTGATAAGAAACAAATTGTGATATAGGGAACGACACAGTAGAGTATGAGAAATAATCATTTAATCGTACATCGACTGATATTAAAATTGTTTTAACAAAATATAGTAAGAGGAAAGGAAAGTGCGTAAATGAACATTTTAAGACAGTATGAACTTATTATCAGACACTCGGTTTGACCTTCGGTCTCTTTTTACCGTTCTTGGCTCTTTCCACTATCACCAGGACAAATATTCTAATATTCTTAGATAACATTAATTGTTTATTACAATCTTTATGATTATTTGCTGTATATATTGTTCATCTAAGATATCAACATTGTCTGTACCAATGTCTGAGGAAACTATCACAAGCCTTGTAGGCAGTCTTGTTTGACATGAATTTTACAACCTAATTCTTCTAAACTGTCCGCTTGTTCAAATTCAAATCGTTTAGATCAACACTTTTCGTTCTCGATTATCGATCTTTGATTTGGAGTCCTTTTACAAACTTTTTCAATTAAGATACATTTGGTCTTGACCGTCCAATTATTTTTTGAAAAAATTGACATTTGCATGCGCAATAACTTTAGTAATCGTTTTATAGACACCCGCCAGGTTTGTTAAATTGTGTTGATTTAAATCATTCGAAATCCATAAGAAATAAAAATACATTCTTATTTTAATGGCACGAACTCAAGTCGTCACAAGAGTGAAAGTGTAGACATCATACCATGCTGAATTTAAATATTAGCTTCTAAATAATATAATTAAGTCATGTTTCCAAGGCTAATGATTTCGGTAAAATATTTGAATCTTACTCTTAGGTCTGATGAACCAAATGATCATGAACTTTAAACAACTTTAACCTAGTTTCTTCAAAAATCCTTTATATCGAATAAAAATTTGATCTCATTGGTTAGGATTTGCCAAATAATTCATTACCTCAGCATCAGGCATAATGACATACACAGGCATTATGTTGACTGCGTTTAACGTGCGTCTGGCGTACGTTAAACGCATGTCATCTGACGCATATTAAATTGGCGTTTCTAACCGCGTACGTCTGACGCACGTTTAAAATTTATCTTGGCAATATTTTTATTTCATAATAAAACACACTAAATAAACAACTTACTAACTTCATACATTTTAGGAAACTATATGTCTGACGTATGGTAAACGTACGTTTACCGCACGTTTAAAAAGGTACGTCTGACATATGTTTTACAATAATTTGACGTACGTTTACCGAACAGCGGTTAGAAACGTATGTTTAACGTACGTTTATGCACTACGTCATACGCACGTTTTTATTAACGTACGTCAGACGTATGTCTAAATTTTGCCTGTGTAATATTCAATGTGTACTAAGTATTTGCTTTGATATAAAAACAAATCTAGAGCAAAAATCCTTATCAAAATAGAAATGATAAGGAACGAAGGTTTAATTGTCAATTTATACTAAGTAAAGCATTATATGTGATGCTGACACTCTGGTTAAAGACGTATTAAAGGCGTTTTTCATAGAATAAGCTTAGATGTCAACGGAAAACTATTGAAAAAGAAATATTTTTGGTGCAGATTATTTTTGGTCGTGTTTTCATTTAATTAGGCAGCTTTTACATGATGTAAAGAACCATACGTAGAAATGTTGTACGGGTTTGAAGTGCTCAGATCCGACTCCTTTTTAAAAAGATTTAACTAACATTGACGATGCAGTGAGTATCTTATAAGTAGCAGAAACTATTTCCAATTCCGTTTCACATACCTTTTTGTGTGCATATAACTAAATGAACCGTTCGCGGTTTGTTTCTAGTTGTTGAATGCTGCGCTTTGTTACCTTAAAAGACTATGGATCACCTGTATTCCCTTGCTGCATTTTAACTTCAGTTTTTAGCATTTAACTAATAATTCAATGTCATTTTTAAACTTAGTTTGTTAGTCTATATCTCTTCTTTTGTAGATAAATCTTCAAGATTCTGGTTTTGTAATTTCCATAATGATTGGTCTACTTAATTTTAAGATTGTACTTAATCGCCATTCATCATTATGCATATTTAGAAACTATCGGTATAAACAAGTTAGTGATATATTGGATGTTCTTAGACAATCTTACATTATTAATACGGGTTTGTTTGTTTAAAGCTAGGTGCACTTTGCTATGAACAGCTTTGTGTTCGAGTCTGTCTTAGACTGTTTATAATTAATAGTTGATTACGTATTTACATGTCAGTTATTGTTATTATAAAGTACATGCATGACAAAGGAACTCCGTGAATGTTACAGACAATATCATTGCAAAACAGTAACAAGACATCACGGTAAAAGTGCAAAAAATCAGGTATGATATAAAGATTACAGTCAATAATATACTTTAACCACAAGAAACTTGTACAAAATAAATAAAAAACATCCATTATGTTTTTACTCAAGATCAAACAAAATCAAACAAATCTTCCCATTTCTGCAGTGCTGTAAAATCTTGAACATTGTTCTGTTTAAAGATCATGTTCGGTGCGACAGGAAACAAAATTCTTTCTTGTTTAATCACAAATCAAAAACACATCTGCAATAACAGTACTTTATACTTGTGATGAAATAAGCAGACATACAGCACATGGAATCAAGATTAATCTTAAATTAACCGTCAAGATCCTGACCAACTACACAAAAAAACTTCTCTTTAGTGGACTTAGTGTTAGTTATTCCCCTGAGGGCGGATGCCCGATGGGGGATAACTGATTTATACCACGGGACTGTAGAGGGTGCTAAATGAAAGTTTATGATAATTAATGAGGGGGGGTCTTTCAGGAATTTAGCCTTATCTACTGATAAAGCATGATTAGTGCAGGGTATCTCGTTACATTTTATGACATAGTGGTATAACACATCTAACTTTTTAAATGAAAAACTTTTTTATTTGAAACATTGCTTAAATTTATAGCTAAAGACAGTTTTACAAGTTATTAAACACCAAGTCGTGTTTCAATACAAATAACACTAGCACAGACGAGGCGAGAGCAATCGTTGACAATAGTGTTTGGCTTTGACAAGGAAAGTTTTTACATATTTATAATACCTCTTAATCATTGTGTTACCTCAAAGAAATCCTATAATGTAGCGGGTTTTGTTCCAACTTGTAACCTTGTTAGTTAATGAAAAGCGTTTGTTTGTCATTGATGTTTTGACGTGTTTGTCGGCAATCCATATCAATGTTTATCCCATTTCCCGATAAGGTTTTGATTCATAAAAGGGATTTGATTTTTTTAATTTTCTTATGATAAAACATGTCCTTAGATATAATTCAATTATTGTTAAGTGATTTAAGGTAGTTTTATTATCTATTCGGTTATTTTCCAACATTTAAGGTTGTATTTAAGCTTAAATGACTTATGATATAGAATACTTGTATAATGAGTATGAGATGTGGATTTAGGTTTCTTGTATATCAATTCATTCAAATTGTGTTAAAACTGCAACATATTTCTTAACGACTCATTCTCTAAATACTCAAATGTATTCCTCTGTCATAACGTAAGAGATATATAACACGGAGTCTTCGAGGTTAGGCGGAGTTCTATCACACCAGAACTTTGATGTCATAATAAATCCTTCTACATTGACTTATGCAGAGGGTTGCTAAAATACAAATGTTATTCTTCCACTTTAGTCTATGAAACAAGCTAAGAAAAGCTGATGATTTTCATCAGCTCTCTTATCTCAATCTTTATCAGCTAAATCAGTAACCTCTCAGCATGATGACCATAAAGACAGTGAAAGTTAAACATTAGATTGGTTTTAATTACTTGTACACTGTCAACTTCAAAGTGATGTTTGAAATCATGTAAAATATTTTCATTTTTGTGAAGAAAATTCTGTAACATGATATGTGCACCATAGGGTTTGTGGTCAAGGAACTCAACTGGGTGTTGATATATTTATAACTAATTTTAAGTGATCAGAGATAAGAAATCTAGCATTCATCTAGCTTGTTTCATAGACTGACTTGGTTCAATCAACATTTACAAATATATAGCGGTAATTTTTATTAATTTACATTATCAAACATTTGTGGATTTGGTGAAATATCAAGTATTCGCATTCATTATTTACCTTTGAAATTGGCCTGACTGCAATTTTTTTAATAAGTACCTTTATTATTATGCCTTAGCGTAGCAGCTAAGAATAGTTGATAAGTGTCAAAATTACATGAATGTAACCATTCTTTATACTACAGTTATTTGAAATTCCTTAAACATTGTTTCTCAAGCTTTAAGCATTTTTATGAATCAAATAATAAATCCAATCACGCATTCTATGACTTAATCTGATTAATTTTGATTACAAATAAATTGTTCGTTGACCTTTTTGGCTAGAAGGTGTCTGAAGAGTTCGGCAGAGCCATAATAAAGAGAACGCTGTTTGTACTTCTGTACAATAAAGGTAATAACAAAACTACCGAACTTGAATGATCAATCTCATAGTCCAGAGAAAACGACAAAAACGAATCAGTCATACCGGAGAACTGGTGGATCGCAATGGTCCTGACTTGGTACAGGCATTTCAAACGAAATGGTGGGTTAAACCAGGTTTTATGGCGCCAAGATATCGTATTTGAATGATGTTTATTTCTTATTTGGGGCGTAGCCCTACAAGGTATGTGGCTTTCAAATCTATATGTTCTTTTAAGAACGATTTTGATAGATTTGTAACATTTATATTCCAACTTTTTAATATAGTATATTTCAATAATTTATTCGCTGATGCCAAAACAATTTAAAGATTAAACATCTAATTTTCAATCTCTTTGAAATATGTACATTTAAAGCATATGTCATGGCCTAAAGAATTCATGAGAAATGTTATGTTATGTTATTGAAATACTAGTAAATATTGAAACACACTCTGAAGAAAAAATAATGCACCGATGCGCTGTAATGTTTCATTTTTGTTATTTTGTTATTTTGTAATTTTTTTTCAAGAAGCAGAGGTACCAATGGGGCATCAGAATGTCAAAGAGACTAAACCAGTAAACACAAACAAGGACAGGACGAAAAAAACGACAATTTATAAAACACGGAAACATAAAAACTACTGAATATCAATTAACAATGCGAACTGTAGTCGTAATGAGAGTAAATTTAGGTGCTCGGGAAGAGTAAGCGGTCCTGCCTGCTATAGCACAACCGTCGCGCTGCCAATTTCCAATTCAGTGTGTCAAATCTGGTTAAGAAAAACCAAACCCTATGACAAACCAACATAAGCACTCATCTGAGAGTTGGAAATCCCATATTTGTCAACCATCATGTTTCTTGAGCGACGACAGCAACCGAGGAGCAACATAACCCTGTGTTCACAGTTTTTCCAGGTCCAGGTGAGCTATTGCCATCACTTGGCGTCCGTCGTCGTCCGCCGTCGTTAACATTTTTCAAACGTTAACTCATCTAACACCATTAGTCCAGTGGCTTTTAAATTTGGCACAGTTCTTTATTAGCTTCGGTAATTTAAAACTAGCGTGGGGATTGTTGATTGGTCGAAAAACATGGCCGCCATGCCTAAAAATAGAACATAGAGTTTTTGCAAATAACTCGAAAACGGTTACAGATATCAGCACCTCAAGATCAACCTGCCATAGAATTTCAAGAAGATCCAACAACTGGATTTTTTGCAAAATTTGCGCTTATTAAGCTTAATATCTTAAAAACTGTTCAAGATATTTCAAAAATTTAAATTGCATGTTGTTAAGCACATCAAGATCTACAAAATTTGTAAAGGACCATTCCTTTTAGGAGTTATTCCCCTTAGAACGTCGAAATTATCAATTTTAACAGCATTTTCATGTTACATTTAAAACGTTAAATTCTCTGACACCTTAAGTCCGATTGAAACCAAACTTAGTACAAATATTTATTAGCATTAGGTCTATAGATCTAAGGTAGTATTTATTGATTAGTTGTGAAACATGGCCGCCAAAAAAATAGAACATAGGGTAAAATGTAGTTTTTGCAACTTACTCTAATACGGTGACAGATTTTTAAATTCTGATTATAAACAAAAGTGATCTGCACCTCAAGATCTACCTGCCCTGAAATTTTGGAGAAGATCCAACAACCCATGCAGGAGTTATTGCCCTTTTCCTTGATTTTTTATAGATTTTTCACTTATTAATCTTAATATCTTGAAAACTATATGAGATAATTAAGAAATTAAAATTTCATATTGTTAAGCACATCATGATCTACAAAATATGTAATAGGGTCAATGTAGGGCCATTCCTTTTACGAGTTATTCCCCTTAGAACGTCAAATTTGACCATTTTTACATCTTTTACTCATTACATTTAAAATGTTAACTTCTCTGACACCTTAAGTTCAATATGAACCAAACTTGGTATAGTTGTTTATTAGCATAAAATGTTCAGAACTGATGTACTTCAATACATCAGGAATCATTGTCGATGGCGTTGGTACTGGAATTGAATTCCCTTTTTATATTTTAGATTTCCATGGTAGAGCGTCACATCTGACATAGAAATAAAAATGCTTGTATAAAGTAATGTTGTTCGTCTTCACCAAAGAAATATGGAAGACATCATTCTCTCGCAGACAAATATGGGATTTCCTTCAAATGAGTGCAGATGTTGATTTGGTTTGTATTATGGTTTTGTTTTGTCCTCCATTACTGGATTTGACCATTAGCAACGCGACGGCTGTGCTATAGCAAGCAGGAATTACTATCTCTTCCAAACACCAAAGCTCACTCTCGTCTGACATTCTGTACCATGGGTTCACTTTGCTTCTTCCATCATCAAATTTTCAATTTGAATCTGATTTCCTGTGTAGTGCTACAAATGTTATTGCATACTTTCAAATTGTCAATAACGAATAATAAATATTGACGCGTCGTTTTTTGTCAAATATGGAATATTCATAACTCAGGAAATCTTTGTGATTACTCCCATTCTCCAGTTTGGAAAGACTTTATTGCATTAAGGAATGATTCCTGTTTGTCAGTTGTCAGAATAATAGACACGTCTAATATACAGAAATTGACTTTCGCTAGTAAAGGTCATCTACTGCCTTGATAATTTGTGACGAAACATAAACATATAGTGTTTCGAGCTGAAACATTTGAATATACTTGATTTTGAATGAAACAAGAAAGAATTTGCTGACCATATCTAGTCAAATTAAGGATGCAAAGAAGAATTAGTTTGCGATTTGGATGCCCAAAGGCACATGATGTAATAACTTTCGAATAAGCAAATATTTCATTCATTTGGAAACGCAGTAGAACTTATGTGCTCCAAAAGGACAAGCATAACCTTCGCAAAAAATCAGTTGTGCTGCCAACAAAAATGATGGTATAGTTGCATCCTTGAATGCAGGGAACATTATGAGCCCCTTAATGTTTATCAGAGATTCAAGCATCAATGTTTTAGTCACTTTCCAAAACAATTTTATTTAACAATCATCTTTGATATCAAAGAAAAAGTGTGAAAAAACTTGTTACTTTTTTGCAAGTGTGTTTAGGGCAAATACTATTCATTCTTCTACAATTATGCATAAATAGCTTCCTTGGTAGATTTCCGTTATAATGAATCAAAAGAAATTGTTGATGGATACTTATGTAAAATGTAAACATATATAAAAACTCGAGAGGTTATCTTAGTTTCCACAGCACGAAAAACATTATGTCCAGATAAATGATCTACAAGACATTACTCAAGACAGAACATTTATCTAACATTCGTCTGTTTTCAATTATTTTAATGCTTTTGTTCATTTTTACGACTTCATAATAATGGGAGTTTATCTGTAACTAACAAATAGTTTATCAGTTTCAAGGCAAATGATAAAAAAATCTAATGCTGTTGTTATTTGTTTGTGGATTTTGCATAGCATCCTTTTAGATACATTGCCTTTCATTGCATGTTTACTTTTGTCCATGTTATGACTTGGGATCAGCAAAGAAGGTCCATTTGAATGTAGGAAGTCCGATAAGGAAATGATATAAATGCAGAAATAACAATACAATGAACACATAACAGAAAAATCGCAAATAAAACTTTTCTGCAATGAGAAATTTAAACTGATGTTAAGTAATACAAATGACAACAAAGTTCCAGACAATTAATTTTGCTACGCCTGACGCTCGTTTCGTCTTTTAAGGACTCATCAGAGCCGCTCTACCAAAAATATTGAAAATGCCAAACACTGTATGATTATGAAGAGCACAGAACAGTAAAACCAAAAACACCAAACTGGGGAACCAAATAATTACTAAGATGATCAACCTACATCTGGCATGTCTGGGCTAGGAAGAACCTTAGGGTTTAGACAATTTTTGAAATTTAAACAGATAATTATAAGCTTTGATGTGTTCTCCAAAACAAAAGTGTTGGTGCCGGAGCGGGCTAACCCCGGAGAATTAAAACTCCAACAGCAGTGCTAAATCAGGTGTTACGTTATGGTAAACTGTCCCTGTTTAAATTAAAAATCTTCAATAAATTCGCCGCGTTGTCAATGGATAAATTTAAGTGAATCATATCAGGAAAAGGACAAAAAGCCAAATAGAAAGCCCACAGATAATGTATAACTTGATATTTGTTGTTGCCCACATCATGAGTTGACCAAAAGTCATATCAGATATAATAGCTGCCTTAATAGTGTGATTCTGATATTTAATAAGTATGCCAAAATTTATCGTTATCATGAACTAAATGGCGCCTTGCTACAAATAGACAAGCAACTAACTTATATCATTAATATTCGGTACATTAAAGGCTAAGGGGAAGTACATTAAGCGGCATATTATCTGATTTGTGAGTCCGCAAGTTAATATAAGGACATTTTTAAGATCACAACCAAAAAGATCAAAAACGGTCAAAAATGACGCCTTCCTTAAGTGTAATGCTTGAAATAGACAAGCAACTTCCTTAATAGGAAACTTGATGCTCTGGGATATTTTTATACGTATGCCAAAAATTTACAATTATTATAAACTCAATGACGACATGCTACAAACAGACAACCAATAAACTTACATTTTTAAACTAGTGCAACATCCTTATTTTGTACACGATGCAAGACACAGTTTCGTACAAAATACTAGTGAGTTTTACCAAATACATTACCACAGGTAAAGGAATCCCTGTCTATTCAAATATCTGTTGTGAAAATCATTAAATATTTTATACTTTTATGATTGTTTAGAAATATTTTTGTTTTAAGAATGCCACAAGAGGTTTATTTTCTTTTTAATACTTTTTTATAAGCACTTCAGTGTGAAGGGAGACAACTATAAATCCCGCCATATTTGCAGATGTCAAAATGACACTTTTCAGGTAAACAAAAATATTTTTCTTTCGAGCTGGAAAGCGTACCCTTTTTGTTCCCAAGTTTTGCTCTTAGTGACATGCTTTTTCAAGCGATTTATTATTTGACTTGAAATTTTCCCACAAGTCAGTGGAATTTAGCCTCAGAAATGGGATGTCATTTTGGATAGTTTTGATATAATATTCAAATATGAATAAGTTTACTAGACAGGTTCCATTAAAAAGTGGCGAATTTCAGATTTTTGTTGATATTACAGGAAAATACCTTATTTCCATTCAAATGTTGCTTTCATCTGATGACGTCACTTTGCAAAACTATACCTTGCACCCACAGTAGCGGGTAAGAGATTAAGCTTTAATCTATTTAATTTAACTGTGAGCCCCAACCCACAAATAAGTGAATGGCGTTTTACAGAGGAAATCTAAAATTTCAAAGGGAACAAAAAACCGAGATATTTTAGTATTTATATCTTTATAAAATTTTAATTTGGGTTTTATGTGTTTTTAAAAGTAGAATCCAAACTTGAAACGGGTTAACGCTGTGATCTTGAGCAGTGCAATTTGGTTTGCAGTTTTGTCATTCTGCAATTATGACATTATTGAGTAAATAAAGGACCTGGTACACTAAGCACTATATTTTGCCCTAAATTTAGTTATTTCTTTTTTTGATTTAGATTACTTGAACGATTTTGTGTCAGAAGTTATTCTTAAATTGTTATTTTTCAAATTAGAAAATTCAATCAACGCTGACTTATAAGGTTACAAAAGTACCTATTTAAGAAAATTGGTGAAAATTATCAAAAATATTAAGTTTTGATGTAGGTTTCAAGGGATATAGAGGGGGTCCACGTGTATCCCATATTTTTTCTTGAAATATTTTTATATTCGTGTATTTACTAAGATAAGATAAAAAAAGTGCGGGTTACAGGATGCACCACCTCTTAAAGTGTCAAAAACTAACTAAAAATTTGTGCATATTGGCGATTTTAATTAAATTATGTATAATTGGCCCATTTTATGACAGAATTACTTCAAATTCTGTCAATATAATATAGCATTATATATAATTTAGATTTTTAAAACATCGTGATTCAAAATAATATATATATAAGCTTTTTTAATCCCAATTTCACAAGTTTTAAATATTCCTTATTCTAAGGCTAAATCTGATACTTAGTGATCATGGTGCATTCAAATTCAGATACCTTTGTCGTTGAGCCTGGTTGTAACGTTTTGATATCAATCATCTCGTTATTGAGAAATATGAAAGCTGAAAGAATAATAACAATTTTCTATCCCACCTTCAGAAGTACAAAGGAGTAGTTATTCGGGTCCGTGGCGTTTGTTATGACATAATGTCATTATGACTTTTTTCTTCATATTACGTAATACCAACACCAACTGTATAACAGCTTACTCGTTTAATAGTTAGTTTGATGTGCAATTTATCAATAGTAAGAACTTACTTAAGACAATTCTTCATGTTATTATATCAGAACTTTTCTCATTTAATATTCTGTGATATATAAATGCACTTTTCATTTATCGCGGAATAATGTTTACATTTACCCCCTTCTTGTGTTAAGGTTTATAGATTCTTCACAGTAGATGTTAGGAATTTTGAATCTATTATCGGATTCTCATTTTGTTTTATATATTTTTTTAAATCTTAAGATTGTTTCAGCCAATAAAAACTTAAATGCAAATTTTATAATAAATAGACAGCATTTTTGCAACATATGATTAACATGTGGTCGTCATATGTTTAACATATATTTTCCAACATATGTCCACCTTAAGTTTGGTGCCTATATGACAATCATATGTTTTGAAACATATGATAAACATATAACAGAAACCTTTAAATTTAGATGTGAATTATGCATTGGCAATTCATTTAAAAAGATTTTTCTTCATTTTTTCTTAAATATATGTTTGTCATATGAACACAGTAAACATATGTTTATCATTTGGGCATCAAACGTAATTACGTTACTTTTTAAAAAGTAGTTAATAAATGAACGAAAATTCCATCACCTTGATAAGATAATCCAAAAAAGCTATAACATCAGCATCAGGCATTCTGACATACTTTTGAAGTGAACTAAGTTAAGTATATGGTAAAATTATTAAAACAATTCATCCAGAGCAACACCCAAATTAAGAATAGAACTGAAATGAACGAAGGTTTAATTGCTAATTTATCGTAAAAAATGCATAAAATTTGAGCTTGACACTCTGATTAAAGTCGTATTACATAGAAAAGGCATAGATGTCAAAGGAAAACAATTGAAAAAAACACATTTTTGGTGCAGATTATATCTGGTTGGGTTTTGATTCAATTAAGCAGACTTTATATGTTATA
The DNA here is from genome assembly GCA_963971305.1 of Arcuatula senhousia. Lineage (NCBI taxonomy): Eukaryota > Metazoa > Mollusca > Bivalvia > Mytilida > Mytilidae > Arcuatula > Arcuatula senhousia. The sequence continues at coordinate 6,282,383 of OZ020308.1, read as the reverse complement.
TAGGTTTTAGATATCAGATACCCTACATAATGCATATCAATTTCATGCAATTGCATGGAAATGTTGTACATTTCTGAAGTGTTCAGATCAAACTCCTTCTTAGAAAGATCTGCTTGACATGGGCGATGCAATTGGTTTTTTATAAATAGCAGAAACTATAAACAACTTTTTACATATTTTTACATACCATTTTGAGTGCATTTGCTTTTTTGCTGTATAATTGTTAAATGCTCCCGCTTTGTTGTCTTCTTTTAAAAGACTTTAAATCTTCCATAATCTCTTGCTTTATTTCAACTTAATTTTACTAGAAATTCAATATCATTTCAAATTTAAAAGTTTGTGTCCTGTAAATGAACTCCGTATCTCCCTTTTTAAAGTAATCTCTGCAAGAATCTGGGTCTGTTATTTGTATTTAGATAAGTTACTCAATTAAAAGCTTGCACTCTATAGCCATGCACCATTTTGCACATTTAGAAACCATCGAATAAACAAGTTAATGATTTATTGGATGCTCTTGGACAATCTTACATTATTTGAATGGGCTTGTTTGTATAAAGGTATGATCTATTTGCTATGAGCAGCTTTATGTCTTTCTTCCATGCTGTCTTAGACTGTTTATAATAAATAGTTGATTACGTATTTACATGTCAGTTAATGTTGTTTATCAAGAACATGCATGACATGGAACCCACGTGAAGGGTACATACTTTTTCATGTAAAAAAGATATTCTATAATAAACGAACATCACAGTAAAAGTGCACCAAATCAGGTATGATATAAAGCTTAAAGTAACGCTATACATTGTGTTTATACTCAAGATCGTCAAAAAATCTTCCCATTTCCGAGATTCAAGCAGCATTGGTGTAAAATATTGTACATCTTTATGTTTAAAGATCATGATCTTTGCAGCAAGAAACAAAATTCTTTCTTGTTTGATCGAAAATAAAGAACACATCTGTAGTAACAGTACTTCATACTTGCTCTAAGTGATGAAATAAGCAGACATACAGAATATTGCAACAAGGTTAATCTGAAATGAGCCAGCAAGATCTTGACCAAATACAAAAATCTTGGATAATCTTACAAATCTAACTTTAGTGAATAAAACACTTCTTAATTTTGTAGCTAAAATTTTCATTCTTTCCACTGTTCATGCTGTTCAAACTATGTCTTAGTCGGTCATTATTATTGATTGATCATTATTTTCAAAACCAATATCAAATTAATATACTAAATACAATACTTTTGGAATAAAGTACAATAAATAGATAGTACATAATTAGTAGTTTTAGAAAGAAAAATACATTGACTAAATTATTTTTTGTAAATCATTTTGGAATAGGGTACGTATATAACCTCTGTCGGAAAATTTGACCTTATCCGACCCTGCATGGTTTTGGCCTTCTGTCTGTCTTATCATGTTTATATTATTATTTTGGCAAGGACAACCAACTCTGATATTTATAGAAGTAACTAACATTCTGCCCCATGGGTTCTCTTTGCGTCTTCCATCAACAAATTTTCAATACGAATGAGATTTCCTGTGAAGTGCTTCAAATTTTATTGCAACCTTTCAAATTGTCAATAAGGAATGATAAATATTGATGCGTAGTTTTGTGTCAAAAATGGAATATTCATAACTCAGGAAATCTTTTTGATTAGCTTTATTCCAACTTATGTTCCGAGAGACTTTATTGCATTAAGAAAAGATTTATGTGGTAGGAAAGTCATTATTAGACAGTCTGCGTGTCAGTTGTCAGAATACTAGTAATATACAGAAGTAAAATTTCGCTAGTAAAGGTCATCTACGGCCTTGATAATTTGTGACGAAACATAACCAAGCAGAAACATTTGAATATATTTGATTTTGAATGAAACAATAAAGAATTTTCTGACCAAATCTAGTAAAAAAGTAGAATTAAGGAAGCAAAGAAGAATTAGTTTGCTATTTGAATGCCCAAAAGCACATCATGTAATAACTTTCGAATAAGCAAATATTTCATTCATATGGGAACGCAGTAGAACTTATGTGCACCGAAAGGACAAGCATAACCTTCGCAACAAATCAGTTGTGTTGCCAACAAAAGTTGCATCCTTGAATGCAGGGAACATTATGAGTCCCTTAATGTTTATCAGAGATTCAAGCATCAATGTTTTAGTCACTTTCCAAAAAACTTTTATATAACAAACATCTTTGATATCAAAGAACAAGAGGCTCCTAGGAGCCTGAATCGCTCACCTGGTCTTGATGTCAACCCTATGAAGAACTTTGTAGAGCTGAATAAGATGAACATTTAAGCAAGCAACAGCTTTTCTTTTTCAGCAATAGTTTTCATTCTGTAAGCCAAAAACATGCAAAATGTTATTTTTAAAGGCCGTCTGAACACTTTGACTCTATAGAGACTTTTTTAAGAGCTTAATGTACTGAACATTTAAGCAAGCAACCACTTATCTTTATCTGCTATAGTTTCATTATATAAGCCAAAAACATGAAAACATGTTTATTTAGTGGCTGTAACCCCTAAAAGGGGTCATCTGACAAATTCAACCCTATGAAGACTTTTGTAGAGCTAAATGAGCTGAACATTTAAGCAAGCAACAGCTTTTCTTTATCTGCAATAGTTTTCATTTTATAGGCAAAAAACACTATTTTTCGCCTTTAAGGGGTTGCAACCCCTAAAAGGGGTCATCTGACAACTTCAACACTATGATGTCTTTTGAAGAGCTATATGAGCTGATCATTTAAGCAAGCAACAGCATTTCTTTACCTGCAATAGTTTTCATTCTATAGGCCAAAAACACTATGTTTCGCCTTTAAGGGGCTGTAACCCCTATAAGGGGTCATCTGACAATTTCATCCCTTTGATGACTTTCATAGATCTAAATGAGCTGATCATTTATGCAAGCAACAGCTTTTCTCTATCAGCAATAGTTTTCATTCTATAGGCCAAAAACACTGTTTTTCGCCTTTAAGGGGCTGTAACCCCTAAAAGGGGTCATCTGACAACTTCAACCCTATGGAGACTTTTGTAGAGCTAAATGAGCTAAACATTTAAGCAAGCAACAGCTTTTCTCTATATGCTATAGTTTTCATTCAAAAGGCCAAAAACATAAAAAACGTCATTTTACAGGGCGTTACCCCTATTAGGGGTCATCTGACAACTTCGAGCCTATGAAGACTTTTGTAAAGCTTAATGAGCTGAACATTTAAGCAAGCAACAGCTTCTCTCTGTCTGCTATAGTTTTCATTCCATAGGCTAAAAATATGAAAAAACGTTATTTTAGGGGCTGTAACCCCTATAAGGGTTCATCTGACAACTTCGACCCTATGGAGACTTTTGTAGAGCTAAATGAGCTGAACATTTAAGCAAGCAACAACTTTTCTCTATCTGTAATAGTTTTCTTTCTATAGGCCAAAAACATGAAAAAATGCTATTTTTCACCTTTAAGGGGTCGTAACTCCTGTAAGGGGTAATCTGACAACTTCGACTCAATGGAGACTTTTGTAGAGCTTTTGATGCTGAAGAAGAAGCGTGGCATCAGATTTCAACTATCTCTTATACTTTTTGATTTACAAGCCAAAAACAGTAGTCTGACCCCCTAGTCTATTTTTAGTAACGGCGGCCATGTTGTTTGGACGGCGGTCACCATTTGTGCAATCCTGGTAGAGGACATAACATAGATGAAGTGTGCAAAGTTTCAAAGCAATCCCTTCAGCTATTTCGGAGGAGAAGATTTTCAAAGAAAAGTTAACGACGACGACGACGACGACGGACGACGACGGACGCCAAGTGATGGCAATAGCTCAGATGGAACTTCGGTCCAGGTGAGCTAAAAAGTGTGAATAAACTTGTAACTTTTTTGCAAGTGTGCTTAGTGCAAATACTATTTATTCTTCTACAATTATGTAAAAATAGCTTCCTTTGGTAGATTTCTGTTATAATGAATCAAAAGATATTGTTGATGGATACTTATGTAAAATGTGAACGTATATAAAACTCGAGAGGTTATCTTAGTTTCCACAGCACGAAAAACATTATGTCCAGATAAATGGACTACATGACATTACTCAAGACAGAACATTTATCTAACATTCATCTGTTTTCAACTATTTTAATGCTTTTGTTCATTTTTACGACTTCATAATAATGGGAGTTTATCTGTAACTAACAAATAGTTTATCAGTTTCAAGGCAAATGATAAAAAAATCTAATGCTGTTGTTATTTGTTTGTGGATTTTGCATAGCATCCTTTTAGATACATTGCCTTTCATTGCATGTTTACTTTTGTCCATGTTATGACTTGGGATCAGCAAATAAGGTCCATTTGAATGTAGGAAGTCCGATTAAGAAATGATATAAATGCAGACACAACAATACAATGAACACATAACAAATAAATCCCAAATAAAACTTTTCTGCAATGAGAAATTTAAATTGATGTTAAGAAATACAAATGACAACAAAGTTCCAGACAATAAATTTTGCTACGCCTGACTCTCGTTTCGTCTATTAAAGACTCATCAGAGGCGCTCTACCAAAAATATTGAAAATGCCAAACACTTTATGATTATGAAGAGCATAGAACAGTAAAACCAAAAATACCAAACTGGGGAACCAAATTATTACTAAGATGATCAACCTATGTCTGGGGTAGGAAGAACCTTAGGGTTTAGACAATTTTGCAATTTAAACAGATAATTATAAGCTTTGATGTGTTTTCCAAAACAAAAGTGTTGGTGCCGGAGCAGGCTAACCCCGGAGAATTAAAACTCCACAAGCAGTCCTAACCTTCACGGGTGTTCGAAATACAAATGACAACAAAGTTCCAGACAATAGATTTTGCTACGCCTGACGCGCGTTTCGTCTATTCAAAACTTATCAGATGCGCTCTACCAAAAATATTGAAAATGCCAAACACTATATGATAATGAAGAGCATAGAACAGTAAAACTTCAAATACCAAACTGGAGAACCAAATTATTACTTTAAGATGATCAACCTATGTCTGGGGTAGAAAGAATCTAAGGGTTTTGACAATTTTTAAATTTTAACAGATAATTTAAAGCTGTGATGTGTTCTCCAACACAAAGGAGTTGGTAACTGATCGGGCTAACCTCGGGGAATTAAAACTCCACCAGCAGTGCTAAATCAGGTGTTACTAAATGGTAAACTGTCCCTGTTTAAAGTAAACATCTTCAATAAATTCGCCGCGTTGTCAATGGATAAATTTGAGCGAATCACATCAGGAAAACGACAAAATGCCAAATAGAAAGCCAACAGATAATGTATAACTTGATATTTGTTGTAGCCCACATCATGAGTTGACCAATAGTCATATCAGATATCAGATAACTAAATTACGCCTTTCTTTAAATGTGCTGCTACAAATAGACAAGCAACTAACTTATATCTTAAAACTAGTACATTTATATTCGGTACAGTTAAGGCTAAGGGGAAGTACATTAATTGGCATATTATCTGATTTGTGAGTCCGCAAGTTAATCTAAGGACATCTTTAAGATTACAACCAAATAGATCAAAAACGGTCAAAAATGACGCTTTCCTTTAAGTGTTATGCTTGAAATAGACAAGCAACTTACTTAAAACGAAACTTGATGCTCTGGGATATTTTTTTACATATGCCAAAAATTAACAATTATTATGAACTCAATGACGACATTTTAAGTGCACTGCTACAAACAGACAACCAATAAACTTACATTTTTAGACTAGTGCAACGTCCTTATTTTGTACAGTAGCGGGTAGGAGACTAAGCTTTAATCTATTTAATTTAACTGTGAGCCCACTACCCACAAATAAGTGAATGACGTTTTACAGAGGAAAATCTAAAATTACAAAGGGAACAAAAAACCCAGATATTTTAGTATTTATATCTTTATCAAATTTTAATTTTGGTTTACTGTATTTTTAAAAGTAGAATCCAAACTTGAAACGGGTTAACCATGTGATCTTGAGCAGTGCCATTTGGTTTATATAGATTAGAACAAGGAACAAGTTTTATCATTATAGAATCAAAAGGACCTGGTCCACTAAGTACTATATTTGGCCCTATATTTAGTTTTAAAAATTTAATTTAGATTACTTGAACATTTTTGTGCCAGAAGTAATCTTAAATAATTATTTTTTAAATTAAATAATCTTTATTTGCAAAATACACCCATATGGGTCAAAGCAAAAAAAAAATCAATCAATGCTGACTTACAGGATTACACAAAGTACTTATTTAAGAAATTGATGAAATTATCAAAATTTGTAAGTTTTTGTGGAGTTTTCTGGGATATAGAGGGGGTCCACGTGTATCCCACTTTTTTTCTTGAAATATATTTATATTCTTGTATTTAATAAGATAAGATAACAAAAAGTACAGGTTACAGGATGCACCACCTCTTAAAGTGCCAAAAACTAACTAAAAATTTGTGCATTTTGGCGATTTTAATTAAATTATGTATAATTGGCCCATTTTATGACAGAATACTTCAAATTCTGTCAATATAATATAACAATTTATATAATTTAGATTTTTAAGACATCGTGTCTCAAAATAATATATAAGCATTTTAATCCCAATTTCACAAGTTTTGAATGTTCCTTATTCTAAGGCTAAATCTGATACTTAGTGATCATGGTCCATTCAAATTCAGATACCTTTGTCGTTGAGCCTGGATGTAACGTTTTTGATATCAATCATTTCGTTATTGAGAAATATGAAAGCTGAAAGAATTATAAAAATTTTGTATCCCACCTTCAGAAGTACAAAGGAGTAGGTAGTCGGGTCCGTGGCGTTTGTTATGACATAATTTCATTATGACTTTTTTACCTTCATGTTACGTAATAGCGCGTGGGTGACACCAACTGTATAACAGCTTAATCGTTTAATAGTTAGTTTGATGTGCAATTTATCAATAGTAAGAACTTACTTAAGACGATTCTTCACGTTATTATATCAGAAATTTTCTCATTTAATATTCTGTGATATATAAATGCACTTTTCATTTATCGCGGAATAATGTTTACATTCACCCCCCTTTTTGTGTAAAGGTTTATAGATTCTTCACAGTAGATGTTATGGATTTTTAATCTAATATCGGATTCTCATTTTGTTTTATATTTTTTTTTAAATCTTTAGATTGTTTCAGCAAATAAAAACTTCAATGCAAAGTATATAATAAATAGACAGCATTTTTGCAACAACATATGATTAACATGTGGTCGTCATATGTTTAACATATATTTTCCAACATATGTCCACCTTACGTTTGGTGCCTATATGACAATCATATGTTTTGAAACATATGATTAACATATGTTGAAAATATTATAACAGAAACCTTAAAATTTTAGATGTTTTAATTTAAAAATATGCATTAGCAATTCATTTAAACAGATTTTTCTTCATTTTTTTTCTTAAATATATGTTTGTCATATGAACACAGTAAACATATGGCAAACATACGTTTTCAAACATATGTTTATCATATGGGCACCAAGCGTAATTACGTTGCTATTTAAAAAGTAGTTAATAAATGAACGAATATTCCATCACATTGATAAAGATAATCCAAAATAGCTATAACCTTAGCATCAGGCATTTTGACATACTTTTGAAGTGAACTAAGTTAAGTATATGCTAAAAATATTAAAACAATTCATCCAGAGCAACACCCAAATTAAGAATAGAACTGAAATGAACGAAGGTTTAATTGCTAATTTATCGTAAAAAATGCATTAAATTTGAGCCTAACACTCTGATTAAAGTCGTATTACATAGCAAAGGCATAGATGTCAAAGGAAAACAATTGAAAAAAACACATTTTTGGTGCAGATTATATCTGGTTGGGTTTTGATTCAATTAAGCAGATTTTATATGTTATATAGGTTTTAGATATCAGATACCCTACATAATGCATATCAATTACATGCAATTGCATGGAAATGTTGTACATTTCTGAAGTGTTCAGATCAAACTCCTTCTTAGAAAGATCTAATTGACATGGGCGATGTAATTGGTATTTTATAAATAGCAAAAACAATAAACAACTTTTTACATATTTTTACATACCCTTTTGTGTGCATATACTTAAATAAACCATTCGTGTTGCTTTTTGCTGTATATTTGTTGAATGTTGCCGCTTTGTTGTCTTCTTGTAAAAGACTTTAGATGTTCCATAATTTTTTACTTTAATTTAACTTAATTTTACTAGAAATTCAATTTCAATTCAAATTTAAACTTTGTGTCCTGCAAATGTAATCTTTTCAAAAATCTGGGTCTGTTAATTGTATTTGGATAATAAAAGCTTGCACTCTATAGCCATGCACCATTTTGCACATTTAAAAACCATCGAATAAACAAATTAAAGATTTATTGGCTGCTCTTGGACAATCTTACATTATTTGAATGGGCTTGTTTGTATAAAGGTATGATCTATTTGCTATGAGCAGCTTCGTGTCTTTCTTCCAGGCTGTCTTAGACTGTTTATAATGAATAGTTGATAACGTATTTACATGTCAGTTATTGTTGTTTATCAAGAACATGCATGACTTGGAACCCACGTGAAGGATACATACTTTTTTCATGTAAAACAGATATTCTAGTAAACGAACATCACAGTAAATAAAAGTGCAGCAAATCAGGTATAATATAAAGCTTAAAGTAACGCTATACATTGTGTTTATACTCAAGATCGTCAAAAAATCTTCCCATTCCGAGATTCAAGCAGCATTGGTGTAAAATATTATACATCTTTATGTTTAAAGATCATGATCTTTGCAGCAAGAAACAAAATTCTTTCTTGTTTGATCGCAAATAAAGAACAGATCTGTAATAACAGTACTTCATACTTGCTCTAGGTGATGAAATAAGCAGACATACAGAATACTGCAACAAGATTAATCTGAAATGAGCCTGCTAGATCTTGACCTAATACAAAAATCTTCTTTTCAATAGAGTGGATAATCTTACAAATTTAACTTTTGTGAATGAAAAACTTCTTGAATTTGTAGCTAAAGATTTCTTTCTTTCCACTGTTAAGGTGGCTCGATGCTTTTCTACTGAGTATCTTTTTGCACATATTGGTGTTTTGTATAAAATTGATAAATTAACTGGGTATTGCTGACAAAAATTATATATTATAATATATTTATAGCAATTGTAATACAAAAAGGTCTTTTTAATCATTTTTAGAATTTCCCGTACTAAATCAAAGGGAGATAATTTGTATAGAATAGATAGGAAAATTTTCAATTTTCATGAATATCTTGAAAAAATGAACGGTGACTCTATGTTTTTTTCATTAAATTTCGAAGAGCTTTAGAAAAAGGGACTTTCCTTCAGATTTTGAGCTGATTCTATAGTAAGAATTCTTCTTTAGGTGCCTCTATAGTTTTTCTCCATACATATTTTATATAAAAATATTGAAATTTTGCTATTTTAGAAAGCTGCTAGAGCTTTAAAATGAACGGTGACCCCCCTCTTTTTATTTGATATTTTTCATCTATGCATTAAGGTCTATCAATGTACCAAAAACGAATAAAATCTAGAGTAGAATTTTAATATCCCCGAGACACCTTAATGCTATTCAAACTATGTCTTAGTCGGTCATTATTATAAATTGATCATTATTTTTAAAACCAATATAAAGTTAATATACTAAATACAATACTTTTGGAATAAAGACAATTTTATGTTTCAAATATTAGAAAAACATACCTGACAAATGGATACAAGTTTAAAAAGTACTATTAAACAAATTTTGAACAAAGACGTCAGGTTAAGATTTTTTGATACTAGGTAAAGATTTTTTTCTATAACAAAAAGGGAGGGGAGAAAATATTGTGTACAAATATCCCATTTGGAACCCAGTTGTGAAAAGGGAGGGGAGAACATTTTTTTTACAAATATCCCATTTGAAACTCAGTTGTAAACAGGAAAGGGGTAACTTTTTTATAAAAAAAAAACCAATCCATTTGGAACTCAGTTGTGAATATCGAATTCAATCCTGAAAACAGTTACTTTATTATTTACCAATTAAATTTTAGTGATACTGTTTTTAGACACTGTTTGCTCTGATCATTTCATTATCAACCTACCAAATAGCCCTTACTCTTAATATTTGGGCAGAAAATGGTGAGAAAATTCTGGAGATGTGTTTCTTTTATGTTGTAGGATGTAATAATAATTATTTTTCCAACCTCAAAGGTTTCTTTATAATTTCAGAAATATCTAGATAATACAAAATAAACATAGCATAAAACCACGTTTTGAACTTATGTTTTGACTAATTTTTAGTCATAAGCATGTAAAGTTTTTCAAAGATATAATTTATAGATTGTGTTGATCTGTTTTTGTATATCAGCTCAAATGATTTACTTCTTAGCAAGTATCAATTAAATCAGATCATATCATATGGGTTTTTAAAGTTTTTCAGTTAAAGATTCATAAAAAAAACCTTATACTGGTTTATATCTTAGGCAATGTTTTAACTACTAGCTAAACTACAATACCAATAATACTCGACAAAGACGAGGCCAGAGAAATCGCTAACTTTGGAAAAGGTTTCTGGCTTTAAAAAACAAACTTTATGCATAATTATATCTAAATGAAAATGACAACAAAGTACCTGACAATAAATTTTGCTACGCCTGACGTGCGTTTCGTCTCTTCATGACTCATCAGAGGCGCTCTTCCAAAAATATTGAAAATGCCAAACACTATATGATCATGAAGAGCATAGAACAGTAAAACCAAAAATACCAGACTGGTGAACCAAATAATTACTAAGATAATCAACTTGTGTCTGGGGTAGGAAAAACCTTAAATCATACCTCAAGAAACCCTTTAATGTGTGTGACATTCTTTTCTAAATTGTTTGATATAGTATTGTTATTAAAGTATATGTAAAGTCTCTGCATTTTGTTAATACATACACATATACATGAAGAGCGTTTGTAATTTCTTTCTTGACTTATTTATTTTTATTAATTATTATTATTATCATTTATGTATGTATCAATTTGATTTTTATATGCCCTCACGGGATGATGATTAATTTAATAAAATACATTCTATTTATACTTTATTCTTATTTAACGTAAGTCCATATCAATGTTTGTCTCATCATTTCCGGATAAGGTTTTCATTCATAAGAGGGATTTTATTTTATTATGTTTTATAAAGGAAGTTTTATTATCCTTTTAAGCTATTTTAAAAAAAGAAGTACTTGTTATAACATAAAAGATTGGAGAGTATAAGAGTATGGGATGTGGATTTTTTTAAGTTTCCCCATAAAAGATTACTTTATAAACTTAAACACTTTGGCATCTCGGACCAAATTACAAATAGGGTAAACTCATTTTTGTCAAACCGAACTCAAACTGTTATTCTTGAAAACACACAATCAGAGATAATACCAGTCACATCAGGAGTGCCCCAAGGAACTGTCCTGGGCCCAACACTCTTTCTAATTTATATTAACGACTTGCCAGAATATATCAAGCACAGCAAAATTAGGTTATTTGCAGATGACAGCATTATCTACCGCCCTATAACATCTCAGTTGGATTGTTTAAAATTACAAGAAGACCTTGAAGCAGCAGCTAGGTGGGAGCAAGATTGGCTCAAGGCTTTCCACCCCGATAAATGTAACATCCTCCGAGTAAGCACTAAACGTAACCTTGAACACTTTTATTATAATTTACATGGCCACATTTTGGAATCAGTTCAATCAGCAAAATACCTCGGTGTCACTATATCTTCAGACCTAAAATGGAACAATCACATAACACAGACAGCTGCAAAGGCAAATAGAACACTCGCTTTCATTAGGCGAAACATCAAAGTCAACTCCAAAAGCATCAAAAACCGTGCATACCAATCACTTGTAAGACCTAAATTGGAATACTGCAGCTCAGTCTGGGACCCCTTTACAAAGGATAATGAAAACAAACTTGAAAAAATTCAAAGAAGAGCTGCCAGATATACATGTAATAGATATCACAATACCAGCAGTGTCTCAGAAATGTTACAAGATCTAAACTGGCCTTCATTATTTGAACGACGCTTAAAAACCAGACTCACAATATTTTATAAAATTACAAACAACCTTATAGCAATTCCATATTCAGACATCCTTATACCAAATCAGTCCTCCACTAGGGTAACCCACACACATACCTACCGACCTCTCCACTGCAACAAAAATAATTCTTTAACAGACTATAAAAGATTGGAACCTCTTACCTGTTAACATAGTTGAATCAGACAATGTTGAACAGTTTAAGGAGAAACTTAGTCAAAAGTTCCTCCTTAACACTTATAACCTCTAATATAATTTCTTTGTTTTTATCTTATACCTTAAATAATAATAAAAAATTAAAATAGTAAAATACTTAACTACTTAATAAAAAAATGAAAAATGTAATAAATAAATATTTATTAAACAAAAATGTAACTATTTCTATTTTATTTGTCATATTTACGTATGGGCCTAGGGCATGCGCCGGAAAGTCATATTCAAACTGTTGAATGTTTTCCGTAAAGAGAAGAAGAAATCAATTCATTCAAATGTTTAAAAACTAAGGTATATCTCTTAACGTCTAACTTTCATAATACTTTATGGGTTTCTTCTGTCAAAATGTAAGAGATATATGACTGCGACTCTCCGAGGTTAGGCGGAGTTTTGTCAACCCGGAACTTTGATGACGTTATAAATTCATGTTTCGACTTTTAAGTAAATGGTTGTTAAAGCGCAAATGTTTTTCTACCACCTGGTTCGTGCACAAGTAACTAGGAATAGGTCTTATAATTTTTTTTCATCAAACATTTTAAGATCTAAGTGAAACTCGAAGTATACCTATCTATTATTTTTCTTTTGAAACAATTTTGACTTTGTTGGATTACTACCTTTACTACAGTGTAGCAGCAATGGAACATAAATCAGTTTGTGTACTTTTATTGCCGTTTTCATCAAGGTGTCTCGTGGCTATCAGAATTCTACTATTTTGTTCATTGTTGAGAGATTGATAGGCCTTAATCTATAGATGAAAAAAAATCAAATAAAAAGAGGGGTCACCGTTCATTTAAGAGCGCTAACAGCTTTTCAAAAAAATGTTTCAATATTTTTATGTAGGATATATTGGGAGAAAAGCTATTGTGACACCAAATAGGAATTCCTACTAAATTAATCAGCTCAAATTCTGAAGGAACGTCCCTTTTCTAAAGCTATTCGAAATTGTCTAGAAAAATATAGGGTCACCGTTTATTTTTTCAAGATATTCATAAAAATTGAAAAATTCCCTATTAATTCTATACAAATTATCTCCCTTTGATTTAGTACGGGAAAGTATAAAAAGATGAAAATCTCATTTTTTGTATTCCAATTGTTTCTAATTTGATATAATATACTATTGTAGAAAGTTTTTGTCTGTATTAAAGTCTAGGTAGTTTATCAATTGTATACAAAATTTAAAAATATGCAAAAAGATGCTCAGTTTAAACGCCTCGAGCCACCTTAAATCCCCTTTAAAACTTTGAGCTTCCTCAATTTAACTTCTGTGAATCAAATGGGCAAGCATGCGGTGGTGTTATATGACTAATTTTGATTTCAACACAGTTTCCTTATTTTTCCTCCATTATCAGTCTTTAGCTAAAAGCTCGGTGCTTGAATAGCAACAATTATGCGACTGCTTTTTGTACCACTTTTTTAAATGACATTGATTCTACTTTATTATTACATTACGATAGCGGTCATATTAAAAAGGTATGCGAGTGTTTTTTTCTGATCACATTGACTGTACTTTTAGGAATTGGATACATTTGTATCTTTCTTTGTGAATTTGAATTATTAAGTGCTTAACCAATTTAAAAGAAAATAAATTCAATTAAGCTATGTTTTTCATTCTCTTGAAACATATAATTTCTAACCACATCTTGTTACCAAGCATGTAGGTCTTATGATGAGCACTATTAATATCATTATAGATTAAAATACCACCCTGCAACAAAATTGAAATGAAAAATAATGTTTTTAATTTCTCATTTCAATAATTAAATAATCGCACATTGTTTAATCTGGAGACAATTCTAAGCAGCAAGATTCCTGTCCTTGATCAACAGTTGTCATTATCTTAAGGGTTGCGCTTGCATGATGAGATTGATATGTAATTCGGGGAACGACACAGAGGTGTTGTACAGAAATAATCATTAGTGGTTTTAGTAAGAAAAATACATTGACTAAATTGTTTTAGTAAATCATTTTGGAATAGGGTACGTATATGACCTTTGTCGGAAAGTTAGACCTTATCCGACCCTGCATGGTTTTGACCTTCTGTCTGTCTTATCATGTTTATATCATTATTTTGGCTCTCTCCTCTACCATAAGGACAACCAACTCTGATATTTATAGAAGTAACTAATTGTTTATTACATCTTTATGATTAATTGCAGTTAATAACTGTTTATCTACGATAATAGATGTATGTAACACCGTCTGAAGAAAACAAAACAGTTAAGCAATAAAATGCCAAAAGGTCAAAAAATATACATTAAGTATTTGAGAAAGATAAACGCATTTCCCTGAATTCTTCGAAATTGTCTCTTTGCTCAAATTCAATATCAGTTTAAACACTAGATTTCTTTGTCGATATCATGGGTGCTAGATTTGAGTTTCATTTCTATCTTTTGAGAGATTGTTTTTATATCGATACTTTTTTTTACCCACCAATTATTTTGGTTAAAGGGGTAAAATTTCGTATAAACATACCTAACATATTTGACTTATAGACTACCGACAGGGACTTTGATTTTGTATATTCCAATGTTCAAAATGGATCAGAAAATCCATAAGAATTGATGAATAACCCGAAGTTTTCTCTTATGTTTATCTTTCTTAAAAACGTACACATGCAGTATGATAAAATTCAGCGTTAACTCTTTGATTTACTATTAATTTGCCGTGTTATAAAATGAAGCGAGCTGCATACCATTATTATTTCATTAAAACAAAATGTCAATATGAATTAGATTTCCTTTAAAACGCTAATAATATAGTACTACAAATGCAATTGCAACACATCAAGTCGTCAATAACGAACAATAAGTATAGGTGATTCAATTTTTGTCAAAATTGGAATATTCCTAACTCACGAAATCATTTTGCTTAGTTGTGTCTCAAACTTACGTTTCCATAGACTTTATCGCATTTTGGAATAATTTTTTGGTAAGAAAAGTAGCAATTAGTCTGTTTGTCAGTTGTCAAAGCAATAGACGCGTCCAATCTACATAAGTTGACCTTCTTTCGCTGGCGACTACGGACTTGGATATGGTGGAGAAGCATAATCATATGAAATAGCAGGCTTAAACGTCCGAATAAACTTGATTTGAAATTATACCAGAGATATTCTTCCAATCAATATCACGCCTGGTCATCTTTAAGATCTCAACAAAATGTTGAGTATATAAAAAAGTTGTCAAGCGTTTCCGGTTAAGAGTATAAGGGGATTTCGAAGCGGCGAGTAAGACGGGTTAGCGTTAAAAATTGTTTTTATAAGTGTTTAAACGGAGGTTTTTGAAAATCGGGCAATGCTATTCGCTTTCTAATAGATTTTTCTGGGTTCTCATATCCACATAAACTGTATAATATCATCGTACTGATCTGAAGCGTTAAAAAATCGGCCAATATAGTAGGATTTTTGTTGTGAAGCACGAACCAAGAAAGTGATTGATCTCATTGTAAATGGATTTCGCTCGTCAAAATTGTAAATATTTGTTTCATTTTTTACACAGTCTCAGGGTTTTGCACGATAAGAACTACACTCTGCAGTTAAACGCTTTAATTTGAAAAATAAATCCATGTTGAGAACATCAAGCGCATGTTGAGGCCTTAAAGCGTTTGTTGAGATCAAAAAGCGCTGAAACATTTTCTGAGTTTTTTCGGCTTTCTCCGTTTTTTTTTTGGTTGTTTAATAAAAAAGGTTCCCTTTCCTTCTGTTTTTTATAAGTTAATGTCTAAGTCAGTACGAATTATGTAGCAAAAAGCAAGATCGAACTGCTGAGAGTAAGCATAAAATATTATGGAGTTAATGTCGGGATAACAGGAATCCACATACAGAACTGATATTTGTGGGTTAAGCAATGCTCTTATAGAATTAACATCGGAATGCCCAGTTTGAAACTTACCGGGGTTCTTTTTAAAGACTTTTAGACAACTTAATAGAAATAACATTTAATTCACAAATTTGAAAAAAATATGAACGGGCACAGATGCAGCCGTGACACACAATCTACAATGTACATGTTCCTATATCAATTCATGGTCTCGCCTGCGAGTGTAGTCGCTGAAGGTTAGACATTCTGAAGACAGCGACGGCGGCGTAAACTTTTGTAAGACTTTCATGGAAAATGAATTGCAAGAAAAAGTATAATAGCTAGGCTAATAGTATGTGGTATGCAGACAGTTTGTGTTATAGTCTACGCAACTTTGACTCGGACCCCATTTTCTGGCATGGTTTCGCGACTCGGGTGGGCGAAAAAATGAAACGATTGTAAAAATTTTGTAAAAAAATGAGATACAAGAAACTATAATAGCTAGGCATCTGATAATTAGTATATAGTCACTTCAGGTTATACTCTACACAACATGCATATGTCGTAAGACCCTGACTCCATTATTATGGTTCGGTGACTCAATGGGCTAATAGATGATTTTGGGGACCAAAAACCTCTTTCAATTGTAAATCTTTTGTGGAAAATGAACTAACGTTAAGTGAAAAATATAATAGCTAGGCATGTGATATCTGGTATACACACACGTAGGGTCTAGATCTACACAACTGACACCTTGTCGTGTCACCATGGCCCAATTTTCAGGATTCAGTGACTTTGTGAAATTTGATAATTATTGGGTGGAAAATGAAAACTGAAAAATTTAATAGCTAGGAATCTGATATTTGGTATACAGACCCTTGTGGGGGTTCCAGTCCAATTTTGTCAAATCTACACCAAAATAACAAAGTCATTGGAGGTTCCAGTTAAACCCAGGAACACCCCCTTTGTGTGCTTAATCTGTATTATAGTCAAACAATATTATTATAAACATGTAATTAAATTTACTATTTCATTTTAAAAAAGTGTTCAAATCCGTACCATACCATATGGTATACCCAACTCTATACCATGGTATGAAAATTCATACCATACCATGATAACAAACCATCGTACCATACCACCGTACCATGGTATGACAAAATTTTTACCATACCATCGTACCATACCACATACCATACCACCGTACCATACCATGTTTTACATTATGCCTTGTGATAATGGTATACACAACCATCACAATGTAATGTGACCTTGACCCTAATTTCATAGTTGAATGACATTGTGAATGTTCGTTTTTTTTTCTGATTGTTTCTTAATAAAACACTTTAGACATTCCATTGAATCTTTGTGATTGCTTAAAGGAATTCGGTCACCTATCACATGACTTGGACCTTAGTTTGTTTTGCCCAGCGTTGAGCAAGACCTCCAATGATCTTTTTGATGTTGCCGACAGGCGAGACATACTTTAGTGTCAACTCTTGTGTTTCTTTTTGTACATTTCTAATTAGATGCTTACTCTGCTTTGTAAGACTCTACGACCAAAGACGCAACATTACCTTAGTTATTTTTTTGATACTTTTTTTGTGATTACCCTCGGGGACCTCTGTTCCACCAGCAGCGATTATCGCCCAGTGGTTTCAAAATTACAAATACCAAAACAGTTATTAACGCCGGTTAATTTGGGTATGCTGTATATCGATATTTCAAGGAGTAACCTCTCATCAGTAGAATTTAAATCAAACATTGGAAGGTCATATACCAAATCTAGTACTCAAAACCAAAACGTCCAAACAAGGAAGCCGAATCCAGCACTGCGCCGAGGATATCGACCATGTGCATTAAAAGGAAAGAAAATGGAATCAGTCTCATATGGTATCGTACCAGTAACATCGTAATTTATTTTTGTATATTTGTCTTGAATAGACGATAAACTACACCAAATATCAGATGTCTAGTTATTATACCTAAAAGGGGCAAAGGCATCGAGGAAACCTGTCTGCTCCCTTCTTCGGTGGAAAATTTGCATGTAAATAACACTTTTCCAATAATTTTGGTCCCGCAACTTACACAGAAAAAGAAATCTGTACGGCGTCGGAAACATTGTATAAACACATGCATATTTCACATAAAGGTTTCATCGCTTGTTGATCTCAACATACGCTTTAAGGCCTCAACATGCGCTTGATGTTCTCAACATGGATTTATTTTTTCAAATTAAAGCGTTTTACTGCAGAGTGTAGTTCTCATCATGCAAAAACTTAAGACTGTAAAAAAATAAACAAATATTTACAATTTTGACGAGCGAAATAGCAATCACTTTCTTGGTTCGTGCTTCACAAGAAAAATCCTACTAAATTGTCCGGTTTTTTAACGCTTCAGATCAGTACGATGATATTATACAGTTTATGTGGATATGAGAACTCAGAAAAATCTATTAGAAAGCGAATAGCATTGCCCGATTTTCAAAAACCTCCGTTTAAACACTTATAAAAACAATTTTTTAACGCTAACCCGTCTTACTCGCCGCTTCGAAATCCCCTTATACTCTCAACCGGAAACGCTTGACAACTTTTTTATATACTCAACATTTTGTTGAGATATTCAAGATGACCAGGCGTGAATATATAGTTTAATAAAGGAAGCTGAATAAAGACACAACATACAATAACATTAAGAATAAACACAAAACAACAGAACCACATTACACTCACCTAAGAACGCGAGGGGACTCAAACCTGTTGTGCTGTCAACAATTTAAAGTTAAAAGTTGCATCTTTGAATGCAGGCAACCTTTATTTTATCAAGCATTGATGTTTAAATCTCATAGGTGAAAAAAAATCTTAGACATAAAAGAAAATAGGTTAAAAACTTACACGATTTTAAAAAGTGTTAAGTTTTACTACAAATGCTTATTCTTCTTCTACAAAATCCATACAGAAAAAGATGTTTTGTGCAATTTCCATTCTAAAACTTTGTCGGAATTCTTACCGACTCAGTAGAGATTATGTGTGATACTTTGATGATTCAAATTGAAATCAGAGATGTACGAAAGCCCAAAAGGCTCATTCGAGATTCGAAATACGAGATTCGGAATTCGAAATTCGAGATTCCAGATTCGAATTTCAAATTCAATAAACTCATAACAAATGCGTGTTTTATAATCCTACATACAAATCAAAATAGTTCTTTTAAAAACGTAATTATCGAAATTCAAGATTCAAATTCGAGATACGAGATTCGAGATTGGAAATTTGAAATTCGAGATATGAGATTCGAAATTCTAGATTCGAGATTCGAAACTCGAAATTCAATATACTAATAACCAACTAAATAGATCACCATTAAATTCCAGAAATCCCAAATTTCAACAGTGTATTCCATAATTTTGGTAAGCTCAATTTATTAATTTTATTTTTTTCTATTTGTAATTTAGATTTATTTGCCCACCATGATTTAATGTTATATTTGGCAAACCACGTATGAGTCTTGGTTGGATTTGTATAATTAATGTGTGGTCCCAATCATCTGACTCAATTTTAATCTGACGGTTACAGAGGCAGATTCAGAAAAGGTTTCGTAGTTGGAATAACCCCCCTTTCTTTTGGGTTATAAAAAAGTAGCGCGGATTTTCGCAACCCAAAATTGCTATATCATTCCAAAACATTACATGTAGTGACTGCTTACTTTAATACTCGCTGTGTGACATAAGTGACATAAGTCGTCCAGCTCATGATACACCACCACCATAGTAAGCTACTCAAGTTACAATTGAACCAGAGCCAGGAACCTTCTCCCACTACGTGGATGGGCAAATCATTTCAATATATATCACCTATCATCTTAGGTATCCCTAAATTTCATAAGGCACACTTAATGAATCATCCATTTGAGTAGCTGCGAAGTTTAACAAAACTCGCGAACTTGATGACACATGTTTTTTCTCGGGTATTTATTATCTATTTTTTTGTGATAGTTTAAAAACCGAGAAAATAAAATATCGTAAAAAGGATATATTCAGTATATGCCTCCATACAAATAATCACGAAAATTGAATTCTGCGAAAAAAGACCTTCCATTTTGTTTGAAATCGCAAAATATGGCGAAAAACCCCAACTCATACGGTATATATTTCAAATCTCGAATTTCGAATTTCGAATTCCGAATCTCGAATTGCGTATGACCCTTCTGGTCTTTCGTAGAGATGTTATCTTAGTTCTCACAGACCAAAAAAGATAATGTCCAGATAAATGTACTACACACAGAGCATCTAATTCGCACATTGCCAAACAAAATTACAAAATAATCTTTTTCAATTATTTTAAGATTTTTGTTCATTCAACGACCATAATTTTGGGGGTTTTTTTTCTGTACATTGGCTAATACTATTAGTACATCTAATCATATTCTATATCAGTTTCAAAGCAAATGATAAAATATTTAATATTGAAATACATGTATTCAAATGGTGTTGTTTCTTCGTGGGTTTTGCATGGTATCTTTTTAGATACGTTGCCTTTCATTGCAATAATTACTTTAACCAATGCAATGAACTTTCTTAGTTAAGAGAAGCATTGCTATGTGGGATGGATCACACACCAAAGATCTCACTTAACGAAAGACAAAAATACAATGAACCAAAACAGAACAATTCACAATAATACTCATGTGTAAGCAGCAATATGAACGAATGTCGAGTACATGGAGTGCTCCGGATTGGTTAACTGTTT
The DNA here is from genome assembly GCA_963971305.1 of Arcuatula senhousia. Lineage (NCBI taxonomy): Eukaryota > Metazoa > Mollusca > Bivalvia > Mytilida > Mytilidae > Arcuatula > Arcuatula senhousia. Next base: position 6,261,533 of record OZ020308.1, on the reverse strand, counting down.
TTTTGCTTATTGAAACAAGTTGTAACGAAATCATCACGTTTTCAATAATAAAGCATTGTTAACCAAGTCAGGTAAAGGACGAATAAAGATTGTAAGGAAAAAATTATTAGCAAAATGAATGCCCAAAGAAACATTTTGGTGTTAATCAAAGCCATCCTATCGTTTACCGATAGTCAGTTTACATGTGATATTTGTCTTAATACACTTTAAAGGAAACTTGATGATTTGAGATATTTTAATAAGTATGCCAAATATGTACCATAAATATGAGCTTAATAACGAGATTTTAAGTGCACTGCTACAAATAGACGAGCAATGAACTTACATTTTTAAACTAGTGCAACATCCTTATTCGGTACAGTAAAGAATGAGGGAAATAGCTTTAATTGGTACCTTATCTGAATTTAATCAATGACATTCAAAGAGGACAACCGAAAATTCAAAATGAACCAAAACGGATGTATGGATATTAATTTATTTGTGAAATTCTAAATTTGGTTTTCTGTATTGTGCAGAATTCAAACTTGATACGGGTGAACTCAGTGCACTTGTAAAACGTTTTTTTCAGTGAATCGCCATTTTGGTTTTAAAAAGCCTCAAGTTAGAAATAAGAAAAGGCTTATTTTCTTATTGAAATCAATATGCAGCAGGTTGAACCTATGAGATGGGACATTCGAATGTCAAAATTCCGAAAGGGCAAACCAAGTAATCAGAACGCGAACAGCACAAAGAAATGGGCAACATATATAAAACCACACATATGACATTGTTGAAGAACAAACATTCTATTCAGATATATATTTGTCATTGAGCCTCTATCTTCTTGAATTTAAATCAATTTGTTATTGATAAATATTAAAGAATAAACACGAGACGACCAAACAACCGCACTTTTTGCCCCGCCTTACGTTGGAGTAAGTGTTGGGGTCCGCTATAACATACATTATTTAGTGTTACGTAATACTACTTGTTTGTCGCTAACTGTACTACAGCTAAATCCTGTAAAAAAGTTTTATGTGTAATATAGTAATAATAAGGACTTTGTAATTAGACAGGCATGTTTTGTCGTTGCTTTGGAGGGTTATTTACGTTCTTATGTCAGAAGTTTGGTTAATTAGTTATAATAAACTTTTCTCATTAAATGTTTATATATTCCTAAATGCTGCAGTTTTAATGATTACATTTTCGATTTTAAGATTTTACATAGTGAAATTTTATGGATTGAATGTGTGTAGTTTAAAAAAAAATATTTCAAAATCTCAAGATTTTCAAGCAAATAGAAACTTCAATGCAAAGTACACAATATTAAAAGCAATTACGTTGTTATTTGAAAAGTTGTTTTAACAATAAATAAATGAAAATTTTAATCTCTATGAATAAGCCATTACATAAGCATCAAGCGTAATGACATAATTTTGAAGTGTACTTGATATTTTCTTTAACATTAAAACAATTGATCTGTAGCAACACCCTTATTAAGAACAAAAATGATAATGAATGAAGGTTTTATTGTCAATTTAAACTAAAACATGCATTAAATTTGAGCCTGACACTCTGATTAAAGGCGTATTACATAGAAAACGGATAGAAATTGAAAAGAAATTATTTTTGGTGCAAATTATTTCTACAATTTACGTTAGATATAGGTCCCGATTATCACATAGTGCATAGCAATTACATATTAAAGTATAATAACCAATGTGGCAATGTTGTAGAGTTTTGAAGTGTCCAAACTCCTTCTTAGAAAGACCTGACTGACATCAGCAGTGTGATAAGCCGGAACTATTTTCGTTTCACATACCCTTTTGTGTGCATGTAACTAAATAAACCATTCACGTTGCTTTTTGCTGTATATATTTATAGTTGTTGAATATCTACTCTATGACGCCTTGTTTGAAAAGAATCTAGATCTTCTGTATTCTATTGCCTCATTTAAACTTAATTTGATCTTTATATTTTATTTTATTTTACAATTATACTTTGCGGGTTTGTGTCATGCAAATGAACTTCATATCCCTACTCTCCAAGAATCTGGTTTTATCTTTTTATATATCCAGCTGGGTTATTCAAGTTATAAAGCTTGCACTCTATCGCTCTGCATCATTTTGCACATTTAGAAAACCATCGAATAAACAAGTCAATGATATATTGGATGCTCTCAGACAATCTTACATTATTTGAATGGGGTTGTTTGTTTAAAGGTAGTTGGACTTTGCTATAAAGCGCTTCGTGTCTTTCTTCCAGGCTGTCTTAGAATGTTTATAATAAATAGTTGATAACGTATTTACATGTCAGTTATTGTTGTTCATCAAGTACAATCGTGACGTGGGAACTCCCTGATGAAAACAGACGTACTGACTCTAGAACAGGTAGTTTAGTACTTACGAAACGGCACGGTAATAGTGCAGGTATGGTATAAAAAATACAGTCATTTATATACTGAATTTCGTACAAAATACAAAAAAAGCTATTCTTTTGCCTGGAGTATTATATTTGGAGTGTGTTTTTTCTTCTTTTTGTTTACTCAAGATAGTTACAAATATCTTCCAATTTCCAAGATTAAAGCACAGTGGTGTATTACTTTGAACATCGTCATGAACAATTGGACAAGAGGCAAAACTCTTTATTGTTTTATCGCCTTTCTAATTGAAAAATCAAAAACACTACTGAAAAACCATTACTTTATTCTTGCTTTAAGTGATGAGGTTAGCAGATATACATCACTTTGAAACAAGGTTAATCTTAAATTAACCGTCAAGATCTTGACCAAATAAACAAAAAACAGCTCTTCAATAGCGTGGGCGATAAATCTTACAAATCTAAATCATATGAAATAAAGTAAATGCTTGATGATAACGAATAAGTCCTTTTTACCAATGCAAAAAATATGATGTCTTAATCAGTAACAATTGTTTGGCCAATTTCAAATAAACATAGTAGATGAATAAAATTTTATGTTTTAAAACATATCTGACAACTAAAAAGTAGTGATGTGATGTACAAAGTTTGAACAAAGAATTCTTTGACTTAAACATTTAAATCAAATTTAATAAGATTTTATATATTTTACATAATTTTATGATTAAGAGGGAGGGGAGATAATTAGAATTCCACATATCCCAGTGGGAACTGAGCTAAGAACATGGTATTCAAACCGGGATTCAACCCTGTAAACATTTTAACATGCTTCGCCTCCCTGTTTATGTAATTTACTTTTTCAATAAGACCACTGTTTCCCCTCAATGTTTTATTATTTTCATACTAAATACCCCTAACTTTGTACATTTTGTTGTTAATAAGAAAATATGCCTCTTCTGTTTAATATAATAATATTTTTGAATTTAGATATGATTTGGAAACGTGTCTGGTGTCTGAGAGTATGGAACAAGAACTAGGTTTGGGATGGGGAATAGAAACGAGAGTCGGTGGGGAATGGAGGGAGAGTAGAAGGAAATTTGTAGTTGAGGGACGGAATTTCTATTAGTAACCTTATCATACTATATTGGAATCATGTGAAAAGACGACTTAAATCTAGCTTTTCTTTTAAAATAATGTTCTTTTGAAAATATTTTAATTAACGCTTTAGTAAAAAAAATTAAGGTGGGACGCGGTTACATTAAAAACGACGTTGCCGATACACTGAAAAATCCGTCTGAACGTCGTGAAAAGCAACGTAAATTTTAGTAAGATTCTATTGCGTTTTTCATTTATAGGCAATGTTCACGAGTCCATGCCTTAAAAACGAAGTCCGTGACATATCCTTTATTTTACATCAATGCATCGCAAATTTTCCAAGGAATATTCTATTAGTTTTTGGTCAAAATTTTGATATCGTTAGTCCATTTTTGTGTATAAAAAGTAAACATATATACTTATTTATATACTAAAAATAAATGGTGTTGAAACTCTTTTTTTCCCTATATGTTAGTTTCCTCACCATAAATGCAGTTTAAAATTCTGTGATTCCCATTTTTTATTTCATATATGGATGTATATCACAAAAAACTATGTGTCTACCAAGTTTCATTAAAATCTGGATATATGCCATTTGGTATCGTCCCACCTTAAGATGGTTTTCAATTAATATAATAAAATTACATTCATGGGCTTTAATGAAAAACAAACAAACAAAACATAAAGCATTAAAGAACAAAGACTTTACCTGTCACATAGGATATAGCACATATATAACTTTTGGGTATATATAACTTTATTTCCTCTTTAACACAGCATAACAAATTTACCGTTTTTTTACCCGTTTTGATACTTTGGATATCGGTTCGGGACGCAGACAAACTACAGAAATTGGTGTAGTTCCAATGTCAGAGTATCAACCAAAGGCATTTCTAGATATAACACTGATTGACAAAGATCAGATGATTCCTGGCAAAGGTTCCTGACTTATGACAGGCAGTTTATAAACATTTACATTACCTCATATCGATTCAGTTACTATTGCCTTTGTAAAACTTTGGTTTAAGTTGAAGTGTAAACTGTAACTATATTGATATTTTTGCAGTTTTTTTTTTCATTTTGGGAAACAAGGCAAGTACATGTACCGGTATTACGATAAAAAAAACTCCTATGTACTCAAAGAAGGGTTAAGTTTTAAAATATAACCGTCTTTTGTGGACATTTTGAAAATGTACTCCCGACAAATTTTATTTTCTAAAAACGTCAATATCTAACAGAGCAGGATTTGATCGTGGGAAACAAGATGTCATGTACATTTATATTGATACTTAAGAAAAGTGTTGGTCATTGCTGTTATGACGTACATGTATTTGTCGGGAAATCCATTGAAATATTTGTCTCATTTTCCGCTTATGTTAAGTGGAATTTTGTTTTATTATGTTCTTCGATCAATTTTGTTCTTTCTTTTTTCTCTTTTTTTGTAAATCTTATGTAAAATGCATATGTACAATTGGCCTTACAATGTATAAGAGGATGATGAAAGGATATGCATCGGATCATAAGACCGTTAAATGAAGGTGGTCACAATAACGTGTCCGGACAACAAAGAAGCATACATTTATACAAGATTACTTTTTTAACGTTCAATATGAATATCAATTTTAGTGGAAACGGGAATCGTAGGAAAAAAAAACTATTTGTATGGAGCTACAAATACACAAAACGATGCTCAACTACAGAAGGTTTTTTTAGATTTTTAGAATTGTAGAAGAAATAGAATTAAAACATTTCAAAATACATAAGAATCATTTTTGTAAAAATTACTTTTAGGAAGCACAATGTGAAAAGCAAAAATTAATTTTAGAAAGACGTAAAGGTAATAAAGAAATATCTACGGGTGAAAATAAAATAAATCAAGTACAACCCCCCTCATATTCGTAACTTATAAGCAAACAAACAAGCCTGTGACATCCGTTTCATCTTTATCAAGGAATATTTCAAGACAAGATATTATAATTTACAGTATTGTACATCAAATACAACTCAATAGCCACCCTTATGGAGTCAATTTACATTTATATATAGACATAATTACATCAAAGTATATGATAATTTTAATGAAAACATTCAAAATGATGTGGGTCCCATCAAGATTTTTTTTGTTCGGTCGTTTTTCTAATCATTAAATATATTTTCATAATCAGACATAAAAACAGTTAGTGCTACAATGGTCAATGACTGAAATAGCAAACATGCAGCGTGTATAGATTTTGTCCAGTTTAACATTTCTTTTTTGTAAGCATTGTATAAGTTGTGGAGATGGACTGGGGTTGATTTGCTTAATTTTGAGTTGCAAATGATATAGAAATTTGCAATTTTGCAATAAATTTGAGTTGCAAACGATATAGAAATTTGCAATTTTGCAAAAATTTTCAAATATCTCTTTACTAAAATGGTCATATGCCCTTTAATTATAAAACACAGTCTTCATTAAGAACTTTAAACTTACAACTTACCCGAAGCCAATGCAGTTCCAGAAAGTTTAAAAACCAAAAGTAACGACACAATGAATTTCATGGCTAACATTTTGTCTCTCGATGGAAATTGACAGTCACCTTTATGCCAATAATTTTTTTTTCTCCTCTTGACTTGCCCAAGTACCAGCTCAATATCAAGCAAGCTGTCTGCTCTGTTTTGTATCAACTCAGTATAAACTGGCTGTCGGCTCTGCACCTTATCAAGCTTTTTATCCTAAGTTCACCTCGCCGGTCATCTAGCGGTATGGTGTACTAAGTATCTAGATAATCTACATATATATCACTTATATACGACAACGGATCTGAGATTCTAATTAGCTTCCTGCTACAGTCTTCAGTACCTATTAGTAACTTTATTGTACAAGTCAATATATAAAAATGTTTACAGTTCTATGCTTGACATTTAGAATTAACTTCTAGTAAACACTTTTTATTCCCAATTATTTTTTTTTCAATGACGAAAGTAAACCATATTTGAGCACAGCAAATTTATCGATTTCTTCTTTTAGATATTGCCAACATTTCGTCATCTTTTACATGTCCTTCTACTTGTAAAGTATACTCTGAAAGTAAACTCTGCCAAACCAATAACCCTTATTTATTTCTAGATGCAAAGATATGCCAAGCGACATTCGACATCAGTGTGTGTAAAAACAACGACAAAACTACAAGTTCTAGGAGACACCTATAAAATGTAAGATGAATGATTCTGTCAATGGGACAAGCGCCCTTAACAGGAAGTATAAGTCTGGTAGGTCTAACAACTGCTAACAAAAATCAAAACTACATGGCAAATTTCAAACCGTTCTCACGTGCGGTTTCTGAGAAAGGCTTGAAGAAAAATTTTATGTCGTCCAAGTCTAAAAACAGACATATAAACTGGTATGATTTACTTTCTTAAATATCTGTACCAAGTCGGGACCATTGAAATTGTAAATTTCTGGTGTGTTTTTATCTTTCAATTCGGTAATTTTGTTATAAATTGTCGAATGTTATTATCAAAAGTGTGTCAAATAGAAATAATCAATTTCATATAAAAAAAACATTTGGAAGAAAATGGTATGAATGCTTATTTCTTTAAACCCATGCAGGCAATAAATCTTTGTTTCAGACCAAAGTTAGTAAAAACATGTATTTAATGACCATTATTTAATAGATGCTTCATCGATGATTCCAAATTGAAATTTAGGCCATTGCTTATTAAGTCCTTTGAAGTGTAGATGAAACAATACATATACAAGCTTAACGTCTAACAACAACAATAATATTATCATGCAATTAGACGTTGAAATTGACCCAAACTTCCAAGGACGAGGAGGGGTCTTCATGCAGGATACGCCAAACACTGTGTCCAAATTAGGGATATGAAAGATTAACGTTTTCAGGAAATAAGGATTCCAGTCTACGCTTACTGTCTGGCCATGTCACCATCTACTTACTTGTCGTCTGGCAGCTGACCAACAAATAAACACCCTGTAATGTTTGAGGAATTTTGAGAGGTTTTGATTTACTTATTTTCCCATTGTCACGCATCATCAAATCGATTGGTTGACAGTTTCTTTGTCGGATTTTTATATTACCCTGCTATGCAACTTGTAGATTACCCCGCATTTGTGAAGAATTATCGACCGGTGCTAATGGCCGTCCTTTACTTGCAGTGAGGTGCGAGCGCTAGCTCCACGTTGAGGGCATCGCTGTGACTTTATGAATGAAGATCAGCAAACCTTTGATTTGTCTAGCTTGAATATTTATCGCTTTAGCATTTATTTAATATTGTGTCGGGCATATTTACTCCCTCCGTATAACTTTTTAACATTAGAAAGATTAATCATTTTAATAATCACTTCAATATAAAACTGTGGTCTAGTTTTTTTAAAAAAACTTTTTTACATTGGTTATGCTCTTTAAAAGCGCTGTTTGTAATTGTGCTTTGAAGTTTTTTTCCTTGGCTAGAGCATTCTAATGAGTATTTACATCAATTCAGCAATACCATTTTATTTCTCAAGTAACCATATACAAATAGGTGGCTTATACTATTACTAATGAGCTAAATAAGTACACGGGAAATAGTATGCAGACGTTTTCAGTTGCTCAAGCATGAGACCCATGTGCAACTATGTTTCACAAAGAAACAGTTTATTCAGAAGAAACAGACGTCACGCCAGACGCAGTTTCAAAATTTGTTGACAAGACATTTTTGTAATCCTTCATTTTTTTTGGGGGGGGGGACCGGAAGGGTTCAATGTAGGGACAGTTATTTAGGTAGTATCACAGAAAACAAATATTCAACGAACTGATAAATGCATAAACAATTCTAAACTGTGATGTAGTTCGCAAAGCATACTTTTTTGGTTTTTTTTTGCTTATTTCCAAAAGGTCTAAATCTAAATAAACTAAAAAGATATAGTATAACAGGGATGTCCAAAAAGTTTTATTTAATCCCTGAGTATAAATGCCTTATAGTAAAAGTCCTTAAATCATGCTAAATGTCGACCTTTTATCACTTTTCAAGTGTTAATAAGTAGCCTGATGGATATTGTTTCCTGCCATAAGTTAAGATATATTAATTGTCTAACTTATCCTGCTATATATACTAGTTTACTTCGTTCCCCGTGCTTGACCTGTTCGATGAGTATAGGAAATAACTACTAGTTCATCCAGAGCAAGAGTTCAGTCCGGTCGTTTTTTATATTCCCACACTCGTTGAGTGATATTTGGGTACAACTAATTGCTGCTGCTGAGAGGCTTTTCCTTGAAGTATACATAAAAATAATAAACAAAATTAGCCGTTTTGCACCGCTTTGGTACTTGGTATTTCATAATTCTGATGATTTCTCCAAATGCCTATGCCTGTATGCATAGCTTTGCTTTATTTTTTGACGGATCAAAAATTGAAACACAACTTTTGTGCATACACCCTAAGGCTCAATCATACAAAGTTTCATTAAATTCTGTTCAGTAGTTTCAGAGGAGAAGATTTTTGAAAAATTGTTAACAGAGGACAACTGACGACCACGGACGCCAAATGATGGCAATAGCTCACATGGACCTTCAGTGCAGCAAGCTCCGTAACAGCGGCTGATAGTCCGTAAAGCTACCTATACAGAACGTAAGGTCACGAGCGGATAGCCGCTGTTTTTGGAGCTTGTCAGTGCAGGTAAGCTAAAAATGCATATCAACTGAAAACCAAGCAACAGCCAGTCATTATTCCATCAGCATGCTGTGTTGTTTATTCTGTTTTCATTGAAACTACATCATATCAGGTTATCTTTATCTAGAGAAACCATTGGTATTTGGCAAAGCAAAGAAATGATTTAATTTATCGTTTAGTGTGTTAAAAATCTTCAGTCTAGATTGTCAATTTCCTGAACTGGTCCAGAGTAACACATCAGGCAAGTTGCAACAAGCAAGAACTGTTAAATACCTTTCCAGTTTCATTTGAGAGTTGTTCTGGTCCATTACTGATCATAGTTTTTGAATCTTTTTTAACTACTTAGTTACTTTGTTGTTTGGACTTTGATATTCCATTTAATCTGAACATTCCATATTTGTCTGTTTTTATCTCTCCAAGATACCATTCCTATTTTCCATAATTAGCTTTAATGTAAATATAATTAAAAAACCATCAAAAACATCCTTTTCCTATTCTTATTTTATTCTTATTTTATTTAAGTACATTGCCTTTCAAATAAATTGTTTTGCACAATAAATATGCCCTTAAAACTGTAAATACTCCATGCTATGCAACAAATAGATATTGTCAGAACTTTCAGAAAATTTTACAGATTGATAACAATTGGAAAAAAAATTATAAGAAAGAAATATTCATGAAATAAAATAGCTTTAACATGATATCATGTAAAAAGAATCGATAAGTCAAGTTTTTACATATAATGAAAAAATAAAGGTTGTAGATTGACCAAAATCTATTTTAAAAAAATGGGGAGCACCAAAATGTAATTGTGAAGTCAGTGCACAACACTTAAGCTTCCATATGAAATAAGCTTATTTGAATTTTACAACTCAGTTTATTTTAAAATTTCAAGAAAAATGAATGATATTTTTTTTCTGAAATACTTCAACATTTCCTATTTTGATTAAATAAAAAAAAAATCTCTGTACAAACCACTTTCACTTAAACATGCAATAAATCTATTGATATCTTACCAGATATTTCCATATCCCGTATCCTCTTAAGAAAATAAAAATTTCCTGAAACTGTATCTAATTATCAAAATATTATTTCACATTCAAAATGAATTACAAATGTAAAATATCTTATTTACTTATAAATTATATTGATTTAAGAAAACAACTAGTGTTGTTAACATTTATGACAGTGCTTTAAAATATTCAGGATATAGCCGTCATGCCATTATACTGGTAGTACATATAGTAATATAGAACAATTAAATTATCATTCAAACATCATTTCAAATTGATGTGTTGTTTCCTATGACTGTGATAGATATTTTTTGTGACATTGCAAGACACAACAAACAGACAGTCCCGAATTCACCTCTACAAATCAATATTGCTTGCAAAACATTTAAGGTGGGACGATACCAAATGACATATATCCAGATTTCAATGAAAATTTGCAAACATATAGTTCTTAGTGATATACATCCATATATAAAATAAAAAATCGGGGTACCAGACCTCATTTTAAAAATATAAGCATCTGAAAACTGCAATTTTGGCGGGAAATTAACAAAGACATAAAGAAAAAAAAGAGTTTCAACACCATTTATTTTTACTTTTTATACACAAAAATGGACTTACGATATCCAAATTTTGACCAAAAACTAATATAGTATTCCTTGGAAAATTTGCGATCCATTGATGTAAAATAAAGGATATGTCACGGACTTCGTTTTTAAGATACGGACTCGTGAACATGGCCTTTACGTGAAAAATGCAATAGAATCTAACTAAAATTGACGTCGCGTTTCACGACGTTCAGACGGATTTTTCAGTGTACAGGTAAATTTTATCGGTAACATCGTTTTTAACGTAACGTCCCACCTTAAGGTGACATAAAAATAATTTTGATACATGAATTGGCAGTTACTCCGCACACAAAAATCTCTCTTTGTTGATAAAGAGAAATTTGCAATTTAACAGTTACCCTTACAATATAAAAAAAAACAGGGGAGAAACAAGCATTCTAAAGCAAAAGTAATCTTTGATTGACAAAACTTCAATGAAAGACAGAAGGGTAGACAACTCATAGATTCAAACCCTACACAGAATATCCAGGTCCAATAACCAACAGGTAAAAATAAAATAATAATAACACAACCCTATAACTAATTCAGGAACTAAACTTGAACTGAATAGACTTTTTTTAATTGAATAAATTTAAGAAAAACCTTGTCAGGGCCTTTTTGCATAGAAAATCTGTTACTAAAAATTTCCAATTAAATAAAAATCAATATTTACAAGTAAATTATGGTTTATAACAATACACGTATAATTCATAAATAAGTTATAACTAATTCATAACAACTAAACCAAGCTAAAATCAAAACCCAGGAGGTGGCTTCACAGATTTCTCTGAGAAACCTGGTGGAGGACCTTTGACCTCAAAACCAGGTGGTTTATTGTCACATGACTTCGATCTTTCTGATTGGCTGTCAACAGATATGTCTAGGTCTCCTTTAGAGGTCATTGCACTATTTTTAGAACCCGTTTTTCGACCCTTTCCAGGGGTATCTTTAGCTATACTATGTAATGATTGAGTAGGTTTTCTATCGTTACTTTTGGATATATCAAGTTTGTTTACCCTATCACATGTACTATCTACTTCATTTACTGTACTGGATTGATGTGACTCTGAATGTTTGGTAGTTCTGTCAAAATTTTCACCAGACATGTGGTTGTTTTTCTCTGGTTGATGATCTTTGTGTCTGTTTCTATGGTAATTATCATTTCTCCTATAATTGTCATGACCTTGACCTTTCCATCTTCTGTCATCGTGGTGATGGTTCCTGTAATGCCCTCTGTTTCCATGGTGATGATCATGTCTTTGAGAATGCACTGGTTTTTCATCTTCCACCACCCTGCTTTCGACATCTCCATCCCTTAGGACATCCCCTGCATGTTTTCTGTGATCTCTTCCCCTGTTGGTTGATGTTTGGTGTGTAGCCTCAATTTTACCAGAATCAATAGCTTCTTTTGTATTACTTTGATTATCCTTGACCTTTATTTCAATATTTTTCTTTTCATTATTTTCTCCCTGTACAACTTGACCTCTAGTGGAGTCTTTTTTTGGTTCAGAAGTTCTTACATCTCTTTTATAAGAGCTCTCTTTCCTTTCACCTTGAACTCTATATCTATCTCCCCTCTCATCCCTAGGGTCATGACCTGCATGTTTTCTGTGACCTCTGCCCCTGTTGCTTGTTGTTTGGTGTGTTGCCTCACTTTTTTTAGAATCATTTTCTGTTGTACAATTACTACTTTCTTTCACCTTCACTGCTTTATTTTCATTTTTATCATTTTCTCCTTTTACACCTTGACCTGCAGGGGGATCTATTTTTGACATAGAATTATTACCATCTCTTTTATAAAAGTCCCCTCCCCTTTCACCTTGACCTTTATATCTATCTCCCCTCCAGTTACTTCCCCTTCCTCTACTAGATGGTGGTCTATCATGTGACCTGTAATCCCTTCTCTCATTTCGACCTGATGCTGGTCTATCCTGCACCCGATCATGTGATCTGTTTGAGTTGTTATTGGATTTTTCAATTTCTGGTTTTTGTTTATCTTCTGATGTGTCCTTTTTTACTTCTGAAGTATTTTCATCATTAATATCTCCATTTTCAGTAGAGAGGTCAGATCTTTGTGTATTTTCATCATGATCTTTGTAATCTGAAGAAGGTTGACGGGTAGGCTTGGATATCTTCTTTGTATTGCTGTCCTTATATCTTGTTCTTCCTTTATAGTCTCTATCTCTATTACCATTTCTGTTGTATGAGGGGTGATCTTTTTGGTTTTCAGACTGCCTATCTCTCTCTGACCTTGGCCTGTTATCTCTCCATGACCTTTGCCTGTTACAATGACGATTGTCTTCAGACCTGTAATCTCTGTAGTTATCTCCCTTGTGAGGTCTCCCTCTACCCCTCCCATTGTGGTTAAATCTAACAGGGTTGGTTTTTGTATCTTTGTTGTTATCTTTTACATCATTGACAACATCTTTGGAGGATTCCTCGTCAGGTTTGGCAACAATAACAGGAACATCCATCTGAAACAATAAAGATAAATTAACAATCTATTGCAACAATGTAGTTACACATAGCATAACAAGAATAACAAGGAGCCAGGGTTGGCAAAAACCCGGGTTTTAAGAGTATTTCCCAGCCCAGCGGGAAATACTGGGAAAACCTGGGTTTTACTGGGTTTTATTGGGCAATACTGGGCATTACTGGGTAATAAGTTATTTCTTATTAAAATATCATCAAATACCTTCATAAAAATCAGTATTAAGATGTGTATGTACACTTTTTAGTTAAAACTAAACGAAAACACTATCAAAAACAGATTTAGAAAGTGAAAGATTAATATATAACTAGAAAGATATACATGTAGTATATGTGATAAATTTTACCAGATAGAAATGCAAAATGATCTATAAATCAACCTGATATGGCCTTATACAAGTTCAATGTTTGTTTAATGCATGTATGTCTCATTCTTATAAATACACAAGCCCTACCTATTAACAATTAGACAAAATTATGATGTTTTGATTACTAATCCTTATTTTATCTTTTCATGGGGTGACTGTTCACGTTTCTCCAACATTTGATAATTAACTATAACAACATTCAATTAAGGGTGGGGATTATGGTGCCATCTAAGGGATAGCCCAGTTATTTATTACCTGTTAAGAAAAAAAAAATTTAATGTATTGTTTGTTCACAGAGCAAGGTTTCTATTTCAAAATGTAAAGGATGTTGGGTTTTTTTTTCTAAATCCTTGATTTTTTATATATTTTTCTTTTTTTTTCTTTATTTACTGTTTTCGATTGCTTTCTTTTCCATTTTATGTTGAATTTTAAGGATGTTGACTTATACTAAGTTTTTTTGAAAAATAGTTTAATTTTTTGTATTGTTTTTTTTTCGTTTTCTAATCTGATTCTTAACCGAGGTTGTTTTTTTTTTAATATTAAGACAGATACTTCATTTGAAGAATGTTCAGAATATGTGTTAATTGATAAAATCTTTTAATAATTACAAAATTTTAATGTACAACTTTGTACAACTTTTATACTAATCCGTGTTTTCCACGACGAAAAGTTTAATATTTCCACACAAGCTATACAAAAATATAGAAAAACAGAAAAAACTGTCAAATAGAACTATGTAATGCTTGGATTCAAAGGAGAGCTTACTCTATGTAGTTTTGGACTCAAAGCTGCTAGTCAAGGAATCTGTGCACGAGTGTTCTGAGTTTAAAATCAATGTAAAAACTAAATGTATTCTAAATTTGATGTGGTTATTCTTGAATCTAGAACCAAACAAGGGTGACATGGCCAATATTTCTTGTGAATTGCAACACAAATGACTTGCTGTCGGGGGAACTTTCAGGGTAAGTCAAATCCAGTTAAAAAGATGATATGCAAACACGTCATAATGTCACATATTTTATATACGCTTTTATTTGTGATATTGAGTAATTGCAAGCATACTCGTTTGTTTCTATGGCTTTCAATTCACGTATGAATTCAGAGGCAAAAAACCCATGTGCTGGAGCTAACTGAATGTTGCTGCACAAGAAACTTGATATAAAAAAGCTCACGTATACAGTTATACGTAATATATTGGTATTATTTTTAATCAAAATACGAAAGTGCCAAAAACCTATATTCTTTTTTTCTGCTTAAGCTTACCGTAAGGAAATATATATAAAGAAGTAGCCCTTCCGGGTGATGTTTTTGACCTTGAAAGGCCCGAGCGTAACCAGTGTCAGAGCGTAACGTAAAGCAGTTTCAAAGTCAGTGAAGAAGACAGTTTTTTTAAATATTATAAAAGTATCTTATCTTTAACATTTTTATGCTGAATGATAATGAATTAGAAAATAAATATCAAAATGAAAAACGAAAAAAAAAACATATCAAAATCTTTTTAAAAATTATATATTTAGTTACATAAGTTTTATTAAAACAAGAGTTAACACTAAAGTATGTCTCGCCTGCCGGCACCATCAGAAACAATTATTCTTTCTTAATTTCACTATATTTTGAATTAACATGGATTTTCAGTTTCTGAGATCAAAAGATGTTTATAGAACTTAAACATTGCAAATATATGCAATAAAAATGATCAAAGTCATTCAACCGGAAAATCAAGGCCAAGGTCAAAAGATGATGATGTAACTGTGCTAAGCTACTACTGGGGCATATGCATACCAAGTTTCATCAACCTAGGACCTATAGTTCTTGAGATATGTAGGTGCTCGCAAAACTTTTCCATTGCTATTATATGTATTGAAAATTGTCAAAGTCAATCAACCGAAAAATCAAGGTCAAGGTCAAAAGATGGGGATGTAATGGTGCTAAGCTACTACTGGGGCATATGCATACCAAGTTTCATCAACCTAGGACCTATAGTTCTTGAGATATGGAGGTGCTCGCAAAACTTTTCCATTGCTATTATATGTATTGAAAATTGTCAAAGTCACTCAACCGGAAAATCAAGGTCAAGGTCAAAAGATGGGGATGCAAGGGTGCTAAGCTACTACTGGGGCATATGTATACCAAGTTTCATCAACCTAGGACCTATAGTTCTTGAGATATGGAGGTGCTCGCAAAACTTTTCCATTGCTATTATATGTATTGAAAATTGTTAAAGTCACTCAACCGGAAAATCAAGGTCAAGGTCAAAAGATGAGGATGCAACTGTGCTAAGCTACTACTTGGGCATATGCATTCCAAGTTTCATCAACCCAGGACCTATAGTTCTTGAGATATGGAGGTGCTCATAAAACTTTTCCAAAAAGTTAACGCCGCCGTCGCTGCCGCCACCGCCGGTAAAGTAACACCTATGTCCCGTTCTGCTTCGCAGGCGAGACAATTAATTGATTTCTTTCTTTAAATTCTATGCATTTTCCTTTTTGTTTCTTTAAACATCAAGCCTGAATTCCTTACAATTTTACAGGTGAATTACAGGTAAGAAAAATCTTAGCAATCCTTATGAGGGCCCCTTAATCCCCAACCTTAATTGGATGTTGTTATTGCTAATTATCAAATGTTGGAGAAACGTGAATAAACCTTTTTTGGATATGGTTTCACAATTCTGTTTTGTTTTATAGCCTGGGGTTTCATAAATAATTAGCATTAAACAACATGTATTGTCATGATTGTCAAAATTGTAATAACAGTTAAAAAAATTATAGCAAAAAAGTAGTGCAAATATACAAATTATTGAAGTAATGCATAAAAAGTAATGTCAAATACAAATAATTTATGTATTTTGTAGATGAGGAAAAATTTTGAAGCATATAATATTATTAAATAGGATTTTTTTCATGAATAAATTCTTATTACCCAGTATTGCCCACTTTGATGATTTTAAGGGTATTGCCCAGCCCGGGAAAGAACAGAACATTTCCATGTAAACAACAACAAGGTTTCCAAAAAAGTCTCAGCTGTCTTACCGCTTCATTTAACTTGCAAGAGTCAATATATTATAATTTAGAGTTAGGTAGTAAAACCTTTGTTGCTTTTTTAGATACAAAACAAGCATTTGATACTGTATGGAGAAAAGGGTTGATGTACAAATTGTTTCTTTTAAATATTAAAGGTAAATGCTGGAAAATAATCAATGATAAGCATGTTGACACTTTAAGTGCAGTTGTTGTTAACCAATGTCAGTCTAAATATTTTTCTGTTTTGCAGGGAGTTAGACAAGGTGGTGTACTGTCTGGTCTATTGTATCTTATTTTCATTAATGATTTATTAGTAGACATCGAAAAATGCAGCCAAAATGTTGTTGTTTCTTTTGTAAAAAGTTGTTGTCCTACACTAGCAGACGATATCTCGTGCATTAGCACTTCTCCAATTGCCCTTCAAAATGTTTTACATGTATGCACTGAATACTCCAGAAGATGGCGGTTTAAATTTAACGCTCAAAAGTCAGCTGTGGTACAATTTTCTACTAAGTCGCGAGAAAAGCGTATGGATTTTGAATGGACTATTGATAGCAAAAATATTCCAATGACTGATAATTACACTCACGTTGGCATTGACTTAAATTCTAAGTTGAAGTCAGCCACTCAAACTGAAAATATGTGCCGAAAAGGTCGTAACGCTTTTTTTGCTCTAAATGCTATTAGATCTAAAGAGACTAATCCGTGCGTTTTGGTTCATTTATATAAAACTATTGTATTGCCTTCTGTTTTATATGGATGTGAAACTTGGACAAATCTGAAAACCGAAAACTATTCAGTTCTTAATAGATTTCAACATTTTATAGTTAAACAGATTCTCGATCTTAAAACAACCACTAGATCTGACATGTGCCAGAGTTTACTTGGACTGTTTCCTATCATCTCTACAATAGAGAAAAGAAAGTTATTTTTCCTACAAAAACTATGTGCATTAGAAGATTCTCACCTTGTGAAGCAAATATTTCATGTACGACTTTTCTCATACCTTACGAACATTAACCGTGTACAATTTGGATATATACCGGACATTTTTAGAATTCTTGTTAAATATTGTTTGCAGGAATATATCTCATGTGGAACCTTTCCTAATAAAGTGACATGGAAAGCGATAGTTAACGTTTCTGTGGACAATTTGCAGACACAAGAGTGGAAAAGCCGAATTTACGCCGACCCCAATTTCGAACGTTTTAGGAATATTCACGAATCTGTCGAAGTTTGGAAATACATGAAATATGTAAAATCATTTAAAGAAGTCAGACATTCTTACTTTATTATAAAACTTTTAACCGAAATTCCGAGATCTGTAGAAGGGCAATGCAAACTGTGCAATAGAGTTTATTCTGACATTTATGTTCATATTTGCTGCAATTGTACCTACACAAGAGATGTACAAGATGCCTGGTGGGACACAATTATGGAGAATTTCCAATTAGAGTTATTTGTCGAACTTAACTTTTACGATGAAGAAACTTTGTTCCAAATTCTTCTAGGTAGACCCTTAACGACATCTAATATTGATGACACCTTTGTCAGTTTGTGCCACCTCCACCTCATTCAGTGCATGTCAAAATACAATAAGATATCTAGATTACATGCGGATGCACGGGATGTCGTTTGTCACCCTTAATTGTCTTGCTTTATTTTCTCTGTCTTTTTTGTTATTCTTTTTTATCTGTATTATTATCATTATTGTAATGTTGTAAAATGTATGTATTTTCCTTTGTATTTTTTGTAAATATCTACATGTCATGACTGTTAACATTGCTTTTCATTAATCTCTGTAATAGAGGAATTAAATAAATGATGATGATGTTGATGATGATGATGGTAAACCTGATTTGGGACAGATGTCTAGGAAGATAGATATATAGACAAGACATAATAAAAAGCTACGCCGAGTGCAGCATGATACGACCGCAACAAGTTAAACCCTGTTTGTTGGAGGCCCAATATGGATAGTCTATTGCTTTTGTCACATGAAGCCCATGGTGGACTTACAAAACTTTTTGACACATGCATCCTGTGGTGGACTTAAAAATTCATATTTGACACATATGTACTTACTTTAACATCTATGATCTTGATTTTAAAAATTGGACCCAATTTTTTTTTTTCAAAAATTAAATGAATATCAGTTTTGTCAATACACCCGTTTTAGCCCCTTTTGACCCTTTTTTATAAAATAACAGGGGCCACAAACCCCAAATTCAATACCAACATTTATTTAGTGTATTAAAACTTCATAACAATTGGCTGGCCCACTTCAACTTAATTTTTGGTAAAATGGTGTTTTTTGCCCCTTTAACCCCTAATTTCTCATAAATGGTTAAAGATATTGCAAATCTGATTGAAAAACACAGACAGGGATTTTTACAAGGATTCATAAGAAAAAAAGATTTGAAAATCAGACCACAAATAAAAAAGTCGATTTTTTTTACCCCCTTTAGCAATGTAACGGTGCAATTTTTATCAAAACCATTGACACATTTAGTTGACAGAATTTAATGATGAATTCAATAAAAAAAGAATTTTCAAAATTGAATGAATAATAAACATTCTATAACAGTTTTGTCAATACATCCATTTTAGCCCCTTTTGACCCTTTTTTTCTAAAACAGCAGGGGCAACAAACCCCAAATTCAATACCAACATTCCTTTACTGGATATAATCATCATAGTAAAATATCATAACAATTGGCTGGCATGCTATAACTTTATTTTTAGTATATAACTATATGCCTATTAAACAGACTTTGAAAAATGGTGTTTTTTGGCCCTTCAACCCCTAATTTCTCAAAAACAGTTAGAGATATTTCAAATCTGATTGACAAAGGCAGGCAGGGATTTTTATAAGGATTCTAATGAAAAAAAGATTTTGAAATTCGGACCACAAATAAATAAGTCAATTTTTTGGGTGTGGCCCCTTTTTGACCCCCTATGGGAATATAACGGTGCAATATATATTGAAACCAAATGTCCACAGACGACGACATCGCCATAACATTATACGATCGCAAAAATTTTGCGGTCGTATACAAAAAAGGATTCTATAAGATAAATTTATACTTACATCAGCTTCAGTCAGAAGAAATCTGTTTTTCTCAGCCTCTACATCAATTATCCCCCCTTTTTCTTTCTGCTTCTCATACAGATCATTCATGTTGGTCTGCCATTCCTTCATTTCTACAGAGGGCTGGTAATGAATCTCATCATCTTTTTGTTTGTCAAAATTAGTTTGAAGGAATTCGCTGTCATATTCAATCTCTTCTCTACACACTGGACATTTTATCTGTAAAGTTGAATAATTAATCATCTATTTATTCTTTAAAAAATTACAAACAAACACACTTATGTTGTATCTTCAATGAATAATTTTTTTTTTCATCTGATATATTAATCTATTAAACAGAGCTTGAACCATAATCATTAAACTGAAATGACAAGAGCAAACCACCAAATATTACACCATACTTGTTAGAAACCCAGTGAGACCCTTTTTACAGAAAAGAAGGCTTAAACTGCACTATGGAAACATCTGGCAGGTTAAACACACTAATATGATTCTCAACACATACAAATTTATCTCAAATCATTTGGGTCATAGTACAATTTTCAATGTTGGTTCAACGCATCCAATTGATCTCATTAAAAATTGTTTTTAATTGCTAATTTTTTATTTAAATGTTCTGAAGCCAAATGAACAATATCCTTAAAGGGAAAATTCACGAAATTTGACTTATGGTCTTAAATGATAGAATATGTCATCAAAATATATATATCCATTTTTTTTTCAAAAAAATTTCATTTATAACAGAGATATTTGGCATTTTCTGATTTCAAAAGTAACTCAGTGACGTCAGTGAGTTGGTCTCAAGTGCATTCTGGGATATGACCGGATATCTGTGTATTACATCTTTATCCGATTAACGCTATATAATCGATATCGATATCATATCTAATAAAACACAGTGGTGACGCGTGGTCTAATTAGTAAACAAAAGAAATAATTTAATTACGATAGACCAATATGCAACAACATAATTATTATCAAGATTTCTTTCAAATATAAAGTATTTTTATCATTATTTGTGTAACAAAATTTTTAATTTACGATTTTTTAAACATCAATATTAAATTATTAAGGGGATACGTTACGTTAAAAACGACGTTATCGATAAAATTTACCTGTGAAATAGAAAAACGTCCATTTTCGATTTGAAACGCAACGTCAATTTTACTTAAACAGCGTTGAACTTTAACGCTATTATTTATATTTGATGTAAATTCTTGAAAAAAGATGGTCCATGACCTATGACAAAATATATACGGTTGTTTCGAGAAAGATTTGGACTTTCTTGTGTTAGTTTTTGGTTGAAATGTAATGAGAAAATTTTGTTTTAATCAACGGAGAATAACAAAGTTTTGAAAATATTTGATCTTTTCCCTTTACTTCTATATAAATTTGCCGCCAAAAACGATAATTTCAAAGTGAAATAACTTGAAAAATCGACCCATGACCCCCTATTTCAAATGAATATTTCAATGTGTCATGGTATTATCATTCATTATGCAAATTTGTTTTGAAAAGTAAGATGGTCGACCAAAGTAACGTATCCCCTTAAAACAACAAGGTGTCACCTGGCCAGACATCCCAGGTGTTAATTGCAAATTGGCGATTACGTAATTTGTCCCAGGTAAGAATTTTGTATATTAAACTTGAACATTCACCCCGGCCTTTTAATCTCATTAGACAGCAATAAAATGATTAACAGATCCTTAGAAGATAATCAATTTAACGGATTAATTCAAATTAATTAAGCATGTCTAATAGACACCTCATAAATATCAAACAAAAGAGAGCGTTCTTTTCGGTGATCCTTAGCTTGGTATTACCTTTTCTTCGACTTTTTCATCTCCCGATTGTGTAACGGGGTTGAATAAGGTGTTTGGTTTTGTAAAAATGGTTGAATGATCAATCGGGTCAAGAGGGGTATCAACTTGAACCAGAATATACGGAGGAAGAAATCCAGCAGATAGAAGAGTGGAGATGAATCGCCAGACTGAAATTCCACGCAACCCTCACCAATTTGACACTCAATCGTGCAAATGTTCCGATCGCTGTGTGCCACTGTCCACCCCCTTAGCTTGGACCCAGGTGTTTGTATTCCATATAACCAAGACTTCGAGACAGTTTGTTTAAACCCAGTTGTGCTGGAAACTAGTTATATTAGTTTCTTGCGGTACAAACGCCACCGTGGGAGAACACCAGAAGTCCTGGTATAATAGACGTTTCATTTTTTTAGAGTGATATAAGGTATCGCCCTACGGCATTTTTTTTCCGCTATAGCTTAGTTTTCCATTCAGACCCTATAACAAGCGTAACGACGTCATATAAACTCATTTCATCTTCTTTTTGTGTTTTTTGTTGTTGCTAATTATATGGGGTGATTTTTATTTGTACAAAAAGGGGAGGTCCCAGACCAATATCTACACGAAAATGATTTTTTTTTAAAGAATAGGGAAGCCCAATCCCAGAACACCCACTGGGTCCGTCACTGTTATGTTAAAAACTAAAGTAGACGTAAAGCCTGAGCTGCGGATTGCCTGTTTCTGTCGATTACTATAAACAAACCAAGAATTCATTTTCTGCCTAGTCGGATGCTCTGAAATAATCTTACACCAAGGTGCCGTTTTCTGATATACAGCGTGTGCACAGACACCATATACAAAGAATGAATATGTGCGAGAAGTCGTAAGTCTTAGTTTAAAAATATGCTTATTGGCGATATCATAGAATGTGCATTTCATTTCATGGTCAGCCTTAGAAAATCATATTTAATCATTGACTCAGAGTCAGGCCAGGAATTCGATTCCACTGAATTCTTTGGCTTATCTAAGTGCAACATGTCAAGTGTAAATATCTAAGTGCAACATGTCAAGTGTAAATATCTAAGTGCAACATGTCAAGTGTAAAAAATCCCATAAAATTGCAATTGCATATTATGTTCCTTCATGCAGTTAACACATCTGTTATCTGATTTTAAAAAGTTGCGTCTCAGCTAGCAGGAGTTCTGTATATTTGTTTGCAAAACGGTTTTTACCTGACATGGTGCGGTACGTTTGTTAAGATATCACGCTGAGTTATTTCCTGTGAATTTTAAATGGTCTCTAACTGCATGACACCTAGATACCATTTGGAACCTGTGTTGAAATATCATGCTGAGATACTTCCTGGCTTTGTGTATTAAATAAAATGGACCCATGTTGAAGGTATTACCCCGGATTACATGTTGATTTGCATAATGGTCAGAGCTGCATTTTCAATCATTGATTGCATAAGTCCCGCCTCCTACTGTCATTTATAATTCACTTTCTGTGAGGTACATCCCTAATTAATATGGCATAACCAATGAAAACAGATTGATATATTTGATTTATTGCACCTTTTCAGGTAAATAACGGTCTTCGGACCACGTGTTCAACCCAAGCCCAGAATTTTAAAAAATATATTGTAATTACCAAGGTATTACAAATCCTTGCAAATACATATAAAAACCAATTTAATCAAATAAATTAATCAGGGATGATTAAAAAATTCTGCATTGAGGTAATAAATTAACTCCTCTCATTTCTAATTGTAAAACGAGAAAATGTGCTTTTTAAAATTTTTATCAGTACTACGAGAAAAACAACAATGATCAAGCATGATATAGAGTGACCGTTGCACGTCATTATCGGATGGGTACTTTGTGGTATTCGGGTATATTGTTATAAGTCACTCTTCCGGTAGATCTCAATGGCGGCCCCCACCCTTTTAATATATCGGGAATAAATGCCGTCGTATGCGCTTAATAGGAAGGATTGGACAGTTTTACATATATATTCATGTTTAGTATGATATGATGAATAAAATATGTAAAAATCATTTTTTCGCGAAGTTTCCCTTTAATCCTTATATTATACTGTATATGATGGGTTTTTTTTGTCGGTATCTAATTTTTGCTTTTTTGCAGTAGTTTGCAACTCCTGAAAATATAAACCTGCGAAAATGAAATTTTGTTAATAATATATGAGGGTTGAGAAGACCTTTTCCGGGACGCCGGGATTGGCCATATTATTTAACGAGAATTCAAGAAAAGCGACGAGCGGGCAACAGGAACCTGCATTTTATATTTCGGGATGCAGGATCGGTAGTTTTTATTATCCAGGGAAAATGGGATTATAAAATTATTTTGACGGGAATTCAGGACGGGACCCCCTCCTC
Organism: Arcuatula senhousia; assembly: GCA_963971305.1. Lineage (NCBI taxonomy): Eukaryota > Metazoa > Mollusca > Bivalvia > Mytilida > Mytilidae > Arcuatula > Arcuatula senhousia. The sequence goes on along the minus strand of OZ020308.1, from coordinate 6,237,647 downwards.
CCCGCCCTATATATGTACAGTATATACTAATTTGTACATAATTAATTGCTAAAATTGAATTTTGCCACTTTTTTTTTTTTTAGAAATCTGTGAATATTAGCTCCCACGAAAAACCCAACTCATACTGTTTATGGAAAGTAAGTTAATATATCAAAACTTTTAACTGTCTCACAGACTGTCTAAGAAAGATAACTCAGATTCATTTAACGGTTTTGGCACAAGCAAATGCATCTTCTACTATGAACTTTATGACATATTTGATGGAATTGTATATTTTTTTTATGCAATATGATGTCCTTGTTTAGATTAATAAGTCTCATGAAGCCACAAAAATATCAAAATCAGCTTTTACACAAAGGTTACTCTAAGGTAGGGCGGATACACTGAAGGAGAAATGAACACACAGATGAACCAAAAACTATACACTACAATTCTGGGAGCCATTAAGAATGGAAATGAAAATTAAAAACTTCTTAAATAACTTTTGCCATATGTTGCCTTGAGTAAACTTTTGTGTGTTCAACCTGACTGTCAGCTTCATCCTAAAGTTTTGCATCGAAAGATTTACTTTTTCAGGAAAGTCCTACCTTATTTTGGTCTGTGTCGACCTGTGTGTGTTTTTGCCTGTTCTCAGCCTCCCTCTGTAGAACTTCCTGTTGATGTTTGACGTAGCGCTGGAGACATGACTGGTGGAAGTAATGGTAACAGTCCGTCTTGGTAAACCAGTCCTGGTCTGTGAAGTGTTCATAGCAGATGGTACAGGCACAGTAAGGGACATTACCTTCTGTTAAACTGTCTTTGGCAATCTATATAAATAATGACATTACGATATGGTAAATAACTGTTTGATCAACTGTATCACTGACTAAATGTGTATGAGACTGGCACAGACGGAAAATTGTCTCAGCAAACTAAATGGTATAAACCACTTAATTGTGAAACTGCTACATGTATTTATAAACATGAAATACTAACTATATGTGGCTTTCTAGATGGAATAAACTGTTACTTATACTGTATAAGCAGTTATTTTCAAAAGAGCAATTTGTAAGATAATGTGGAAAAAAACTCATATTTTTGCTTTAGCAGTTTCAATTTGGCAATTTTTCATTTCCTCATACATGTTGTAAAGTGCAATTTAATTTTGCAGGACATAATTTAATATAGTAAAAAGTGGCTCCCAGGAGCCTGAATCGTTCACCTGAATTCAATGGCAGATATAATGAAAATAATTATTTGCATATTTTGAGGTAAAAACAAAACCTGTAAACGAGCATTATACAACATCAACTTACGAAGGCTTTTGTAGAGCACATATAGCCAAACATTTAAACAAGCAAAACCTATCCTTAATCTTTAATAGGCTTGGTATTAAAGGCAAAAACTAAAAGCTTGACAATAAGGGGCCAAGATAAGGTTTAAGCAAGCTACAGATTTTTTCTATCTGCAATTTAGTTTTCATTCTATAGGCCAAAAACATGAAAACACTATTTTTCACCTTTAAAGGACCATAAAAAAAACCCTACAACATGTCATCTGACAACTTCGATCCAAATGAGACTTTTGTAGAACTAATGAGATGAAGGTTTTAGCAAGCAACAGCTTTTCTCTATCTGCAATAGTATTTTTTCTATTGACCAAAAACATGAAAAAAACATATTTTTCACCTTAAAAGGGCCATAACCCCTATAAGGGGTCATCTGACAACCTCAACCTACCCGGTAATAGAGACTTATGTAGAGCCCTATTTGCCAAAGGTTCAAGCAAGCAACAGCTTTTCCTCTATCTGCATTAGTTTTCATTCTCTAGACCAAAAACATGAAAAAAACACAATTTTTCACCTTTAAAGGGCCATCTGACAACTTTGACCCATTGGAGACTTTTGTAGAGCTTTAGATGCTGAAGACGGTCAATTTCATCAGATTTTCTTTATCTTTTATACCTTTTGATTTATAAGCCAAAAAGTGTGGTCTTACCCCCCCTCCCCTGTTCTATTTGAAGCAACGGTGGGCATGTTGGTTGGTCGTTAGTCAACATTAGTGCAATCTTGGTAGAGAACATCCCATAGATGATGTGTGTGTGTGCAAAATTTCAAAGCAATCACTTTGGCAGTTTCAGAGGAGAAGATTTTTAAAGATTAGTGACCGACCAGGAAGATGATGGACACCAAGTGATGGCAATAGCTCATATGACGCTTCGGGTCAGGTGAGAAATTAAACATTGAACATTGTCTTCCATTTTTGTGAACTCTTTCCTTCCTTCAGACCACATCTAGTAGCCTTATATAAGGCAATGTACAATGTTCATAATTCTAACGCTTGTCTCAATGGTATAATCTTGCATGTTTGAAATTCTGAAAGTTTCTTCTTGTATGACTACTGATATAACATAATCACAGATGTTGTTATATTTTGAGGTAAAAACAAAACCTGTAAACGAGCATTATACAACATCAACTTACGAAGGCTTTTGTAGAGCACATATAGCCAAACATTTAAACAAGCAAAACCTATCCTTAATCTTTAATAGGCTTGGTATTAAAGGCAAAAACTAAAAGCTTGACAATAAGGGGCCAAGATAAGGTTTAAGCAAGCTACAGATTTTTTCTATCTGCAATTTAGTTTTCATTCTATAGGCCAAAAACATGAAAACACTATTTTTCACCTTTAAAGGACCATAAAAAAAACCCTACAACATGTCATCTGACAACTTCGATCCAAATGAGACTTTTGTAGAACTAATGAGATGAAGGTTTTAGCAAGCAACAGCTTTTCTCTATCTGCAATAGTATTTTTTCTATTGACCAAAAACATGAAAAAAACATATTTTTCACCTTAAAAGGGCCATAACCCCTATAAGGGGTCATCTGACAACCTCAACCTACCCGGTAATAGAGACTTATGTAGAGCCCTATTTGCCAAAGGTTCAAGCAAGCAACAGCTTTTCCTCTATCTGCATTAGTTTTCATTCTCTAGACCAAAAACATGAAAAAAACACAATTTTTCACCTTTAAAGGGCCATCTGACAACTTTGACCCATTGGAGACTTTTGTAGAGCTTTAGATGTTGAAGACGGTCAATTTCATCAGATTTTCTTTATCTTTTATACCTTTTGATTTATAAGCCAAAAAGTGTGGTCTTACCCCCCCTCCCCTGTTCTATTTGAAGCAACGGTGGGCATGTTGGTTGGTCGTTAGTCAACATTAGTGCAATCTTGGTAGAGAACATCCCATAGATGATGTGTGTGTGTGCAAAATTTCAAAGCAATCACTTTGGCAGTTTCAGAGGAGAAGATTTTTAAAGATTAGTGACCGACCAGGAAGATGATGGACACCAAGTGATGGCAATAGCTCATATGACGCTTCGGGTCAGGTGAGAAATTAAACATTGAACATTGTCTTCCATTTTTGTGAACTCTTTCCTTCCTTCAGACCACATCTAGTAGCCTTATATAAGGCAATGTACAATGTTCATAATTCTAACGCTTGTCTCAATGGTATAATCTTGCATGTTTGAAATTCTGAAAGTTTCTTCTTGTATGACTACTGATATAACATAATCACAGATGTTGTTATATTTTGAGGTAAAAACAAAACCTGTAAACGAGCATTATACAACATCAACTTACGAAGGCTTTTGTAGAGCACATATAGCCAAACATTTAAACAAGCAACACCTATCCTTAATCTTTAATAGGCTTGGTATTAAAGGCAAAAACTAAAAGCTTGACAATAAGGGGCCAAGATAAGGTTTAAGCAAGCTACAGATTTTTTCTATCTGCAATTTAGTTTTCATTCTATAGGCCAAAAACATGAAAACACTATTTTTCACCTTTAAAGGACCATAAAAAAAACCCTACAACATGTCATCTGACAACTTCGATCCAAATGAGACTTTTGTAGAACTAATGAGATGAAGGTTTTAGCAAGCAACAGCTTTTCTCTATCTGCAATAGTATTTTTTCTATTGACCAAAAACATGAAAAAAACATATTTTTCACCTTAAAAGGGCCATAACCCCTATAAGGGGTCATCTGACAACCTCAACCTACCCGGTAATAGAGACTTATGTAGAGCCCTATTTGCCAAAGGTTCAAGCAAGCAACAGCTTTTCCTCTATCTGCATTAGTTTTCATTCTCTAGACCAAAAACATGAAAAAAACACAATTTTTCACCTTTAAAGGGCCATCTGACAACTTTGACCCATTGGAGACTTTTGTAGAGCTTTAGATGCTGAAGACGGTCAATTTCATCAGATTTTCTTTATCTTTTATACCTTTTGATTTATAAGCCAAAAAGTGTGGTCTAACCCCCCCCTTCCCCTGTTCTATTTGAAGCAACGGTGGGCATGTTGGTTGGTCGTTAGTCAACATTAGTGCAATCTTGGTAGAGAACATCCCATAGATGATGTGTGTGTGTGCAAAATTTCAAAGCAATCACTTTGGCAGTTTCAGAGGAGAAGATTTTTAAAGATTAGTGACCGACCAGGAAGATGATGGACACCAAGTGATGGCAATAGCTCATATGACGCTTCGGGTCAGGTGAGAAATTAAACATTGAACATTGTCTTCCATTTTTGTGAACTCTTTCCTTCCTTCAGACCACATCTAGTAGCCTTATATAAGGCAATGTACAATGTTCATAATTCTAACGCTTGTCTCAATGGTATAATCTTGCATGTTTGAAATTCTGAAAGTTTCTTCTTGTATGAACTACTGATATAACATAATCACAGATGTTGTTATATTTTAAGACCTTATTTAAATCAGTACCTCTATGATCTCATATAACATTTCATGTCCCTGGCTATCTGCTGCTTTATCTTCTAAAGCTTGAAGGAGGCTGAAAGATAGATAATAAATAGGTCAAGAACATTATGATAGTCTTGAGTTCAAGTTTATAGCAAAACACAGTTTGCATTATTATTTGTGACTTTCTGCTGCTTTATCTTCTAAAGCTTTAAGCTCCAAGAAGGCTAAAAGGTAAATAATAAATACGTCAAAGAACATTCTTGTACATGTTATAGCCCTTTTTAAAAAGTCATGCGGATTTCCGGTTCCGATTCTTTTATTTTCATTTTTGCAAGAGTAGTGTCCCTTTGTGGGTCGGCCACATGATGTGTTCAACGTTGAGCTAAGCAAAACATCAATTTATCCCTATCCGTTTTTGGCGTAATTTCTCCTTCCCGATTCAAATAAACTGGTTTGGAGTGAAGCCTTAGAAGTTAACGTATGTTTAAGTAGTTTAGGACTTTTGAAGACAGATTTAAAATGTTTTAACGAGTTGACGAATTTAGTTAATTTCAACAGATTTACAATGACGAGGCCGACCCGGAACTTGTAAACCTGTAGTGCATAATTAAAAGATTTCTCGGGTCCACACGTACGGAAAATACAAAAACAAAAAATCAGTTTGGAGTTAAATTTTTAGTGAATCATAGTTGGCATTTTTGTTTGCCTGCAACTGTTATTCAAATCTATGTCATAAATATAGATTTGTTTCGTTGTCCAATTTTGTGTCCCATGATACATTAACCCAGGGTTCGACATTAACGGTTGTCTGATTGCCCGGGACAAATGAAATGCGAAGTCGGACAACTAAAACTTAAATCCAGCTTGTCCAATCGGGCAAGTGAAAAAATATTTATAATAACTCTATTGATTTCTAGTTTCCTAAGTTGATTTCTTTAAAAACTGTGATTTGAAACTTCTTTCGTTGTCTTTTTTCTTAATCGGTCGCCATTTTGTATTTATTTTCTCAAAAAGGAAAACTCAAGTATAATTATAGAACATTCTATTTAAAACCCTATTCCTATTGGTCAATTAAATATATCATATCCAATTGGAGATCAGTTTTTCGAAACTTCTCTTGTATAACCGATAATACATATTAAGATACTGGAGCACTACGAAGTGATGATCACGCATTCCTTTCATGGCCATTTAATTATCAACCAATCAGATTGTTGATCGATATTATAGTTATATAAATAGTTCAATAATGCTGTAAACTGAAAGTAATCATGGTGTATTGGAGTCGTAGTCAACAGAGGACAGTTTCTTCATAGAAAATTGAAAACACAATTAAAATAAAGTTTGTTAATATGGTTAAGGTGTCCATTCTATTGATATTTTAAAAAAAAATCCTTAAAATATATATGCCTTAACGTCATTCTAGGTAAAAACTCGGACAAGTACTTTGTACTTTCGGACAATTAAAACTTAGCTGTAACTTGTCCGATGGGACAAGCGGATTTAAAAGTTAATGTCGACCCCTGTAACCAGTTGTTTTAATGATTCTATTGTTTTCAAGACTCTATCTAATCCTCACTGTAGCTTGGATCTATTGACAACCCCTTTTCAAATGAATTATTACCAACAGTTTTGAACAGTGCCTGAAATCAAATCTGGTTGTAAAGAACACATAGTGTCCTTTTAATTGACAATGTAGCTGATTTTTATACATTGAAATATATTGTAGTTTTATTTGTTTGAAAAGTCATTTTATTAACACAGTTTTCATAAATTGTATTTTTATCGTCAATACACAATGTACTTTACTTTCTTTATTTACGTTTACTTAGTTTATTGGTTATAACGGCGCTATTGTTAACTTATTTACCATATTTGCCGTCTTTAAGCATTTTATTATGATGTTAACGTTACGTTGTGTAAAACTTGTATGGGTTCCGACACAACGTTTTGAATGATTTAGGAATCATCAGGACATCTTTAATAAGACTCCATAGTTGGTAAATATCATCTTTTACTTATTGAAAACTGTAATTTTATGTTAGAAGAAAGATAAGTTATACATTTATACTTATTTTGCTGATACTGTTATTCAGTGAAAGATTTGTTAATATGAAATTGCAACCAATACTTGTTATGATATGAATTCATTTGTACTTTGTTTTATTAAAATGTATTTATGTGAATTTGCATCTCTTTGTAGAGAATCATACTCAACAGAAATAAAAGTGCATCCTCATTTATTGAATTTGCCCGGTGGTTTTCTACACTGGCTTTGATGTGACATAATAAAAGCTATACTTTAAGCATTATACCTCTGAACTTCTTCATCAGCTATACCTCTTGAGTTAGTGATAACTATTTCTGGTACTGCATCAGGATACTAATAAAATCAAATTTTATAGTTACATAAAAAATTACATTCAAAACATTTTGTGTTTATTATACTGTGGTTTCATTATTATTCATGGGGTACTAATTTTCATGGTTTCATGGGTGTCTGTAAATAAGGAAAATAAGAATCCAATGAGGTGTAATTTTTACACGATTATATTCAGCAGCATCTGCAAACCACAAAATCAAAAATCCAACAAATTGTGTTTTTTCAGTAAAACCATGAAAATTTATACTATGAAAGTAAATGAACCCACAGTACTGTGAAGTAGGTATAACGTTAGTGTGCTATATCATCATTATAGTACTTGCATTTATGGTCTTTTATAGCAATGTTGAGGCCAGGAGTATGATTTTATTATGGTTTTTGTATGCTCATATCCTGATGTAAATATGTATTACTTGAAATTTTAAGTAAACTTAAGTATAACATGCCCTCTTTCTGTGATAAATCAACCATTAAGTTGATGAGAAAGGTACAATTTTATGATGTTTTTAAATTTTTGTTTGTTCATACCCTGATGTATTTTTGTATTAAGGTTCATGGGGATACAATACTTCCTTCATGGTTAGGTAATATGCATTATATTGTTCATCTAGGGCCAATTGTAAGATGGCAAACAGTGACCAGTCACCCTGGTTAGATAGATGTCTGTTGATTGTTTTCCACTATGGAATTTCAATTTGAAGCTGATAGACATAGTGCACCTTATCCTAGTCTGGGTTTCATAAAGAATTTTATTTTTACATTAACATGACTGAGTTTTTCCTTAAATTCGATAATTTTATAGAAATTCCTCTCAAAGAGTTGAAGATCAGGAAATCCTCAAATTTATATGATGTTTTATAAAACTAGGCACTGATGTCATTGTCTTAAATTCATAATTCATAATCAAAAGAAGTGTTTTGAACAGTTTCTTGTGCTTTTATTAAGTAGTACCCAAAACTAACCTGTTCTGGTATATTGAAGGTCAAGGTCATACAAACATATCTTTTGTCTAATCTGTCACCAGTGGCAGGATGTAGCTGAAGCTGAATACTAGTAGGAAAACCACTGAAAAGAACAACAAAACTCAAAATTTGTGATCAAATGAAAGGTAAAAACTAGATAAAGAGTGACCTGAATCTTATATATAATAAATACTACCTGCTCACCTATAATCAATAAATTTAGAGGTGCACATCAACAAAATTGATGTATATTGTGTTAGAGAGATCATTCCATGCAGAGAATAAAGTAGGATTAGACCCTCAAATCATAGACAGAAGGGCAAAATTAATAATCCCTATATCATGTATATACATATCTGCCACTTATAAAGCATGGGGTTTGAATATGAGTTATATTGGTCTCAGTTAGAAATGTCCTGATCTACATGTCTCTATCATGTGCCAAACTATCAAGATTTAACTAGAAAGGTAGTAATCTCTAATATTGGTAAAGGCATAAACTTAAGCTTCATACCATCAAACGCTACACAATGCAGTTATGACCTTATTACTTTATAACTGGTTTTAGCTGGGAGAAGTTTTTGGACATACGTTTTTTTGTAACTGGTGCTTGCAGACCATTGAAGAGGTTCTACTAAAATTATCTTTAAAATTTCATTTTAAACATCAAGTTTTAAATACATTTCCTATCTAATTCCCATACATAATTATGTACACTTTGTACCTTTCTGATTTTTGGACTATCATATCCTCCATATATATTGACTCTAACACTTCTAGTTCTTCCATATCTGTAAAAAAACATTCCAAAGATAATATCTATAGTCTATAAATAATTAAAACTCAAGAGATATCAATCATTCTTTTTAACATAGAAATTGGCTAAATAACAGCGTCTTTGCTGTGAAAAACGCAAGTAAGCTCGAGCATGGAAAAAGAACTTACTAGTACATGTATAACTATTTTGATATTGTTAAAAAGTTGAGTTTTCAAGGAATGGGATGGTATACCAGTAATTTTCTAACAGCTTTACTTTTATACTTATTTTAATAAAACAAAAACTAGACAATTAATTGGTGACAATAACTTTAATAAAAAAGAACAACTCAGGAGTATGCTTCTGCAGCCTGGAACTGCTATGACACTGAGAACATCAACCAGTTAGACAAATTGCAGAGAGGGGAGCCTGTTACTTATGTCTGCAATAATTATATGGAGAAAACACCAGAATGATTAACCAACTACATGTAGGATGGAACACATTACAGGAACAGCGTAAACATCATAGGTTGATAATCATGTTCAAGACCATCAATTGCATGAAATGCATTCCAAAAGAATGACATGTACCATTCTGAGTAAAAGTGACAGTCATTCAAAGGGAGTTTACAGTAACAGATTTAGACAACCTTATGCAAAAGTCCAAATTTACAATATTAAAAACGAAACAAGCAGTCTTTCCAGGCACAATGATAGATTGGAACCAGCTACCAACAATGATCACCAATTCATCCATCAAGGAAGATTAAATGTTATGAACACAACCAACTCCTTACCAGCACAGGAGTCAGAAAATCTATGTACATGTATGTTGGGGTATAATTCAACTAGAATAGCGGTCTTCCATGAAAAAACGTATGTCGCCTGCGTCTTAAATTATTCGCTAAACAGGAAGTAGATGAGTTACGTCTGTAAGATTGCTTTACACCATATAGAACTATAGGAGAAAACTTTGTGCCAAATATCAAGAGGCTGTGTCATGTAGTTGCCTGAAAAAGTGCAACGAAAATGGTTGTGACGCCGCAAGACAAGGGTCAAAATGACTCGCTTTGCAACACACTGCAGGCTTCATAATAACATAGATCTGTATATTAAATTTCTAATTTACAGGTCTATGATAATAACATGTTAAAAAAAACATCAAATGAGCTTTGTGAACATAGTGACAAGGCAATGTCGCTAGGCTCTTCTGCTGATTCTGGACATTTTATTGAATTTTAAAACTTTATGTTTCAGACTCCTGTTTCCTGTGAAATGATTGCTGCTGATAATTAATGGTCTTGACTTCATATAAGAAAAGACTGTTTATTCAAATGAATTCTAGTGGATCCGTCCCTTAACTTGTCCGTCCCCTAGTTGATCCGGTCCCAAGTAGATCCGTCCTTGGTTGATCCATCCACTAGTTGATCCGTCCTCTAGTAGATCCGTCCCCAATAAAACATATATAATGTATGAGTTATGCATGTTAATAGTTGACGAGTATAGGCACATATTTTAGACTTGTGCCGCATATATAGTAACTTAATTACGTGTTTAAATTGCAAGTTAACTTGTTAATTTGTAAATGTGATTTCAATTGATAAATGAAGTGTTTTGCGTGCAAATTTAGGTTCATCAATAAGTAATGATTATTATTGCATTATATATTTTCAGGTTTGAATTCGAACCTTTAGCGTGGTTTATGTAGCAAATCATTTCAGATTTTTCTTATAGCATGTATAGTTTTGATACTTTAAAAAGTTTTAAAGATTTTTTTTTTAATAAATAAATTACATTAAGACGGACATATACGATGCCGTCAACTTTTCCATGCTGTCTGAAGATGAAAAGTGACATTTTCGATGACCAGAAACCTATAGAACACTCACTCTGATCTGCTCATTTCGGTGTGGTATTTGCACGATATAGCGCTTTTATTTTTCTACTTTGAATTTTTATGCAGGTATTGTGTTTTAACATATTATTAAGTCGCCCAAAACAAAATTTTGGTGACTAATTGTTTTTAAATAACCCCGTTTCTTATTATTTTTTATGATATAAATTATTCTTTTTCTTGGAAAGCATACTTTTATTTCATAAATGTAAACATTTTACCTTTATTATTGGTGCAAATGAAACATTTATGAAAAGGCGCAAATGAAGTATGATTTGTGGCGCAAGTGAAATATATTTTTGGCACAAAAGAAATAGTAATTGTCAAAAACAATGCACCGGTTTTTATCTATATTGTCCCTTCCGATTGTAAATGTAAAAAAAATGACTATATTTGTATTGTATCCTATTTCAACTTCAAAAGGAAAAAAGAATGTTCTGAACTGTAGTTTTCAACTTAAGGAAACCATACACATCTCATGTCAAGGGAATTCATTATACCCCGGTAATAGTTAAAAGTTTTTACAACGGTATGTTGAATAAACATGTTGGTCATGTTGGTGACAGAGCACAATAAACACCTGTCAAAACACTGATCCAATTTTATCAAGCCAATTAGCGAAAAGTGAAATTAATTAATGGTTTTCAAAATTCTCTTCTTTTTATGATAATAATCAGGGGCGGATCCAGGATTTTGTCAGGGGGGTGTCACCAAATGACAAAATATAGAACCTTACCATTTTAAAGTCGATCATATCCAGTTCTTTTGTTAGAGTATAACTAGAGGTCATGCAATTGGCTTCAGTTTGCAACCCACACATGAAAAATGCAAAACTTGTTGTTTGATTGTCAAGACCCAAGCTTTAAAACGGGCAATGTGGAAAAAGGCATGAAAAAGCAGACTTTTTTAATAGGCAATCAGCAATCAAATGCCATATATTGATCTCTTTATGGTGGCTGAATTATCATTCGTCTATAATAGATTTTAGAACCAGGTTGCCAAATTCTTGGACAACTAGATTTAGTTATTTGTTAATTACTTTACTCCCAAACAGTACGATTTCAGCAATATCAAAAAGATCAACATGGAAAGGGTGACACAATGAACTTTGAAATGATAATGAGGTGGATGAAATGGGAGCACAAGACCAAAACATGCCAATAGGGGAGGAAAGTTTCGAATGTTACTGTTGTAGTTTGTGGTCAGGTTTTTCGTATTGTAGCCTTACGACCATGGTATTCCATACAACATTATGGTGCACACATCCCAGTCAGGTTTCTGGGCGCTTAGTTGACTTTTACCGACAAGATTTATAGCGGGCTAATTCACAAACCAAATCCGTTTTTTTTACAACCAGAAAGTAAGTCCCTGGTGAGATATGTAAAAGGGCTTTTAGATGGTTTTTAGATGATTGTCGTACTTCAAAAAATATCGAATCTCTTTTAACAAAGAAAACAATGTTTCATGGAGCAGCAAGGTTTCGTCTGATATGAAAAAGTTATTTTTCATTTATTTCTAACATATATGCAATTTATTAATTTATAATCGTCCTTAAAAGTTTTGACCAGTATCACATGTATCAGTTCCAAGAATGCTGGAATTCATGCAGAAAGACATATGCGAGTGCTGTATGTACACCGTTTCTCCTTACAGTTGAGGATTTTTACAAATTATAAAATTAACAGAGATTTTTAGGCATTATTGAAACGTAGATGGCTAATGTTAAAACTTTACACGTAGATCAACAATAAAAAGAACCTAATTAACAAAAAATGAAATGAGTGTTGTCACAAGCGTAATTAACCTATGGCATGTTTATTTAGCAATTTACAAGTAGCCATCAAGGTTATCTTTTGTATACAAATTAATTTTATTACAGAAAGTGTGCTAGTGAAACAATATATTTGTGAACCTCAGGGGGGTGTCACATGCACCTGGTGACACCCCCCTGGATCCGCTACTGATAATCCTTTCTTAAAATTCTAAAACATAAAAGACTAAGTAATATGTAATCGTTCTTGAAAAAAGATTATATTTCACTTTATTTTAAAATGGGGACGGACCAACTAAGAACTAGAGGCCGGATCAACTAGGGGACGGATCTACTGAGGACGGATCAACCTGGGGACGGAACCACCTGCGACCATTCAAATTACATGTATACTGTATAATGGTGTTCACATGAAATCTACATGGTATCCTAAAATTTCACCCGTTCATTAAAGGAGGAACGTTATATGCCTAAGCAGCACCTAATAAATTAAACCTACTATGTCCACTTGTTGTAAAATTGCACTATATAATTTGACAAGCCTGCCAACATCAAAATAAAAATTTAGGGGGTTAAAAATGCATGGGACCGCAGCGCAGCAAATAACTACTGCGACTCGACCTTGAACTGAAATGAACCGGAAACTGTCAGTTCAAACTTCGAAATGGATGGGGAACAGGCTGATGTGTCCAATGTGCAGAATTTTGACGATGTTGGTGTGAGGTCAATGATGGAGGACTGGGAAGAGTTAGAAAAAGACTACATGCAGCTTGAGGTGACGATTATAATTTGTTTTTAGCTTTGTTGACAGAAAATTAATCACTTTTTCTGATGAAACTTTCATATTTTGTAAACAAAACAAAAATCATAGATATTATTATTCGCTGTTAGCTTTATTTATACATGTAACAGGTGCTGAATTGTAGAAGGATTTATTTGAGTTTAATAAATTGAAAAAAATATATAAAACAATTTTATATCAGATCTAGACATATTGTAGAAGGACATTTAAATTGCTGATCACACTTTTTTTTTCCAAATATTGTTAACCTTGACCTTCACAATTCAATGCCATCATGCTCTATTCACTCTAAATCCCAAAGTCAGAACCATTTGATTATTGTTGCGTAATTCAAATATCTCAAGTCATGCATTGTGTGCATGTATTTCTGAAGTAGACTGATTGTCACACCATGTAAACTCAATTGAAGATCTAGAATTCACTAATCTCACTCCAACTTTAGTGATTAAAGTCAGTGGGATGCACACAACAGACATCACCCAGATATATACATGTAAAAAATATTATATGATATAAAATTTCCTCTATTTGCATCTCATCAAATTATATGTACAGAATAAGAATATACATGTTGTACATGTAAATTGTCTTATTAGCAGATTAATTGGCATATACAAATAGAAAAAAAACAATATAAAAATTATATGTAGATTTTTAATAGATAAATACTTGAAACTTTGTTATCTGACATGATAAAATGTTTTTTTAGAGTATTTAAATTTCAGGACCAGAAAGGGGCAGTATATTTTTTATATTTTTCAAATAGACCATAATGAGATGTGGAATAAGTCTACGAGACACAACCAGCATAAAAAACGGCAATTCAAAATATCACAATGGAAAACAGCCAGCAGTCTTCAACTTGACCAGAGGTCACTGCTCACCATCTTGCATAGATATAGATGTTTTGGTCTAGATGCAGCTTTATGGGAAATAAAGTAGTTGTTTAGATATTTTTTAACTGGTTTAACAGGGCGAAAAAAAGGTTTTCTCCCTGGAGTGGTGTTATTTTATTTAGTTGAATTTTTTATGTGTATTTTTCATCGATGTGCCAACTTATAAATAGTTCATATGTATCTGCCTGATGTGTTTGAAAAATAGTATTTTAGTATGTTTAGCTGCCTTCATGCATGTAGTAAGTTAAATAGAAAATAATGAAATGTGGAATAAGTGGAATAAAACCTTTTTGAAGAACAAGCTAAAAAATCATTACATGTATGTCTCAAAAATGATATATTAGTGGTAAAGTATATGTTATACTTGTGTTTTATATTCATGATTATTTCATATGCATTATGTTTATAAATGGCATTTGATTTTTACTTTAATAACTTATTTCCATTATTTTGTATGTTTCAGGAGACTCATGATTTATACAAAAAGAAGTTGGAAGAAATGGCACTTCTACAGAAAAAGTGCTTAAATGGAGTTGCTCATCAGAGATATAGATTGAAGAAAATACAAGACCTAATCAAAAAGTAATCTTTGTTATACATGTACAAGAAAATACAAGACCTTATAAAAATATTGTGGGTACCAATTTTCGTGATTTGGATTCTTAAATTCATGGTTCTTAAGTCTACAGCATACAGATCAATGTTGAATATTTTCCTTTTAGTGGGCTATCAAATTTTGTAAAGGCAAACCACAAAAAACAACGAAAATAGATATCCACCAATAATGATGAAACCACTTGAAGAATAAACAGATGTTGTAACAGTATCCCAACTTTTTTAAAATGTTTGTTTCTAATGAACATGACCTGTTCTTTATAAGATTCATATTTTTAAGGTCTGAGAAGTCATCAGATCCTCAGATGAAAGCTACCAGTAAAGAACTAAACCAGAAGATGTTAGATAGGAAAAATGGCCTCAGAGAGATTGAAGATGTACTTCCACATAAGAATGGGTATGTTATAACACATGCTGCAGTTAAACTTCTGACACGATGATACGGGATGATACGGGGTGTATGGTGCATGTTTTGAATCCCTGATTAACAGTAGGTCATACAGAAGAATAACATTATATTGCTGATGATTCTATTAGTTTTAGAGTAATCATTCAATGATAGAAGGCAATGAGATGTGGAATGAGTGTACATATGTATTCGACACTGTACTTATATTAGCAGCAATTTAAAAATCTACATTGGGAAACACCTAGAAGCCTAACACGGTATCTGCCTGCTGTTTTGGAATAAATCAATAATTCCATAATTCAAAAACCATACAAACATAGTCTGATGTTAAGAATCCTTTCCTGGCATTTATAAAATGTGTGTTTCTGATTCAGTTTTATAGTTTTTAAAATAAAAACACATTATTATAAAGTCAAGTCACTTTTATTTTTTAAATGTTTTTTTTTATGAAAATGAAATAAGACTGAAGTCAGAATTGTAATTTTTTTCCTGTTTCGCTATGAATATTCATAATGTAAATTAGAATTTGAACATGATATTTTCATGTGTATTAGCATAGGTTTCAAAGCATCAATGTCATCTGTTTGTATTAATGTTATCTAGTTTACTAATAAAAATATTGTTTACACTAAAGCATTATTGATATCAATATTTCAGAATATACCTGAGTATTATCCTGGGGTCAGTCAGTGTATCTCTACTGAATAAAGCAGATAAGTATGTTATAAGGAAAATAAATATTTTGTTTAACAGTGCTTTATCAATATGATTTTCTCATACTGTTTAGTCAAAGTCAGTCAAGAAAAATAGAGAGGATAATTCGAAAAACAGCTGTGTAAAATCAACATTAAACTATATAATACTACTTTTAAATGTAACAGTAATTTATTTAGTAGAGAAGTATTTTTTTACAAACAAAAAATTACCTAATCACAGAAATAAGTTAATGTAAATTGAGAAATTTTTGTAAGGAATTTTATTTATTTTTTCATGTCTGACATATATTGTGAAAAATAAATCCATGGAAAAATTGATTATAATTTTAACTGCCAATAAATGTTTTGATATTTTACTAAAATCAAACTTTACAAACACTTTTCAAGACAAGTTGTGAAATTTAGACCAAGAGTTAATCTTCGCTTTTACAAATGTACATGGTCAAATTCACATCCTGTAAGAAAACATTACCGTAGCTTCAGTATAAATGTGCTGATTATTGATACATGAATTTGTGACATATGGATTGAGCAGTTTTGAATAACATAATGTAAAAAAGCTAGTTAAAAAACCTGCAATAGAGTACAATGATTGGCCTTCTACATATACCATTGAACTCTAACAAGCTAAATGGTACCAATGGGCCATGAATGTCAAAAGTTTAAAGGTCAAAACAAAATCAGTAAACACGCACTAGAACAGTACGAAGAAACAGGCTTTAGTGCCGTGTGGAGGTCATAGAAAGCTTCCCCGTGCTTCAGTTGTATGCTCTTATATATTTTCGAGTACTGGAATATGTGTTGGAAAGACACAGTTTACATATTTTCAAAATTTGACAACGTTTGGCTATTTCTTTAAAAATTGATAAATTTATTTGTTTGGTCATTGTTGTAATATTTTTTGGCTTCTGTTTTTGTTTTATCAAATCTTATATACTACCGGTTTTCCAAAGTTTTTACTCCTAGCGTGTCTGATGAAGGTTAATCCAGAAAAGCGCTTCACATGCAGCGAAATTTTGCATTGTACATTTAGGGCTGTTCCAGCAAAACATACATGGGACCAGGGGAAGGCACTTTTTCTACAGGGGTACCACCCATAGAAGCAAATTATTAAACTTTCCTTATTTTCTTTGAACTTAATGCAAGTTTCTAACACCCAACCATACCAGCAAATTAAATTGCCTTCCCCCCGTCCCATGTATGTTTTGCTGGAACAGCCCTTATCAAAATCATTTCAATATGTGGATCGTGTCTTTCTGGCACATATTTCATATTCTTTCATATTTAATATCAATTTCAAAATATCTTCCATTGCACCTAAAGTTCACTCTCCTTATTTCTTTAGTTTATGTCGTTGGCTGCTATTCTGTTGTAAATACATGTACACACAAACACAACAGAATAGTAATCAACAACACAAACCCTTAAAAATATAAGGAGATTGAACTTATGTGCTATGGAAGATATTTTGTAATTGATTCAGTTTCAGATAAAACAGGTATAGAAATGAATCTAACCAAGAGATACATCGAATCTTTTTGTAGGTACAATTACAAGCAGAATTATGAGAAGTTTAAAGTAACAGTCAGCTACATCACTCTTGGATTGTCACTTCTGTTGTTCTTCAATCCTGGTTACAGGTAATACTAATTTATACCTTGTACAATTCATCATGTCCATGGTTCCATTTAAAGGCTGGTCCAGTTAAGTTTCCATTTAATCAGTATATAATTGACTGCGGTGTTTTCTCTGCTTTTCTATAATAAATTATGAATATATTGAAATTTGTCTGCACAATAATAAGTTTGTTTAAGACCTTTGCATTAATAAGGATATCATAGCCAAATATTTATTAATTTCCTCCTCCTTTCCTCTGTTCAACATTTACGTCTGTCCGTCTGTAGGAATTTCCGTAAAGCTTTTTTCAGAAACGGTACGTTAGAATGATTTGAAACTTGGTTTGATGGTTCATTATAACAAACTCTATGTCCTAAGCCACCCCTAGACCTATCGGACCTCCACTTCTTGTTTGGGATTGGGCCGATATGAAAATTAACTTCAAAATTGCCGTCAAGTCTTACATGGGAATGATTTGAAACTTGGTAGGATGTTTCAGTATTACAAAACTGTATGTGTTCTAAGCGACTTTCAGGCCTGTCAAACATCTGCTTCCTGTTTTGGCCAATATGAAATCTATGAAAATGGACTTTAAAAGCTGTAAGTACACAGACCAGAAAGTTATACTGGATCAAACAGAACTTCAGTGAGTGACTTGAACCTCTAGTTTATCTTGATCTGTACTAATTACTTCCCTTTACAGATGGATGGATGCTGTGTTACATTTCTTGCTAGTGTGGTATTACTGTACGCTGACCATCAGAGAAAACATTCTAAGAATCAATGGTTCAAAGTAAGCTATAAATGGAGTCAAAGGTTTTATATCAGCAACATTTTAGAATCTGCTATTGAAACTACCCAGTAGTTACTGTTTGCTGTTTTGCCTTTTTCTGTAGACTAATTAGATTATTGTTTTGATTGTGTATGATTTCAAGAGTATTGTTTAGAAAGCAACCTCATCATATAAAACATCTTTTGAATAACAAAAACATCATGATAATCAGATGTTGAACATTGAATAAATGCTTAAAGATACATGAATATTTTATCAAACATGATTTTGTTTCTGAAATAAAATTTCATTGTTTATATTGTTTTAGAATTAAAGGCTGGTGGATCACACATCATTTTATATCTACTGTGTGTGCTGGTATTACTTTAATATGGTAAGTTATTACCCTACCAAGATAGATTCTCATAGCACATGAATATTTTGATTATAGCCATTGTGGCATTATTCACAATTCTAATTATAGGTTAAATGTACTAGAAATTCATTTCACCAAAGAGAAATTAACAAAAACTGACTTCCATTGCCCCCGTGTTTGTTGGTGTCATTTTTCCTCCTTTTGACCTTTGACATAAATACATTCTAATACATCTTTTTGGAATATCTGGAATGGATGCAACCTGTGTATATCATTCAGTATGTGTACCCTCACAGTTATCAATGGTTATGCATAATTGACTGATACTTAAATGAAAATAAGCAAATGAAAGTTTAAATTTTAAAAATATGATATGAAAAAAAAGTACAAAATATTACAATTAAAAATATCATGGGTATGAGCAAGTCACAGGTCATTTTGTATGTCTGTTTATCTATACTTAATTAGATTAACCTTCAGGTTTAGATTTATTCACATGTTATGGTGTGAACAAAAAAAAACTGATCATTAAATTTTACCCCCACATAAACTTTATGGTTCAATTTTGTACCTCACATTTCACATCTACTGTGAGGCATGGCATTCTACCCAAGCAATATTTGTTAATTGAATCTAAAAGACTTAAAATTTGACATTATTTAAGAGGACATTTTGATATATTATTATATTGTTTTTTAGGCCAGATGGACAATCATATCAATCCTTTCGGGTCCAGGCATTAGGTTTCAACCTCTATTTAAGTAAGTGTTGATGAAGGAGCTGGAATAAATTCACCATTTTCATGTACAATTACAGACCAACATGATTGTAAATGTACATGAATATTGAGAATTTAAGGAAAGGGGTTATACTGTTTTATCTGTGACTGTCCATGGTTTCACAGCTCTGTCACACTGTTTTAGTAATTAAGCTCTTAGCTGAGCCACTTTTACTCCTAAGTCCTTAAACTTAATATTTCACACAAGGCATAATGATGAATGCAGGGGTATCTCTAGTCAGCTTGCAGATTTCTTATCATCAAAAATATAATGCATGATCAGGAATGAAAAGTTATTCAATGTCGAAGCCATAGTATTAAATAATAAGGAGAACATGTAATTTGGAGGGAGCTTTGAAGTACCAATTGTGCATCTGAACATGCTGAATAGGAGAAGATCAATCTGAAAAACAAAAGTGAATAACACTAAGAAACAGAAAACTTCAGAAATTATCTAAAACAACCAATCATGTATCAGCAACACAAATTCAAGTCAAGTGAGGTCAGCTGTTCTGAGAGGATAAGAATTTCCTGTACATTTCAACACAAATTCAAGTCAAGTGAGGTCAGCTGTTTTGGAAGGATAAGCATTTCCTGCATATTTCAACAGGAACAAGCAACACTTTCTTTACATAAAATTCAACTTAGTGCATGTCAGATCCAGTTAAGGAGGACAAAAGTGGCAAACAAATAACAAGCTGAAAAACTACGCTATTTGACTTTAGATGAAATGGTTTCAGAAACGATGATTTTTATATTTTTTATGTTTTCTTGTATTCCAGGTTGTATGTATGTTTTCCAGTTTTTCTACCAGAGAGGTTCCCTGTATCGACTGAGAGCTCTTGGACAGAGTCATGATATGGATATTACTGTTGGTTAGTCATTTAGTATTAATGTAGAAGAGAATGAGATGTTTCTGAATCAAATTCATAGTCTTAAATTTCTATAATATGCAGATAAAAATGGGGCATCAAGCTACTAATTGTATAAATGCAAACAGTGTTCGAAATAAGCACAGGTCTTACAGGTCATGTTAAACTCTATCAGACCTGTGAATTTTTGCAAATTTTGTAACACAATCTATATAAAATAATTAAAAATAATAGATTTCGACCTGTAAATCATAACCCATATTTTTTTGACTGTGAATACATCAAGATAAATTCTAACAAATCCTTTTTATTTTACAGAGGGATTCATGTCCTGGATGTTTAAAGGTCTAGTTTTCTTACTGCCGTTCCTGTTTATTGGTTATGTAAGTTTTAAAGGTCTAGTTTTCTTACTGCCCTTCCTGTTTATTGGTTATGTAAGTTTTAAAGGTCTAGTTTTCTTACTGCCCTTCCTGTTTATTGGTTATGTAAGTTTTAAAGGTCTAGTTTTCTTACTGCCCTTCCTGTTTATTGGTTATGTAAGTTTTTAAGGTCTAGTTTTCTTACTGCCCTTCCTGTTTATTGGTTATGTAAGTTTTTAAGGTCTAGTTTTCTTACTGCCCTTCCTGTTTATTGGTTATGTAAGTTTTTAAGGTCTAGTTTTCTTACTGCCCTTCCTGTTTATTGGTTATGTAAGTTTTTAAGGTCTAGTTTTCTTACTGCCCTTCCTGTTTATTGGTTATGTAAGTTTTTAAGGTCTAGTTTTCTTACTGCCCTTCCTGTTTATTGGTTAGGCCATATAAAATTAATTCTCTGGTTCTCAGACACCGTCCACTCTCCAAAAATGGGGCCGCTTGCGCAATATTATTGCTGATCCGGAAAAAAATGCCGCCAACCCGTATTTGTCTTCCCAAAATAAAATTTTCCAAATTTGCCGCCAAATTGAAGTCAAGCGTCTAGTGACCCGGATCAAAACGTTTGGAAGCATTGTTTACTTTGAAAAACATGGCTGCCGATTGGCAGTGTTCAACAAAAAGATTGTTTCAATTTGAAACAACAGTTATATTATGGTTACATGAACCATACACCCAATATGGCATTGACTGTGACAAACTTCGCAATTTGATCCTGAGTGGAGAAGTGAATTGAATACAAAACATGAAGTGGGATATGGATGGAAAGAAGGATTTAAAAGTCAATGTTGGTGACTGTAACAAGACCGGCACCTACAAGACCACAGAGAATGAAATAAAATGATTTATTCTCTCAGATTTCCGAAGTTGTAGACTATTTAGAACTCATTTTTAAGAGATTAATTGGAAAGTAACGATGTATTCCTGCAACGAAGTGATTTTATGACAAAAGAGAAGTCTGCATTTGCCGTTTTGTTTGCTGTCCATGAAAAGATGAAACTGTCTGCCAGGATTAATTGACAAGTTTATTTACTGACAGTCTTCAACTCTTGATGAATGTGAATAAGAATTTAGTCTTGATGCTGTTTACACTTTTGACAAAAAAATTTTATCAACAGACAGACTCTTGGATAAATGTCACAGACCAAAACTCTACTCAAGTATTGATTTGACAAATTGGTGCAATCTAAATGCCTTTTATGGAAACTCCAAGATGGAAATCCATTCATACACATGTAACAGACTAGCTGATTGTGCAGTTACCTGTTGTACCATCCAAGATAAATGATTTTATTAAATAATAAAGCATGTATTTTCATATTTTTATTTATTTCAATACATATTTTTAGATGATAAAAAACAAACATAAATACACATACAACATCATAAATACAATACATATATGCATGAAAACGAACGATCGACTCCTTATTTTCAGACACATTGAAAAATAAAATTTAAACCAAAAATCCCTACCCTCATTTGAAAAACCAATAAAAAAATGAAATAAAACCCCTACCTACCTACCCATTTTTTTAAAACCAACTGTCTGAGAACCAGAGAATTAATTATACATGGCCTTATGTAAGTTTTAAAGGTCTAGTTTTCTTACTGCCCTTCCTGTTTATTGGTTATGTAAGTTTTAAAGGTCTAGTTTTCTTACTGCCCTTCCTGTTTATTGGTTATGTAAGTTTTAAAGGTCTAGTTTTCTTACTGTCGTTCCTGTTTATTGGTTATGTAAGTTTTAAAGGTCTAGTTTCTTACTGCCCTTCCTGCTTATTGGTTATGTAAGTTTTAAAGGTCTAGTTTTCTTACTGCCCTTCCTGTTTATTGGTTATGTAAGTTTTAAAGGTTCTTGTTTTCTTACTGCCCTTCCTGTTTATTGGTTATGTAAGTTTTAAAGGTCTAGTTTTCTTACTGCCCTTCCTGTTTATTGATTATGTAAGTTTTAAAGGTCTAGTTTTCTTACTGTGTCCTTCCTGTTTATTGGTTATGTAAGTTTTAAAGGTCTAGTTTTCTTACTGTGTCCTTCCTGTTTATTGGTTATGTAAGTTTTAAAGGTCTAGTTTTCTTACTGCCGTTCCTGTTTATTGGTTATGTAAGTTTTAAAGGTCTAGTTTTCTTACTGCCCTTCCTGTTTATTGGTTATGTAAGTTTTAAAGGTCTAGTTTTCTTACTGCCCTTCCTGTTTATTGGTTATGTAAGTTTTAAAGGTCTAGTTTTCTTACTGCCCTTCCTGTTTATTGGTTATGTAAGTTTTAAAGGTTCTTGTTTTCTTACTGCCCTTCCTGTTTATTGATTATGTAAGTTTTAAAGGTCTAGTTTTCTTACTGTGTCCTTCCTGTTTATTGGTTATGTAAGTTTTAAAGGTCTAGTTTTCTTACTGCCGTTCCTGTTTATTGGTTATGTAAGTTTTAAAGGTCTAGTTTTCTTACTGCCCTTCCTGTTTATTGGTTATGTAAGTTTTAAAGGTCTAGTTTTCTTACTGCCCTTCCTGTTTATTGGTTATGTAAGTTTTAAAGGTCTAGTTTTCTTACTGCCCTTCCTGTTTATTGGTTATGTAAGTTTTAAAGGTCTAGTTTTCTTACTGTCGTTCCTGTTTATTGGTTATGTAAGTTTTAAAGGTCTAGTTTTCTTACTGCCGTTCCTGTTTATTGGTTATGTAAATTTTAAAGGTCTAGTTTTCTTACTGCCATTCCTGTTTATTGGTTATGTAAGTTTTAAAAGTCTAGTTTTCTTACTGCCCTTCCTGTTTATTGGTTATGTAAGTTTTAAAGGTCTAGTTTTCTTACTGCCCTTCCTGTTTATTGGTTATGTAAGTTTTAAAAGTCTAGTTTTCTTACTGCCCTTCCTGTTTATTGGTTATGTAAGTTTTAAAGGTCTAGTTTTCTTACTGCCCTTCCTGTTTATTGGTTATGTAAGTTTTAAAGGTCTAGTTTTCTTACTGCCGTTCCTGTTTATTGGTTATGTAAGTTTAAAAGGTCTAGTTTTCTTACTGCCCTTCCTGTATATTGGTTATGTAAGTTTTAAAGGTCTAGTTTTCTTACTGCCCTTCCTGTTTATTGGTTATGTAAGTTTTAAAGGTCTAGTTTTCTTACTGCCCTTCCTGTTTATTGGTTATGTAAGTTTTAAAGGTCTAGTTTTCTTACTGCCGTTCCTGTTTATTGGTTATGTAAGTTTAAAAGGTCTAGTTTTCTTACTGCCGTTCCTGTTTATTGGTTATGTAAGTGTTAAAGGTCTAGTTTTCTTACTGCCATTCCTGTTTATTGGTTATGTAAGTGTTAAAGGTCTAGTTTTCTTACTGCCCTTCCTGTTTATTGGTTATGTAAGTTTTAAAGGTCTTGTTTTCTTACTGCCCTTCCTGTTTATTGGTTATGTAAGTTTTAAAGGTCTAGTTTTTTTACTGCCCTTCCTGTTTATTGGTTATGTAAGTTTTAAAGGTCTAGTTTTTTTACTGCCCTTCCTGTTTATTGGTTATGTAAGTTTTAAAGGTCTAGTTTTCTTACTGCCCTTCCTGTTTATTGGTTATGTAAGTTTTAAAGGTCTAGTTTTCTTACTGCCCTTCCTGTTTATTGGTTATGTAAGTTTTAAAGGTCTAGTTTTCTTACTGCTCTTCCTGTTTATTGATTATGTAAGTTTTAAAGGTCTAGTTGTCTTACTGCTGTTCCTGTTTATTGGTTATGTAAGTTTTAAAGGTCTAGTTTTCTTACTGCCCTTCCTGTTTATCGGTTATGTAAGTTTTAAAGGTGTAGTTTTCTTACTGCTGTTCCTGGTTATTGGTTATGTAAGTTTTAAAGGTCTAGTTTTCTTACTGCCCTTCCTGTTTATTGGTTATGTAAGTTTTAAAGGTCTAGTTTTCTTACTGCCCTTCCTGTTTATTGGTTATGTAAGTTTTAAAGGTCTAGTTTTCTTACTGCCCTTCCTGTTTATTGGTTATGTAAGTTTTAGAGGTCTAGTTTTCTAACTGCCGTTCCTGTTTATTGATTATGTAAGTTTTAAAGGTCTAGTTTTCTTACTGCCGTTCCTGTTTATTGGTTATGTAAGTTTTAGAGGTCTAGTTTTCTTACTGCCGTTCCTATTTATTGGTTATGTAAGTTTTAAAGGTCTAGTTTTCTTACTGCTGTTCCTGTTTATTGATTATGTAAGTTTTAAAGGTCTAGTTTTCTTACTGCCCTTCCTGTTTATTGGTTATGTAAGTTTTAAAGGTCTAGTTTTCTTACTGCCGTTCCTGTTTATTGGTTATGTAAGTTTTGAAGGTCTAGTTTTCTAACTGCCCTTCCTGTTTATTGGTTATGTAAGTTTTAAAGGTCTAGTTTTCTTACTGCCATTTCTGTTTATTGGTTATGTAAGTTTTAAAGGTCTAGTTTTCTTACTGCCCTTCCTGTTTATCAGTTATGTAAGTTTTAAAGGTCTAGTTTTCTAACTGCCCTTCCTGTTTATTGGTTATGTAAGTTTTAAAGGTCTAGTTTTCTTACTGCCCTTCCTGTTTATTGGTTATGTA